>CM060396.1:188873127-188918237 GCA_030545235.1 Helianthus tuberosus | reverse complement strand
AAGACTTGTTACCTACTGAATTTTTAAACAAATTTAAATATAATTACAGTAAGTATAGGTCATGAACTCAGATGTCCAAAAATGTCCTTAAAAGCCTATGTGAAATGACCAAAATGCCCTTTCGGGGCATAGTTTGGCCATAAATGGTAAACCTCACATATATATAATATCTTACTGATGTAATGAGATAAATTAAATATTTTTACTGATTACAAAAGACTAGAACTTCAGTTTGTTATAAAGTCTCTTTTATAATTACTAAAATGACCAAAATACCCTTTCGGGACTTAAATTGGTTTTAAATACTTTTTGGGCAAATATGTTAACATCCTACTGATGTATTAACATATTTTAAGCATAATAACAAATAAGACCTGTATGTAATTCATTTGGTTACCCGTTACGCATTTATGCGTTTGGATCGGTTTATGTGAATAGTTTGCGTAAAATAGCCGAAACAGGTTTAACCTTATCATTAAATCCTCAAATTTCCAGAATGTGTTTAGTTTACCCATATTATACAAGTATTCAAGCTTGTCGGGTCTAAACCACATTCTATTTCGGTCTCCGCTTAATCTAGCGTTTAAAACCGTAAAGTTTCTTCCTAGCTAGCCGGTCTAAGTCCTTGACTTAATTAAAGACCCGTTAGCATCCTAATAGGTTATTAAACCTTCTATACAGATTAGTAGCATCCAGTAGAAGGTATCATCATAAAGTTTTAGGATTTTACGGCTGAGTTACTTTTCACATTTAACTCAGGTAAATACTTTTAACTTATTTTCCCTTATACGGGCTTGGGATATGGTATTATAATAATACCACTTGGTCGGGTATGAAATCATTTAATCGGATTGTGATTAATAAATTTACATAACCACTCGTTTTAATCTGTCTTGTTTGATAACATAAACATTGGGGGTTAATTCGACCGTGTCCTGGATATCCTCGGCTCATTTCATTTGAAAATGGCCACGACCTATGCACGGGGTGTAGACATACACCTGACAGATGCAAATGCTAAAATATAAACCCACATGTTGGGGATAACTCTTTTGTGTGTTCTATAAGTGGTGAGTCGGTTAATCATGACCGGCTTCCAACCGACCCCAATTGTAAGACAAACATGTAAATCTGTATACAAGATTATCTTTAAATAATTGTCCCAAGTTATAAATGATTTGTGCCTTGTGCACCTAAATCAATTTTTATAAATACTTTTCAAATGAGTCAGTTAATTGTATTTACCAGTGTAAACTGACGTATTTTCTAAAGATTGATTGACAGGTACTTCTCGTAAATAGGCTGGAGCTACTAGGTGTCATATAAGAGGATCTTGCAAATCCCTAGATACCTGGAGTCTGTTATTTTCCATTTCTTGTATTTTATTTATGATCCGCCTGTGGATCTTATTACAATCCAGTCTGTATATTCTTTCGTCGAACACTCAGACATTATGGTTTGTAATAGTTTATTCACCAAGCCTTCCGCTGTGCTATTATATTGTGTGTATTGACAATGATGATATCAACTACGTCACGATACTCCCCGCCGGGGCCACCGGTAATATGTGGAAATATCGGGGTGTGACAGTTTACCCAAGCTTTGTTAAGTTCAATTAGTCAAGGGTATCTTTGCACTTCAATGTGAGTACATAGTTCCCCTATTTTACTATTTTCGATTATTTTGGGGTGATTCATATGTGTTAAACGATTTCGACGATTTCAAAAACAAATACTATGGTTTATATTAAACATAACGATTTCGATAATGTGAACAAACTTGTTAGGACGTATTTACATAACGAATAACATTCATTAACAATGATCAAGCCGACCCGTAGTATGTTATGGTACCATAGGATCTGACAAATCCCGTTATCGGACTGCCGCCATGGTTATGTATGTGGGTTATGTGGGTAACGACTGAACCTGATGATTGTTAATTTACCCTTTGGTGGTTTGTTAGTACGAGTTGAACGATGGACGAGTTATGAAGGTTTGAATGTATTACGCGAGACGACCAAAAGTTAGTTTTCACAATTAAAACGAGAACGATTTGAACGATTGAACGATTTGAACAAGTTAAACGAATTGAACGAACGATTGGTTTTTGGTATGTGATTAGATAACGGGACAGGTGTAATGTGATAAAAGCATGGTAGATACGCCGCTGGTACTTCTTATATATAAGTGTTTTTATCATATTATATTTTGTGGCGTTATTTAGTTCACTTGGACGAATGATTTTAAACAATGTCACGTAACGATGTTTACTATACGATATAAACCATACGAGTTTTATTACGAGAACGATTTACAATTTGGTTCACATAAACAAATGTTTTGGGATAGGATTCATGGCATCGAGGTTTTATAAACTATAACTAACTTGTTTGAGTTAGTTATTCATTTTACAATATAAACAATTTACAAAACAAGGTTTTCTAATATCAACTCATGTAGTTGAACGAGTTATTGCATCATGTATACGAGCCATGAATCTGACACTCTCATAAAACCTATGTGCTCGCCGGCATTTTTATGCTGACTTTATTTTTACATATGTTTCAGGTGGTGATTGATGATGTTGATTGTGACTAGGATGCATGCTCACTTAGGATCTGACGAGGCCTTAGTGACTAAATAACAATGACAGACGATGTGGTTGTGTTTTATCTTTAATTCTAAGACAATGTAAATGTTTAATATTTAAATAAAACGAAACTTTTGAATCCATGGTTGTGAAACAATAATTTTGTCGCTCCACTCCCCAACGTTTCCGCCGCGGTTTGTTGTTTTACGCGGTCGGGGTGTGACAATGTTCACCTGCAACGGGTTGTAGCGATGGTAATTGTGTGAGGTGGTAGCGGGTTGGGGCTGTGGTGGTTGATGGGGATTGTTGGGGGTGGCAGGTGGTGCTTAAGGGTGGTGGACGGTGGTGCTTGATGGTAGTGGTGGCAGATTTTAAGATAGGGAGGGAGATGGTGAGTGGTGAGGAAGAAAATGAAAGGGATTATATATATAATGTTTTCTGTTTTTTATTTTAATATTAATAGGGTAAGAATACTATTTTGCCCACATATGGGGTCCATCTAATAGAAAAATTTAACTGGGTTAGGCTCAAAGGACGTAACTTGCAACAAAATTCCCTATAAAGGGCAAAACATGTCAAAATTCGCTGAAAATGACACCGCCTGAAAAGAGATATATAGATAAAGGACAAAACTTGTATTTTTTTCCTAAAAAAAGGCCCTACGCGCCCTAGTAAAACAAAAAATCAGTACCATTGTTGTGTCACTCAGCAATTCGATCAAACCCTATTACGAGTACTATAACAAACCGAACAGATTCAGGTCAGTTAGAATAGTTTATAAAAAAATATTTTAGAAGTTAAGAAAAAAAACAAAATATATTTATAATTAATAATAATAATAATATTAAACAATAAAAGAATTTGGTTGTTTGAAAAAAAAATTGAATAGGAAAAGAAAACTTGAGTGAAAGATAAAAGATAACATGAAGAAAAAAAAAGAAATACTGAGTAGGGGTGAGCATACAATCGAACTAACCGAACCGTAACCGAAATAACCGAAAAAACCGAACCGAGATAACCGACCGAAATAACCGAAGGGTTGGATATTTATATTTTTAATAACCGATTTTTGCGGTTCGGTTATGGTTATTCTTATTTTCATAACCGCAAATAACCGAACCGAACCGAATATTTTAAACATAGCTAAATCCGTAGCACCATAGGTCGTTAAGTTTGTATTTAAATGCTTAACCATGGCCTAATCTATATGTATCTTTGGTGAAGCATTTGAATGTTTTAACTTTTAACATGACCCAACCTTATTGGCCCATTACATTTTACACTAACCATGACCCACACATTTAAAGTCCAACATTAGAAACAATGAAAATAACCGACCTATAACCGAACCGAAACCGCATTAACCGATTAACCGAAACCGCATTAACCGAAACCGAACGGTTATGATTTTTTGATAACCGCAGTGTGCGGTTATGGTTTCGGTTATAGGTAATAACCGAACCGAACCGCACCATGCTCACCCGTAATAATGAGTAAAATGCCCATATAGTCCATGTAGTTTGTCAAAGTAATATACCCGGATAGTACATGTGATTTGTCAAAGTAATACATTTAGTCCCCAGATTTTAAAAATTACATTTAAGTTCTTTACGGTTTGGTGGTCCTGTTTAAATAATATTTTTCCTAATTAGAATCAATCATTATTTTGTTTTATTGCGAAATTGTAATGTTTTACCATTAATTAAATAATATATTAAATTGTGAAAACTGTATAAGTAACAAGTAAGCCTTAGAATGCATAGGGTGTTACACCTACTATTCAATGATAGGAAAGTTGGTGCTTGCACTAGTCAACGTCGTGAGACGGTTGAGAAGACATTTCCAAAGGGCTTATAGTATAAGTAGCAACTTACCCGCTGCAACACATCCTAGGTCGCCCGAAAGGCTCAGTCATAGAACAAGACGAGACACATGATCTATTTATACAGGTACAGAACATATGATTGTCACACCCCAACCGATGGCGGAAACATCGGGATGAGACGAACAAATCGCTCGAAGCATCATAACACTATTGTGACAATATAATTAAATCAAGGGTAAATTACACTTTTCGTCCTTTATGTTTGTACCGGATTGCAACGGATAGCCTTTAACTTCAATAATTACAGTCATAATCCTTTATTTGCAAAACTCGTTACAATTTACGTCCTTTACCACTAACTTAGTTAAAATTTTCAGTTAAATATGTTATGTGTTTTGCCCATGAGGGTAATTCAGTCATTTTATCAATAAATTAAAAAAAGTAGATTAAAAATAAAACATAAAAAGTAATAAAACATATAAACACCATTCTCTCTCTAAACACCATCTCTTTCCCTCTCTAATCCCAAACACCCCCAAATCCCAAATTCTCATCACATACTTCCAATAATAAGAAACAATCCAACTGATTCAGATCTTCAAGATCTGTTCTACAGTAAGACCCTTCCACAATCTTGAAAAATAAACCCATTCAGTTTCCCCCTTTTAATCTTCAAGATCTGCTATAATTAAGTGTGGGGTGATAATCTTGAACAAGAATCTGCAATAGTTAGAGAAATTGTTGATGAGTATCTCTATATGTCGGTCACATGGCGGTGGAGCAGTGCTAATGGCGGGGGTTGTGTGGTGGTTGTCGGCAGCTTTGGTGGTGGTGGCAGTGGCGGATTATAGTGCTTCTCAAATAAATGCAAATTCGCCTTTCTTCATCCTAATCACCGAACCCTTGACACGCTAGATTCTCATCAAATCCTCCAACTAAAACAACAGTCACTCCATGAGATCTACACACAGAGACATCGTATAGATGTGTTGGGAGTTTCCAGGTTTGAAATGTTGGTTTAAGTTGGTCATACATGTGTTGTTAATGTTACTGATTTGGTGGTGGTGGTGGTGGCAGCGACGGATTTGGTGGTGATGGTGGTGGCGACAGATTTGGTGGTGGTGGATTTGGTGGTGATAGGGTTGGGGTTGATTGGAGAGAGAGAGATGGGGGTCGTAGTTGGAGAGAGAGTTGTTACTGGTTATGGTGTTAGTGACGGTGAAAGAAAGAGATGAACTGGGTTTTTTAAAATTATGTTTTAATTTTTCCTTTAATTAAGTTGGTAAAATGACTAAATTATCCTTAACTAGTTAGACTTAACTGAAAAATTTAACCAGGTTAGAGTAAAAGGACGTATATTGTAACGGATTTTGCAAATTAAGGATTGTGACTGTAATTATTGAAGTTAAAGGCTATCCGTTGCAATCCAGTACAAACATAAAGGACGAAAAGTGTAATTTACCCTTAAATCAAATTTCATAACATTACAAAAATGTCATACAAGAATCAAACATAATCAAAATTGTTTCCAACATAATCCAAACATTTTTTATTTCTAAGATGGGTTTCTAAGTTCATCCTAGCTTGTTTTCTTGATCACTTCTTCTATCAACCTGCAACATGTATTAAAACAATGATCAACAATAATGTTGGCGAGTATACAAGTTTGATACATAGCATAAAATAGAATAAAATGTTTAAATGTGCTCATATCCAACATGAATAACATAATACAAGTTACTAATATGCTGAAACGGTGTAAGCTATATGTTCAAACCCAAAGTTTCCAACGCAATTTTGCTTGTCCCCAAGACTCAAGGGAGGTTAACATGTTTGACTTAACAATACCCCAAGACTCAAGGGTGGTGCGTTACTCCTATAGCGCTATAATTGTTAATGTAGGCTTGATCGAAGTTAATGAGCATATAGACACGAAAAGTTTGCATAGCATATGAGATTAACAAGCATCAAGATGTTTCATGTTTAAATGTGGATAGAGTGTGATAAATACAAGTTTCAAGTGTTGCGTGATTTTATATAGAATACATGTTGCACCCAAAGTGTTAAAGCGAAAATGGGATCGAGTATACTCACAGTTTTGCGTAGGAAGTGAACTTAAACCGCGAGGAATGTTGGTGGAGTCTCGAGATCACGAGTAGTTGCGTTTGTGATTCCGTGAAGATAATGCACGAAGATAAGATAGGGATTTCCGAACAAACAAAAACGAGTACCCTAAACTATTAAAATACCACATAACGATTTGTTAATATTTAAATATAAGTTAATTAAAAGGTTTCTAATTTTTTTTTGTTTCCAAATTCCTTAAAAAGGTTCCAAGTTTCAAACCATATCACAATTAACCCCTCTCCTTTAACTTTGTTAATTAAAATTTGTTTATATCCAAATCTAACCAACAATCATTGTTCCTAATAAATAAATAAGGATTAATAAAACGAAATAGAATAAATAAAAAAAATTCCATTCGCTTTTAATCATAAGATTCCGATTACAAACGGTTCGGGTTTTGGGACCCGTTTTTTACTGATGTTTCAATGATAATCTATGATGATATCGACTAGAAAGAAACCGCTAACTGTCAAAATAACTAAATGATTATCATTTATGAAACAGAATCTTACAAAGACAACTCTTACATTAAACAATTGCCCAAACAAATAAACAATTGCTTTTATGTACAATTGTTGCTTACAACCGACAGTTGATTTATTCTTAACAACAGTTTTTCTTATCTTGGAAGCGGTTCTTCATTCCTTTGTAATCTTAACTTTGATCAGCATATTTGCTCAACATTTTCATTGTCCTCGTCAATCGTTTAATTGGAAAGAACAATTTGTAACACTCTTGATTCAAATATTTTATTTCTTGTGAAGGACAAGTGATTTTGTATTAGTGGTTTGGTCTTTTGAGGTTTGTATGTGGCCTTAGACGTTTTGAATGGATGTTTTGAGATGTCGTTGTTGTCACTTTATAGCTCATGTTACCTGGTATGGATTTTTTACCTTTCTATTTTGATGGTTGCATCTAGGCAATTAGCCTTTGGTGAACCATGTATGTTGCATGTTTGAAAACATTGTTTAAAAGGATGTTTCGATCTTTGATTGTTTTCTGTTTAAAGGTGACATTGGTTGGATTTTGTTGTTGTTTGTGATGGGCAACTAGATTTGTGAATGTCGTTTCTTTTTAGTACACCGGTTGTGGGTGTTATATCTATATGGTTGGATTGGTGAGCCGTGTATTTGATATGTTAGACAAGATGCTCTGATGAGTTGTTTGGGTATGTGAGAGTTGTATGTTACTTAGTCAGCTTGATTTTCTTTGGTTAATGGGGTTGTGATTTTTGTACGAGCTTTAGTGACATCGTCATTAATGTATTTGTAGCATTAGTTCAATTTGATGTGTTTGTGAAGTTAGGTAATGAATTTTTGCTGATCGTTTGGTTCTGTATACCTAAATCTTGGCATTGATGATAATAGTTTAAGGTTGGCGGCTAAGATGGCTTTTTAAAAGCAACCGCGCCTCCTTACATCTGAGCCTACGTTTATAGTTGTATATGATATCAATTATGAACATGAATATGCATCATATTGTTATTCTCTTTGCATTATTGCTTTATTAGGCTCTGGTATGGTGTACGATATGCCTTTGTGTTTGTTTAAGCGGTTTATTTGTGTAGGCTCTTGGCCCTACCTACACGTGTTCTTGACATGTATTTAACTTTCCCACTTCTTCAAATTTTGTTATATCATCGTCGCATGTCCATGTCTTTATATGCAAACTTTGTTGTTGGCACGTGTTTTGTCTATTGTAAGGGGGTTTGAAGGCAATGATGATGAAAGATGTCTGGTCATTATTGTTATGGCATGACGAATGTCTTTCATTCGCAGCCACAATAAAAACCTTTTTTATGAGCCTCATGGCAAAATGAAATGAAGGTATAATGTGCAATATCTTTCCTAGCATGGCACTTCGTCGCAGCTACGGAAGAGATTTGTATAAGCCTATTGGAAACATTTCAGGTTCAATTCACTTAGGTTAACTTCTGAGCCATTTATGATGGAATAAAAAATGATATTCGTTTTGCTTTTAAAATACTCATATTTTTTTACTTTCTTTATAGCCTTGAACATGACAATGGGAAATCGGGCTAAACTTCTAGCACGACTACAAAAATTACTAATGGTGTTATCGCTTATGATCAGCATGTAATCGAAAGGCTATCGGATCTTACTAACAGGGTTGGTCGCAGATCTTCGTCACAAGCAATTGGAGCTGTAGTCAAAAATTGATGCGTTATATGAGGGCGGAAAGGAAGTGGAACGGGTAGATTAAATTTTATTTTTTTATTTAGGCTTTATGTTATTATGTGTGTTATGTAAGTATAATTGATTGTAAGTTTTGATTTCCAGTATCATACATACAATCAATTGAAATATTATTTAGGCGTAAATATTTACTACACTCTATTTGCTATTAATCATGAGGTTGCGCGACAATTAGGGGTGTTCATCAAATCGAATAACGAATTTTCGAATTATTCGAATCGAATTGTTCGAATAATTTTTATTTTTCCTTGAATTCGTATTCGATTCGAATTCGATTAAAACCTATCGAATTCGAATAAAAAAAACTCAATTCGTATTCGATTCGTTTTCGATTAAAGTTTCGAATCGAATTCGAATAAATTCGATTTAATTCAAATTCTTTAAAACATGTAAAAAAACTATCAAAATGACACATAAATTTTAAAGCAACCATAAAGCATGATATCACATTAAAAAGTTTCAAATAAAGTACCACAAGTCTAAAATTCAAAACGAGAAGTCGGGAATAATCACTCCACATTAGAAGTTAATATTTTTATGGTTAGAAATCTATTGATAGATACTTAGGTTTTACTTATGCGTCATGTAGTGGGTTTGGTAATGGGTAATTTTAATACTTAGAAATTTTTTTTGAAATAATTTATAGTATATCTTAATAAAAGTTATATATATATATATTATATATAAAAATAATAAATAAAAATGTATAATTTTTATTCGAATTTCGAATCGAATTTGAAATTATAAATTCGTATTCGATTCGTATTCGATTTACTTGACTCGAATTCGAATTCTTATAATCGAAACGAATTCTTGATAATCGAAACGAATTCTTGATAATCGAATCGAATTTAAACGAATTTCGAATTTTTCGAATTCGAAACGAATCCTGAACACCCCTAGCGACGATGTGTGTTTGCATCCATCTACTTTACTAACTAATTATCCATGCCTTATAACTTTTTTGTGAGTAGAAGAGAGAAATTGTAAAAATTGGTTAAAAATGGTTTATTTAATTAATATTGATGTAATGGTTTATAAGGCCTGGGGACTTAGCGCTAGCAACGAAACTTAGATGGCTCAAAGGAAAAATCAAAGATTGGATTGGGGCGGAAAAAAGAAGGGGTAGTGAATCTTATTCTATGCATAAGAATATGTTGGCTGAGTTGGAATTATTGGCTGCGGAGAGAGAGCTAATCGAAGCTGAACTAAATTCGAGGATGGAAAGTAGACAGTACATGTTGGATTTTGACAAACAACGGCAGTCGGATATTCGTCAAAAATCCAGAATTAGATGGGCGAGTGAAGGGGATGAAAACACCAGTTATTTCCATGCGGTAGTAAACTCCAATTTGAGTTCAAATCGGATTAACGGGGTCTTTATTGGAGAGGACTGGGCCACCAATCCAGTCGCTATAAAAGAACAGTTTTTCAACTACTTCTCTCACCTATTTCAGGAACCGATGCTTAATAGGCCAAAAATCGTGTGCCCCTTTTTAAAAGTTGTTTCTCCGAATGATTGTGTGAATCTGGTTCGGCTTTTCTCCCTCTCGGAAATAAAGGAAGCTATTTGGGAATGCGATGGTGATCGAGCACCCGGTCCGGATGGGTTCAATTTCACTTTTTTGAAGCGTTGTTGGAGTGGGTTGCAAGGTAACTTCTTGAAAATGTTTGAAGAATTTCATAGTAACCCGTCTTTGAGCATTAGTTGTTCCTCTTCCTTTATTGCCTTAATTCCCAAGATAAAGGACCCATTACGGCCCTCCGATTTTCGACCTATCAGTCTCATCGGTTGTGTCAATAAAGTATTATCTAAAGTTCTTGTTAACAGGCTGAAAAAAGTAATTGGGTATCTTATCTCAGAGGAACAAACAGCTTTTCTGGCGGGCAGGAACATTATAGATGGGCCATTGATGTTGAACGAAATCCTAGCTTGGTTAAAACAATCTAAAAGAATGGGTATGATTTTCAAGGTGGATATACAAAAGGCTTACGATTCTCTTAGCTGGAATTTTCTCGAGTCTATTTTAATGCAAATGGGCTTTCCAGTTAGATGGTGTGGCTGGATTATGGCAATCCTCCGTTCCGCCCGAGCATCGGTACTGATAAATGGCTCTCCAACAATGGAGTTTGTATGCTCGAGGGGCCTACGCCAAGGGGATCCATTATCCCCCTTTCTTTTTCTCATTGCAATGGAAGCTCTTTCAGGTATGATGAAGAAGGCAACCGAGGTAGGCATATTTCATGGTATTCAAAATAACGGATTATCATTATCTCATTTCTTGTATGCGGATGATGCAATTTTTTTGGGAGAATGGTCGGATATAAATATTCGAAATTTACAACGAATTCTTAGATGCTTCCATTTGTCGTCTGGCCTTAAAGTAAATCTTTCAAAATGTAGCTTGTTTGGGGTAGGTGTGGAGGACTCGGAAGTTGTTAGAATGGCAAATATGTTAAACTGCAAAGTAGGTTCTTTTCCCTTCAAGTACCTTGGTTTATATGTGGGGGCTAACATGAACCTAGTGCGGAATTGGAAGCCTATACTTGACCTCTTCAAGAAAAGACTTTCCATTTGGAAGGCTAAAACCTTGTCGTATGGCGGGAGGATTACACTAATTAAATCGGTATTGTCTTCTCTTCCGACTTATTTTTTCTCCCTTTATAGAGCTCCGTCTCAAGTTCTTAATCAACTAGAAAGTCTACGTAGAGTATTTTTTTGGGGAGGGACCGAGGAGGTATCAAAAATGTCATGGATGGCGTGGGAAAATGTGGTAGCACCAATAGAATATGGGGGTTTGGGTTTCGGGTCGCTAAGAGATACTAATTTGGCGATGCTAGCAAAATGGTGGTGGAGATTTAAAACAGAAAAAGACGGTTTGTGGAGAAAAGTAATTTGGGTCATTCACTATAATTCAAGATCATGGAATCCGGTACCGGCAAAAATTTCAATCTCGGGGCCATGGAAACACATATATAACATTTCAGCCAAGTTATTATCTATGGGGGTGGATATTTCTAACGTTATCACAGGAACGCTTCGAGGTGGAGCGGACATTTATTTCTGGCTGGATGTTTGGGCAGCCGCGGCTCCTCTACGGGTTCTATTCCCATCTTTATTTCAGCTGGAGAAAGACAAATGGTGCTCGGTTGCGGAGAAAAATCGTCCAGGCCCATCTGGCACATCATGGGTTTGGTCTTGGAAGAGGCCCTTGATCTCCGATGTGGAAATAGGTGAACTCCAGCAATTGTCTGACCTTCTACTGAATTATTCAGTCACTTCAGGCCAGGATTCATGGCGGTGGAACTTGGACCCCTCGGGTCAGTTTCAGGTAAGAAATTTTAGAAAGTTGTTGGCTGAATTTAATCGTGTTCGGCCTGGATATGTGGTAAAATGGAACAATTGGATCCCGAAGAAGGTTGTAATGGTCGCATGGCGTGCTTACATGGAGCGACTGCCGACGAGAGCAGCTCTTCAAAAGAGAGGCATCATGGTTCAAAATCCGGAGTGTATTCTGTGTCGAGAATACTGCGAAACCAGCGATCACCTGCTCGTCTCGTGTGAATTCGCTCAAATTGTTTGGCTAGTGGTTTTCCAGTGGTGCAAAACGGACCCCGATCATCGCTTTCAGTTTACGAGACATTCTTGACGCTTATCAGAGGTTCGGTGGTTCGGAAAAGAAGAAGAAGGCTTTTCACGCGGTATGTTTAGTCATTTTATGGAGTATCTGGAATCTAAGGAACGAGCTAATGTTCGCCGGGAAATCTAAAACCATCGCGAATGTTGTGGAGGAAATTAAAGAGAAAAGCTTTATATGGGTTAAGCATCGTGCAAAAGAGGTAAATATGTCTTGGGACCAATGGAGAGTTTTTGATGTATTTTGATTGTTTATTGTAGCTTGGGTTTGATCCATAGGTAAGTGTTTTGTTTGGTGTATGTACATTTGGTGTTAGCCGCTGGCTAAGTATAAATAAAGGTGTTTTGTTGGCCGTTCAAAAAAAAAATTAATATTGATAGATATACAGAATCGGATGTGGTAGGTTTTTGAAAATTTTAAGTTAATAAATGTGTTTTTTAGTGAACTAGTGGGGAATCCGCACATTGCGGTGTAGTCGGCAATTTTTGAATAATTAACGAACTAGTTTCAAGTAGATCACAACCAGGTTTCACATACATTTGGCAATATATTAAATAAATATGTGACAACTATTTTTAATGATGCAATAATTCATTAGGAGTCAAAATATACGAAAGTCATACTGCAACAAAACTCGTAACTGAAAACGAAGCATAAAACTTAGGTCTCAAGATAATAGGTTAACCTAACCATAGTGTTTTGTTCAGTTCACCTTGGTTTATTAATTTGGTTATTCGGTTTCTCAAGTACATGGAACCAACAACCATAGTTTATTCATGAACATTCAAGCATACTATTTAAAGTAATTAATGACTTAACGTTGAGTGTCTTTCTTGCTTCTCACTGTTGAATCCAACTTTAGTCACTTAGAAGTTTAACAAGCTCTAATAATTTTAAAAAATAGAAACACTTAAGAACAATAACATATGAAATGGGCTATGAGATATGATGCCGATTTTTCATATAGACTCACTTCTTCATTTGGAGCAGTCCGTTTAAGTTGAAGCTGCTCACCATCGTCACAGATCAAAGGTCTTTGAAAAGCTGTCAAGCCACCTAATATGGTCAATCACCAGGTACACAATATGTCATGAGCCCAACAGGCCAGCCCAACAACAGTGAAGAACAAGCAAGAGATCCAGCCCAGTTAAGAAGGAGTGGAAGAACAACAAATCAGCCAAAGAAATACCATGACTTCATCATGAACGCCACGTCGGCTAGTGCCTAACAGAAATTGGCTATTCTCTTATTTAAGTAATTATTTTGTGAGCATGAGGTAGAAAAAAAGTTTGTTTTAGATCTCATTGGTGTCTCTCTCTTCTCATCCCCATTCTGTATTCTCTCTTCTCACCTTGAATCCTAGCTTAATCAATGAAACATTACCTTTCTGTTTTATTTTGAGCCAAATTGCTATTGAATATTAGTTAAATCATTACAATTGGTGCTTTCATTGTACCTCTGATCAGATGGCAGAGGGAACTCGCTCGAAAATAATGGAGGAAGTTGTACGATTGGTGCAAAATGATCAGCAAGTGATGCGACAGGAATTGGATGGGGTGGTTACCGCCATCGCTTCCTTACAACAATCAATTAATGAATTGATTATACGTTTTGAGGCAGGACCCATGAAGAAACCCTCGTTTGCTAAAACTTCCACCGACTCGGGTGGTGATGGCCCGAGTGTCCTGGGTAAACACAAACCAGCTCCGGTCTATTTAGCCAGGTTTAACGGTGAACACCCGGAACGGTGGCTCACTGGCTCGCGCAGGCCGGTCGTTATTTCGAGTTTTACGCAATTTCGGTACACGATCGGCTGACTATCTCTTCGTTTTACCTCGATGATGCTGCGGCTGATTGGTATGATTGGTTACGGCGTCATCATCGGGTTACGGATTGGGACGGGTTTGCAGCGGCTCTTCTGAAGAGATTTCGATCAGCTAAGTTTGAAGAACCTGAAGGTTTGCTTGCTAAACTATACCAATCCTCTACTGTTGCTGATTACCGATCCAGCTTTGAGGCGATTTCTAATCGTACCATGCCTTTGCCAGAAGAATTTCTGATTAGTTGTTGGATCTCGGGTCTCCGGTCGGATATAAAACAATCTGTTATATGTCATGGGCCTGTTACACTTAAAGATGCAATGGACAAGGCCCAATTGCATGAGAGGCGGATCCAATTTGAGAAGGACTCGGGTCGGGTTTCTCTCGGGTCTTCTAAACCCTTATTACCTACACCCAAAACACCGCCGCTTACTTCTCAGAACTCTTCTCCATTTCAGACTAAATCAACTACTCCGTCCACATCCAAGGTCGGATTCCGACACTTATCATCGGCAGAGATGGCTCACAAACGCTTGCAGGGTCTATGTTTTCGCTGTGACGAAAAGTATACTTGGGACCACAAGTGCAAATCTGCTCCACAACTTCTTTTCTTTGATGACGAGCCGCCGGATGTGATCGATTCCCCGGTTTCGCCCTCTTCTGAAGGTACGTGTAACATCCCTATTTTTATATAAGAATTATAGGTTTGGTTAAATTTATTAACCACTAGTAACTAGTAACTAGTTATTTTTATTCAACCCAAATAGTTTTAAACACTATTTTATATAGTTGGTTGAAATATTTAATTGGCCTGTATATGGGTTGACCTTTCTATTAAAATAAAAGTATCTAAAATCTTATATTATTAGACGGGTAGATTATGGGTAAGTTGAAAATTAGAAAAATGAAGTTCCTAGACGGGCCTAGGAACCGTATAATAATTAAACTATAAAAATACATTGTATTTTGAACCTACTCTATTTTTAATGAAACTTAGACCCAAATGTAGACAAAAATATTATCATTCTAATAACATATTTATTATTTTCTAGAACATTTTATTTTACAAGTTATACGCGCCAAATAAGTAAAGCAGTTAAATTAATTAATATATATAATAAAATATACTATGTAATCGTTTAGAATAATAATAATAATAATAATAAATATTAAAGTTAACAATTTAATTTTTTTGTTGAAGTGTGTGTATATCGAAAAGAATTAAATTAAAATATAAAATAATAAATTAACTCACAATTCAATTAATTGAATTGGTAAACGTGGCATCATACCAAAAGTTGAGAAGCTAACATTTCATTTGAATAAATGGCATGGGAACACGTCTATGTCTACGTGTGTATTCTAAAATGAAAAGGAATCTTTTAAACTTAAGGTGGAAGTCTCAGTTTCACTATAAATAGAAGAAGTTGACACTTTCACAATTGCTTCATCTATATTTCCATTTCTAGCGATCTCTCTCTTTAAAAAGGTTCTATATTTTTTTAATAAAAAAACCATGCCCCGTTTTAAGTGTTGTAACTCCCGATCACCGCTACCCTTTTCGATTGATCTGAACCCATAGCGCATGTCAGGGCTCTGCCCGACTAAGTTCGTTGGGGTTCTGTCTCGGAACATCGGGATAAGGTTGAATTAGGGTTACTATACTTAAATTACAAATATATATTTTTATTACTACCAAACACACACTAGCTCGAATTCTGCTACGATACAGGGTATTAACTCGATCGCTATTACGATTCATTTTCCGACTGATCAATATATCCAATGGATGTTTAAGTGCCGCCCACATTAGGGTTATACTTTATCGTTCGTCATTAATTTGACGGATCATCGTTAATTCGATGGATGAAGTATTATACTTTGTCGTTCGTCATTAATTTGACGGATCATCGTTAAATCGATGGATGAAGTATTGCACTTTGTCGTTCGTTGTGAAAATTTGATCTCGTGAGTTATCGTAAATGCTGTATTAAGTTACCTACCTAGTTCGTATGCACTAGATTACAAGGCAAAATCAATAGGCTAAGCCCTGCCTGTATAAATCTGCAATATATCAAGGCTTATCTGTAGACTAAATTCTGTCCGTATGAATCTGCATGATTATCTGTGAGTCATTCTCTTTTTATCAAATCTATTTACAAAAGCATGTTTATTTCAAAGTTATAATTACGGGGATTAAGTCTTTGTAATCACCAAGTTACAGCCGGTATGTGGGGTTTTGTATACATTACTTGATAATCGTCACCATTGGGGCAGCCAATGGGGGATATGACCATAGTCACAGACACCATTGGACGAATGGGCCAATGGGTCGAGTGACAAATACCGTGGGTAGTTGGCTTGATATCAGAAACATTGTAATCGCTCTTAATACTGTAAATTATAACAAATGTGTCGTTTTAGTAAATAGAATGATTCACTCAGTATTTCCCGCTGACAAAACCTTTTTCAAACATGTTTCAGGTAATTACAGTAGAGATGGATACGGCACTGAAAGGCATTAAGAAGTGGCTTATTTTATTAATTAAATCAAAATAAGAAATATTGTTTTATGTAATAAAATTTATCTTTATTAAAGCTACCATTGTAAAACATGGGTTTATCCCATCTATTTAAATAAATAAAATCCGGTGTTTTCTAAACTCTGATATTTTTCCTAACTCACGGTCCTGATGAAATTTCCGCTGCAAAACGTTTTCAAAATAATCACCGGTACCACGTGGCTGTCCGCGGCACCCGATTCCGTCCAGGGTGGGTCGGGGGTCGTGACAGAAGGTGGTATCAGAGCCACTGCTTTAAGCCAATAGATGTTGTATTAAAATACCTAAACAAAGAGTTAGGAACTTGATATTTTATGGTAGCACTCAGGATAGTATTTAGCCTTGAACTTAAGAAAAGATGCTTTAGTATAAGCTTCGAAATAAGCTAAGTACTTTTGTAAATAAAGTATGATAGATTAGAACATTGCAAGATACGATAAATAAGCAATAACATTTAATTGCTATTAAATCTTGCTTAGTAATATTAATTGGTCTAGAATAAAATATGTTACGGGAATACAAATTTCCCTAATTCTAGCCTAATAAAAGAGGCACTTTTGAAAAGATACTATTTATGGGAAATAGAAAATTTTCTCCGGCAAGACTGGATATGGTGTAGCAGACTCTCCAGTTTGTCCGGATATAATGAGATTACCGCTCCGGCGCGAATCGGATAAGACGGGGTATATAATATGTCAAACAAATGACAAAATTTCCCTAAATAGTATCTTGACCAAATATTTGACTGGTTTTTGAAAATATGAATCTGTTAAATGCATTGACTTTATGAAGGGTATGTGAAATAGATGATTATATAGATAGTTATATCTATAAAGAATTCCAAAAGTCAAATAGGAATAAAGCACAAGTATCTGTGTCTAGATTTCTTTATCAGGAATTTCTTTTCCGATACCAAACATTATTTCGTTTAATCATCTGTCTCGTAGCTCAAACAATGGAAACCCTTTAAGATAAAACGCAATCAAAAGAATTTCTAACGCATTACCATAAACTATTAACGCAAGTAAGAAGCATGTAAAGTTGTGATAATGTACAAGAAAACACATGAAAATTTAATTATAGGTCCACAGAAGATGAAGTATATTCCACACAATTTCCAAGGCAAGACCTTTGAAAAATATAATTAGGTATAATAACACCTATGTGGATCCCGTCAGTAGAAGAACTAATAGCACTGGGCCACGTGATCCTACAAATAACATGAATCTCGCTGAGATACTTTGAAACAAAATTTCACAACAATCGGTGCACAGTCTAATCAGAGTCATAATTATTAGCACTACAAAAGAAGTCACATACTTTATAATTTCCCTATTTCATTTATTCGACATTCCCTAGTAATGTCATTTAGCAACGGTTATCACACGAAAATCCAAATAAAATTCTTAAATTTTTTTGTAAATTTCTGACCTCGGTGAATAAACTTTTTGCATTGCTACTCTCCTTAATGGTCATCATACCATGAGAATTTTTCATAGTAACGAATATTGATTTATTTCATTTCTTAATAAATCCACACATTACACATGCATTGTTGGTTGCGCATATGGTTCGATTAACTTATGAAACCTACTGGAAGACTTCATTCCAATTTGTTGTTTATCCAAACTCAAATATCATTTCGCTATACTCACTATATACTGCAGTAATGCAAAATGATGACCCTTTGATATCGAGTCAATAAATTTCTTGAGAAATTCAATTTTCTTTGGCATACATGATTTTGTTGTAACCATGTCCGAACTTTCTTATTACATGAACTCGTTGTGATTAAACCAAGTTCAATTGCTTGAACTTGTTCGCATTACATATTCATTTCAAATTCCCATATGATGGATTAAAGCTATCATATTCAACATAATCCCAACAAACACTTCAATTCTCTAGAACTATAAAATGCTTATTTGGTCTTCGACTTCACTAAATCATTTCTTTGATCACGGTCACCTTGTACTAACGTTTTCATAAAATTTAAAACTTGCATTAAATCATATACGGATATTTATAAAAGTTATCTTAACACAAATCATGTATTAAGATAATGATACACAAATTCTTGTCATATTTTAATGTATCTCTTAAATGATTTTTACAACATCAATCTAGCCTTTCGTGATATATTATTATTTTAACATCTTCAATCGAAAAACATTATATAAAATCTATTTTATATATGGAAACTTACATAAGTGATTACCTAATAGTATTACTATATTATTATTAGTCAACATAAGGAGGATAAGTGGGTGACTTATAATAAGAAGTATAGAATTTATTGTACATGTGTTTATATTTAACCAAAATAGAAATTTTCACAAACTAGGCACTTAGCTCGGTTGGCTAGGCGCGCGAAAGGGTGTGGCCTAGACCCGGGTTCGATCCTGGGGACGGCTGGTTTCACCATTTTTATTAGAAAATTTTCCATTTAAGTGTATGTTTAGTTATGTAATACTAATATCAGTTTTATTATTAGTAAGAAAATATTAAATAATAATAGTGTTAGTATTATTTTAAAATACTAGGATTATTGTCAAGGGCAAATATTGGGTAACCTAGCCTTAGTTAGGCATGGACTGGCCACCTATGCTTAAACAAGGCAGCACTAACCAATATCTAACCATGATAATGACTAGTTAAAAAAAATTAATTTTCTTATGAAACGTAGACTCCATATCTATATGGAATTTTATCACATAAATATATCTTCATATATTCATAAAAATCGATATATATAATCCTATATAAATTTTCTTTATAAAAATATTTGATATAAAGTAAATTTTTCTCTATATATAAATATATATATATTTTTATATATAAGAAAAAAAAATTATTTATAACTGCTAAATTATACTGTGATAACTATATATATATAAGAAAAAATCGAATATACAGTATAATATATGTGAATATACAATATAAATTATGTATATGTATATCATATCAAAATTTATACATAAAGGTGATCGGAAATTTAAAATACTAAATAAGAGTTTAACATATCTAAATATAGTTATAACAATATTATAGGATTTCGCGATCATCTAGACGTAATCTATTATATCACGATCATCACTTAAGATACGAACTATAAAATAAAGATACACTAACTTTATTGTCTTTTGGTGTATCCCTGCAATTCACTCATCTCAACACTTTGATTTTCTCATATCATAAATATTTAACAAATTATTTTTCATACTTTTATTTTGAACCTATCAATTCTAAGTCTTCCTCAGTTGCCAATCCAAGTAAGCTTTCTTTTGACAAAGAATTTTATTGATTTTAAAAGTCCATTACATTCATTTTAAATATATATCTTTTGGCTTGAACCTAGTCACTTTGGAAATATATCATTCCATTTCATTCATTTGTCATCGATTTCTTGAACTAATTCAGTTAAACCATTGAATCCTACTTAAGATACAACTCGTATTCACAAAAAAATTTGATATTTTAATTCTGTGTCATCTACCTAATATTGTTTTATTAACTAAAATATGACATAAGTCTAAAAGAAATATCGTAACCCAAATCTCGAGGACGAGATTTAAAACAAGGTGGGGAGAATGTAACATCCCTATTTTTATATAAGAATTATAGGTTTGGTTAAATTTATTAACCACTAGTAACTAGTAACTAGTTATTTTTATTCAACCCAAATAGTTTTAAACACTATTTTATATAGTTGGTTGAAATATTTAATTGGCCTGTATATGGGTTGACCTTTCTATTAAAATAAAAGTATCTAAAATCTTATATTATTAGACGGGTAGATTATGGGTAAGTTGAAAATTAGAAAAATGAAGTTCCTAAACGGGCCTAGGAACCGTATAATAATTAAACTATAAAAATACATTGTATTTTGAACCTACTCTATTTTTAATGAAACTTAGACCCAAATGTAGACAAAAATATTATCATTCTAATAACATATTTATTATTTTCTAGAACATTTTATTTTACAAGTTATACGCGCCAAATAAGTAAAGCAGTTAAATTAATTAATATATATAATAAAATATACTATGTAATCGTTTAGAATAATAATAATAATAATAATAAATATTAAAGTTAACAATTTAATTTTTTTGTTGAAGTGTGTGTATATCGAAAAGAATTAAATTAAAATATAAAATAATAAATTAACTCACAATTCAATTAATTGAATTGGTAAACGTGGCATCATACCAAAAGTTGAGAAGCTAACATTTCATTTGAATAAATGGCATGGGAACACGTCTATGTCTACGTGTGTATTCTAAAATGAAAAGGAATCTTTTAAACTTAAGGTGGAAGTCTCAGTTTCACTATAAATAGAAGAAGTTGACACTTTCACAATTGCTTCATCTATATTTCCATTTCTAGCGATCTCTCTCTTTAAAAAGGTTCTATATTTTTTTAATAAAAAAACCATGCCCCGTTTTAAGTGTTGTAACTCCCGATCACCGCTACCCTTTTCGATTGATCTGAACCCATAGCGCATGTCAGGGCTCTGCCCGACTAAGTTCGTTGGGGTTCTGTCTCGGAACATCGGGATAAGGTTGAATTAGGGTTACTATACTTAAATTACAAATATATATTTTTATTACTACCAAACACACACTAGCTCGAATTCTGCTACGATACAGGGTATTAACTCGATCGCTATTACGATTCATTTTCCGACTGATCAATATATCCAATGGATGTTTAAGTGCCGCCCACATTAGGGTTATACTTTATCGTTCGTCATTAATTTGACGGATCATCGTTAATTCGATGGATGAAGTATTATACTTTGTCGTTCGTCATTAATTTGACGGATCATCGTTAAATCGATGGATGAAGTATTGCACTTTGTCGTTCGTTGTGAAAATTTGATCTCGTGAGTTATCGTAAATGCTGTATTAAGTTACCTACCTAGTTCGTATGCACTAGATTACAAGGCAAAATCAATAGGCTAAGCCCTGCCTGTATAAATCTGCAATATATCAAGGCTTATCTGTAGACTAAATTCTGTCCGTATGAATCTGCATGATTATCTGTGAGTCATTCTCTTTTTATCAAATCTATTTACAAAAGCATGTTTATTTCAAAGTTATAATTACGGGGATTAAGTCTTTGTAATCACCAAGTTACAGCCGGTATGTGGGGTTTTGTATACATTACTTGATAATCGTCACCATTGGGGCAACCAATGGGGGATATGACCATAGTCACAGACACCATTGGACGAATGGGCCAATGGGTCGAGTGACAAATACCGTGGGTAGTTGGCTTGATATCAGAAACATTGTAATCGCTCTTAATACTGTAAATTATAACAAATGTGTCGTTTTAGTAAATAGAATGATTCACTCAGTATTTCCCGCTGACAAAACCTTTTTCAAACATGTTTCAGGTAATTACAGTAGAGATGGATACGGCACTGAAAGGCATTAAGAAGTGGCTTATTTTATTAATTAAATCAAAATAAGAAATATTGTTTTATGTAATAAAATTTATCTTTATTAAAGCTACCATTGTAAAACATGGGTTTATCCCATCTATTTAAATAAATAAAATCCGGTGTTTTCTAAACTCTGATATTTTTCCTAACTCACGGTCCTGATGAAATTTCCGCTGCAAAACGTTTTCAAAATAATCACCGGTACCACGTGGCTGTCCGCGGCACCCGATTCCGTCCAGGGTGGGTCGGGGGTCGTGACAGTACGGATTCATTGTTGGCTGAAAAATTGCAACTCGATGAGGTTAAAACCCAATCAGCTATTTCTTATAACGCGTTGTCGGGTGGTTGTTCGTCTACCACGTTACGTTTTACTGGTTTAATTCACGGGAAAGAGGTTCAAATTTTGTTAGATGGGGGTAGCACCCATTGTTTCGTGCAAACTCGTATTGCAAAATTTCTTAATCTTACTGTTGAATCAATCGCCCCATTCTCTGTTTTGGTTGGTAGTGGGGAGCGGCTTCCGTGTTCGGGGTTGGCTAAGGATATAGCAGTGGTTATCCAGGGTCATACTGTTATTGCAGATTTTTATGTTTTAGCGTTGCAAGGTTGGGATCTTGTTTTGGGAGTTTCTTGGTTGGCAACCCTCGGCCCGGTTCTCACCGATTATTCGAAGTCCATCTTTGAGTTTACTTTAAATGGCCAACAAGTGCAATGGCAGGGGGATGTTACTCAAGCTCAAGAAATACAATTCCATGGGTTTAGGCATCTTGTTCACTCTGATGGCATTGGGCAATTATATCATTTGAGTCTTTTACCTCAATAGACCAAACCACCTACTTACCCTTCTGATTTACAGGGTGTTTTAACCAAGTTTGCCCCTCTTTTCAGCCCACCGACTGGCTTACCACCCACTAGACCTCAGGATCACCACATTGACTTGTTACCATCTAGCAAACCGGTTTCGGTGCGTCCATACCGCTACCCGCATTTTCAGAAACAAGAGATTGAGCGATTAGTCCGCGAAATGCTCCAACAAGGAATTATTCGGCCAAGCACGAGTGCTTTTTCTTCGCCGGTTTTATTGGTTCGCAAGAAGGATGGTACGTGGCGATTTTGTGTGGATTATCGCGCGTTGAACGTGATAACGGTTCGGGATCGATTTCCTATACCATCGGTGGATGAGTTATTTGATTAGTTACACGGGGCTCACTACTTTTCTAAGCTTGATCTATTAGCCGGTTACCATCAAATTCGGATTGCCAACGGGGATGCTATGAAGACCGCTTTCCGTACTCACGATGGTCACTACGAATTTTTGGTGATGCCCTTCGGGCTGACCAATGCACCGTCCACCTTTCAACGGCTTATGAATGACATTTTCCGGCCCTTCCTACGCCGTTTTATCTTAGTATTTTTTTTATGACATCTTAATATATAGCCAATCTTGGCCGGAACACCTACAACACATCACTATTACGCTGTAATTGTTACTTGATAATCAGCTGGCAGCTAAGCTCTCCAAGTGTGTTTTCGGGCAATCTCAAGTGGCTTATTTGGGTCACATCGTTTCGGCCCACGGTGTGGTTGTTGACCCGGAAAAAGTCTGTTCCATTCAACAATGGCCAATACCTAAAACTGTTAAACAGGTTCGCGGTTTTTTGGGGATTACGGGGTACTACCGCCGGTTTATTAAGAACTATGCTTCTATTGCCGGTCCACTAACGGACCTCCTCCGCAAAGACGCCTTTTGTTGGAATGAGACAACACTTCAAGCCTTCACCATACTTAAGGATCTACTGAGTTCCACCCCAATTTTGCGTTTGCCAGATTTTTCTAAACCCTTTACCATCGAAACGGATGCTTCGGGCACAGGGGTCGGCGCGGTATTGTCTCAAGAAAAACACCCTTTGGCTTACTTTAGCAAGAAACTTTGTCCTCTGATGCAGCAGGCTTCAACTTATCACCGAGAGATGTATGCTATCACCCAAGCCATTTCGAAATGGCGACAATATCTCTTGGGTCACCGCTTCACTATTGTCACCGATCAACAATCTCTTAAACGTTTGCAAGATCAAGTCATTCAGACCCCCGAACAACAGAAGTGGTTGGGTAAGCTTTTGGGATTTGATTTTGACATTGTGTATCGACCCGGTTCACAAAACGGGGCTGCGGATGCCTTATCCCGTATACCTGCTGGCCATCTCTTAGCCATTTCTGCACCGGTTCCCACCTTACTACAGGAACTGCACTCGGCTTGCCTTTCGGATCCTGCATTCGTTACCCTCCTGCAAAAGTATTCTGCTGATCCCACTTTATTTCTGGACTATACACTTCAAAATGGGTTTTTGTTGTTTAAAGGGCGTTTCTTGGTTCCTAACAACGCGGCTTTACGACAACACCTTCTTTTGGAATTCCATTCTTCGGCTTTCGGGGGTTACACGAACTTTACAACGATTGGCTGCCACTTTTTATTGGAAGAATATGAAAAATGATGTCAAGGAATTTATTACCCAATGCCAAATTTGTCAACAGACGAAACCCTCTTTTTTGTCTCCGGGTGGATTACTCCAACCTCTTCCCATTCCACAAGCGGTATTTGAAGATATTGCGTTGGACTTCATTACTTGCCTACCTAATTCTCAAGGTAAGACGGTCATTATGGTGGTGGTGGACCGATTGTCTAAGTACGGTCATTTTATTGCCTTGCCATCATCTTTCACTAGCTTTACGGTTGCTACCGCTTTTATTCATGAAATTGTCCGGCTACACGGTATTCCGCTTTCAATTGTGACTGACCGAGACACCCGTTTTATGACCGAATTCTGGAGAGAAATGCATCGCATGAACGGTACTACCCTCAAGTTTAGTACCGCCTACCACCCCCAAACGGACGGTACTACCCTCGATGTTTAGAAATGTATCTTCGATGCTATGTGGCGGATCATCCTCAACGGTGGTTACAGTTCTTACCGTGGGCTGAGTTTTGGTATAATACTTTGTACCAAACTTCGTCTCAAATGACACCATTTGAGGTTTTGTATGGGAGAAAGCCTCCATCCCTCACGCGTTACTTACGTGGTTCGACTCCTAATATCACATTGGAAGAACAGTTGGTAGAACGTGACAATGTCTTGACCTTATTGAAAACAAATCTGTCAAAGGCTCAATCTCGAATGAAAATGGCTGCTGATAAACACCGCCGGGATGTGCAGTTCGCGGTTGATGATTGGGTGTTCGTAAAATTACAACCCTATCGGCAGGGCTCGGTCCGATTATAGTGACATCACAAGCTGGGTCACCGTTATTTTGGGCCTTATCGTGTTCTTTCTAAAATTGGATCGGTTGCCTATAAACTGGAGTTACCAGCCACTGCTAAAATCCATCCGGTATTTCACGTTTCCTTGCTACGCAAATGTGTCGGTAAACCTGTTCACCAGATTACTCCCTTGCATCTCGTTGATTCCACATCCACTATTATCTTACAACCTAAAACTATTCGTCAAAAACGTTCAGTTCTCAAAGGGACTCAGCTTGTTTCTCAAAGCTTGGTCCAGTGGGACGGTTTACCTCCTGAAGATGCGACGTGGGAGGATGATTTTCAGCTAGCCCAACAATATCCTAACTTCCCACTTGAGGACAAGGTGGGTCTTAATGGGGGCGGTATTGTCATGAGCCCAACAGGCCAGCCCAACAACAGTGAAGAACAAGCAAGAGATCCAGCCCAGTTAAGAAGGAGTGGAAGAACAACAAATCAGCCAAAGAAATACCGTGACTTCATCATGAACGCCACGTCGGCTAGTGCCTAACAGAAATTGGCTATTCTCTTATTTAAGTAATTATTTTGTGAGCATGAGGTAGAAAAAAAGTTTGTTAGATCTCATTGGTGTCTCTCTCTTCTCATCCCCATTATGTATTCTCTTTTCTCACCTTGAATCCTAGCTTAATCAATGAAACATTACCTTTCTGTTTTATTTTGAGCCAAATTGCTATTGAATATTAGTTAAATCATTACACAATAACTATAAATAGTGGGGAAGCTTAAGATTTCCGACGAGGGATCGAATCGAAAACGTATATATACTCAAAAAAATTTATACGAAAGCTACATAATAACATAACTGAGCGAAAGTTCGGGGGTCGGGCGACCCCCCCCCCCCCCCGGCGCGGCCCCTTCTAACCTACGCCCTGACAATAAAGGCATTAATCATGTAAGGTTGAATAAGAAAACGAGTGGTAGAATAAACAATGCTATGTCATTAATCATGTCATGACCTGTGTTAACTTGTTTTCAATCAAATGGATGGATGGTTCATATGACAACACACCCAGCAACACTACTAAATTACCCTTTGCCCAAGATTTGAACTTAGGTGTTCTTCAAAGAAGCTATGTTTCTTACCTAAAACACAAATGTTAACTAATCATATATATAACATAACTTAATTATTAAAAACCGAAACCACCACCCAGAAAAGATACAGACAACAACACACAAAAGGAGATAAATATATCATTTTCTAATAAAAAACAATCCATGTTTCCATTTGGGTAATTCATCGAACACATGACATACAACATGAAACAACGGAAACCCACAACCAAAACTCTTTGGAGAAATTGCATTAACAACACGTTTTTTAATAATAGTAAAAAAAATGTTAGTAATATGACGAACAAGTTAATTTTAATCAAGTTTGGGTCTGCAAAAATTCAAAATTCACAACCATTAAATACTAAAAACAAGTCGTTTCATTCTTCTGAAGGTTGAACACATCTGAACATATAAACTACTCTAAAACCAGATAAACAAAAGACAAACAAAGTCTAACACATATCTAACTAAACTACTTCACTTTCTTAGGTGATTTGGTAGCCTTCGATGGAGACTTAGGTTCTTTAGCAGCAGTCTTCTTGGGCAAAAGAATCGGATTAATATTCGGCAAAACACCACCATGAGCAATCGTAACTCCAGCCAAAAGCTTTCCAAGCTCCTCATCATTCCTAATGGCTAACAACACATGCCTCGGGATTATTCTGTTCTTCTTGTTGTCCCTTGCCGCATTTCCAGCCAACTCCAACACCTGCAAACAACAATACAATATAAACAACAGATCTGGATTATATACATTTCAACTTTAATAAAAAAGAATACTTACTTCTGCTGCTAGGTACTCGAGGACAGCAGCAAGGTAAACCGGTGCACCGGATCCAACACGTTGAGCATAACGTCCTTTCTTCAAAAACCGGCCGATTCTACCGACTGGGAACTGAAGACCGGCTTTGACTGAACGGGTCACCGCCTTCTTCCTTGGACCGCCGGCTTTCCTTCCTGCAGCTCCCTTCTTCACCTTTCCGGTTGACTCCATCTCTAAAATGCTCGGAAGAAAGAAATTATGGATGAATTTGTTTTGGGTTTTGAGTGATGGTGAAGTGAAAGCACGGAGGTTGTTTATATAGTGATGGGTAGTGGTTTAGGATCGTTAGATGGGTGTACTTACTGGACATGTTTGGATTACGATCCGTGTGAGTCAAATGGGTGAAGTCACCCGGCATCTGGATTACGATCCGTGTGAGAGGAAATGGACCAATGAGAATGCAGCACTGAGTTTTAATTTAATTTTTATTTTATTGAAACAAATGTATGGTTTATTATTTCCCGCCTAAAGGATTTTTTTTTTCTTGAATTTTTCAAATTTCATCTTCCAACCGGGAGATGTTCGTGATGTGGGCCCATTAAGTCATTAACTTTAAGTTAAAAGGGTAATTACATTTTTTGTTTTTTATGTTGAAATACTTACTCTTTTACTTGTAAAACTCATTACATCATACATTCTTTAGCATTAACTTGGTTAAAAATTATATTAAAGACTACGGTCACATTGGTGCGTTCATCATCAACATCATAGGTTCTTCAAATTCGTATCCCATCTAGAGCAAACCTCTGTCTAATCCGATAAATCATTGCGTGTAACCCGCAAATAAGTTCATACGATTCAGAGAATTAATCTAGGTTTCAAGAATTTTGTGTGGAAATTAGGTAACAATGTCCAAACAAGTGAAGAAGTTTCAATTAAGCTTGAAAATGTTAACAAAAAACATCTTAATTTGTTGTATGACGAGTCCACGTTGTACAAAATATTACATGAGGAAACTGTAATATAATTATGCGATGGCTCGGTACGAAACAACACTATCTTCCGCAATTATAAAACCAATATAATGGATTTTAGTAGCGGTGTGCATGGGTCAGTTTAGTTCGGTTTTTACCATTAACCTTACCCATAAGTCCATAACTGCTAGTTTCGGTTATGAAATTTCATAACCATAACCGAACTTCGGTTATGGTTAATCGGTAACGAAGTCGGTTATGGTTAATTTCGGTTATTTAACCAATCAAGTTTTGAAATAAATGGGGGTGTGCATGGTTTGGACTTAACTTGGGTGTTTTTTTTATACGATAACGAAGACTATATTTTTTGGTTAAACTATTGATTTGAGATTATATTTAAGAAGATAATTTTCAACAGAAAAAAAAAATTACGACAACAACACCTCAATTTTTCATCAATATAAACGGCATCAACATCAAGATTATTTTATAACCAACATACTTTTGTCTTAATGAAGTCGGTTATCGTCCGGTTGGCCGCATAAATCAACGACAAACGGGTTGAACATGAAACTCCGTCAAGAACAGCTAAGTCTGATCGAATGGGGTGATTCCCGCCCGATCGGCTGAGGTGTACTTGGAGTGGTTTCCGTTGTTTGACACGTCGTCACACCGTCTCGGTTAAACCGCAAAACTTTTCAACTTAACTGTTTTTTTTTATAAAAATTGCAAAACATCAGATTACCGAACGAATAGCCATCCGATCGGACGACCATCCGATCGAATGACTCTTCGACCAGGTGACCTGTAAGTTCAACACTTAATCAATTTTTCAAAACTTCAAGGAATATCACACTCCTAATCGAACAGTCATCCGATCGGATGAGCATCCGATCGAATGACTATCCAACCCGGAGACTTATTTCTTTGTAACTTTCCACACTTAAACGAATTGCTCAAAGCTTCAACTTTTCACTCGAACAACCATCCGATCGAACGGTCATCCGTCCGGATGACCATCTGACCGAATGACTTTATTTATGCTGCAACGAAAACTTCAAAAGTTCAAACAATCTACAACACACTTCCCAATCGAATGACCAACCGACCGAACGGTCATCCGTCCGGACGGTCATCCGATCGAACCACCGTCCGATCGTCTCGACGCACTGTTACACGCTATGCAACGACTTATGCTACTGTTCACAGGCTAACTCAGACGCGCTCTCATCAATCCAATCAAGTTGTGTTTACTTGTTAAACACCTACTGTGAGTATACTTGACCCATTTTAACGCTTTAAACACACTTTAGGGTGTAACATACGTTCATATCTAAATCAAACTTATCAAGACACAGATTATAATCTAAACTATTATCACATGCGAATTACTGACGTACATATTTACACGTGATGCTTGATACATATGTGCTAGGACTCTTACTCGCTACGTCCCACCTTAGCTAGCATCGAGTGACTTAGCTGGTAGTATTTGTTTTGTAGTGTATATGTTGTGTATCCTGTTTATGTATGTGGAAATTCGCAGCACTTTTATCTACTTTATTTAATATGTCAAACATGTATACTCGTCAATACTTTTTGTATTGACGTCGCTTTAACGTATGTTGCAGGTTAAAATCGCAGACTATCTCAAAATCAAGCTAGGGAGTCTAGAAACTTATCATAAATCTAGGTTGTCGGATTTGTACTGTTTGAGAGAACATGAAATATGTATAACTGCTTACTGATGTATTGTTTATTAGTATGGGATAATCAACGCATTAAATATTGTCACTAAATAGTTGTTATGGATTCTCTTGAGCAATCTGATTCGCCTAGTATCGCGCCCCGATGATTCCGCCATCGGTTGGGGTGTGACAACGCTAGAGTGGGTTATTTATACTTTCATATAAAATTAAGTTGTTTTCCTTTGTGAACCGTCATACGGAACCGACGTAATACTTGGAATCACTGGAACTTTGCTTCTGTATTACCAACACATGTTAAATTGTTGACTTTCGTGGATCGGTTCTTAATTTCACAAAAGTCGCAACGATTATTGCAAACTGTATTTCAACCAGCAGCCTCTCATTTGAGCAAAAATAAAAAAAGATAGACCTAACCACAATACAACCTTGAACCGTTGTACCTACTACGCCAAGCAACTGTCATCGATGTTTCGGTAGAGTCGCAATTACTGGGATGGATCAATTAAAATTGGCTATGACGCCAAATTGATAGGAATCGGTAGTATATCAAAGAGAATTGTTAAACCAAGAAATTGGCAATATGTTTACAAATGATATTACTTTGCTATTATAGTTTGCGAAACGATGCTTCTAATCTTGGTGTTGGTTCGGTGGTAACCGCCACGAACTTTTCTGATTAATTTCCTTGAATTTCAGACATGATCATTGCTTCTAAATCAATGCAACATCCGATATCTCTGCAACATCGTCACCCTCACAATCCACTGTCACCATTTGCTTACACTATATGGAGCAAAGAACACATATAGAAGGGAGAAATTAAAAACCCCATAAGAGTGCACCATATTAAACATTCCAAAACAATTGTTAAATAAACATTTGCCTAAACATAAAGTATTAAACCGAAACAACGTTTAGAGATAAGGGTCGTTAATTCAGTTGATGTTAATCGGCTTGGAGGAGATCAAGGATATAATATATTGATAATATTATTTTTCATTTAATTAATGTTTATCGTTTATGTTATTCAGTTTGTTTAAAATTGAAAGTCATAGACTCATAGGTATACGCCTTCGAATATGATATGTTACAGGGTATTATATCAGTGGCGTAGGATTTCGTTGTCATTGTTTATCGACTGTCTTCCGTATTATTCATTAATACAAAAAGAGTTGCATACATACATTCATAAAACAATATTATTACACTTTCTGTCTTTTGAAGTAAAATTCTTTAGTGTTTGTAGGCTAGGGTAAAGAAAAAAAGGTGATTGTTTTGCGTATAAAATTAAGAAATTTCCACATCTCTTAGAGAGTTAGAGTGATACTAAACGAGTAAAACATTCATAATTGATAGGCACCGAAAGTACGCAACGGGTAGATATTTTAAATTAGAAAGAAACGGATAGATCTACAGTTCGTTTATGATACAGATACACCACATAAACGTACGGTAGGGCAACTAAAATTGGATTAAGATACAGATACACCACTTAATCCGCAATTAGATTCCAAGAACACCATTCAAGTTGCCAAACTTGAACTAGCATGGAAATAATTAATCAACTCATAATCCAATGAGAAAATTAACCAAAGAAACTTTTCATAAACTCACTGCCTTTTTTTATTCATCTTGTTGACATACATAAAGGAAACCAAAATGCAACCCCACGTTGCTACAATTAGGGAAGTGGATAAACTGAAAACTACTTCAAATTGTAAATAAATTAAAATAAAATAGACATAAAATTTGCATGTGGAAAATGGACTAAAAAAAAACTTGTAACTTGACATGCAAATGGGTGGAACGTGGGCTGCATGCATGATTGCTTGACATGGGCTTTCAATCTGGGTTGATATCTTGACCCAACTTGATGTAATTGAACCACTTTTGACCCGCACCGCAAGACCCGATTGATCCAACGTCTAATGCAATGGCTAGGGAATTTAAATAGCTTGTGGGTTGGCTATCATTCTCCCGCTCTTCGAAAAAGTTTGTCCTCAAACTTGGGACTCTCGCATCAGGACCAAATATTGCATTTCGTATCGGTGGTGGTTCGGGGGGTATTTCATGTAGAATATCATGCATGTAGTGTTCAAACATGCGATCAATCTGGTCAACAAACATAACAGTAAGCACAATGTTATTAGATGCCTTACTTGCAATTGTTATTGGCATTTTGAGACACGTAGTCTTTTCAACTTCTACCACCACCTTCTTGTTTGCGGTTATTGACTCGTGATCAGATAAAAAACCTGCATTAATGGGATTTAGAAGCTGCATGAGATATTCAGAAGACTGATGGTACTTTAGATTAAGAACATCGGTGCCGGTTCGCATTTTGCGTACTAGATCGCTTGCACTCAAACCCCAGGTTTCATACACCTCATTAGGAACTATATCTTCGTCTGGTATAATCTCATTCGGTTCGTTATCATGATGGACGATGATGTTATTTTTTGATTCTTGTTCCTCTTGAACGGCAGTCCCATTTAGAACTTTTGTCACAACTAAACACTCGTCTTCATCAAGAGTAATATCTGCTTCTTCATCGAATACGGGTCCTTCGCTATCAATTGACCTCATCGTTTGTTCTTCCTCAAAACGGTTGCTTTTAGAGTCCTCAAGATCGGCAAGATTATTGATCTTTTGTCGGAGTTCAACCTTAGAATTTAGCTTATTTACTTCTTCCAATGCATAATAATTGTGGAGTTGATCAATATTACCTTGAATATTATAGGATGGTAGAAATTTCCGTATCAACAGTTTCTTCATTTTTGACCATGTTCTAACCTTTTCTTTGCCCATTTGTTTTCTGGTGGAACGGACGTTAACCCACCATGAAGCTGCATGTTTTTTTAGTTGGGAAGCCACGATCTTGACCTTGTGATTTTCTGGTGGTTGCTCGTATGCAAAGACCTTTTCTACGGTTTGTATCCAATCGACAAACTCGTCGGGATCAAATCTACCATCAAATGTGGGGATATGGATTTTGATATCATTAGTGACCCAAAGGGCTGGGTTTCTCCTTCCTCGGTGATTAAATTCACCAACACGGGACAAGTCTCCGCCCCCGTCTTTTAACGGTGTACGAAAATTACCTTGCTTCCTATGAATCGTGAGGGCTAACTCTTGAAGTTGATCGTTCATGCATTTCATCTGCCTCTTCATGTCTTGAAATTGTTGTTTGATCGTTCTCTCATAAGCCATCAATGAAATAGCGTCGTTGAAATAAAAACAAGATGATTTGTGTAGGATATATACTCTTTTGCCTTGTTGATGATTAGCACGAACAGAGCCTGCAACACAACTTCTTCTTAACAGATTGTAGATTAGTGAATCAGGATGAAGCCAGATGGAACGAGCCGAGCTCTGATACCAAATGATAGGCACCGAAAGTACGCAACGGGTAGATATTTTAAATTAGAAAGAAACGGATAGATCTACAGTTCGTTTATGATACAGATACACCACATAAACGTACGGTAGGGCAACTAAAATTGGATTAAGATACAGATACACCACTTAATCCGCAATTAGATTCCAAGAACACCATTCAAGTTGCCAAACTTGAACTAGCATGGAAATAATTAATCAACTCATAATCCAATGAGAAAATTAACCAAAGAAACTTTTCATAAACTCACTGCCTTTTTTTATTCATCTTGTTGACATACATAAAGGAAACCAAAATGCAACCCCACGTTGCTACAATTAGGGAAGTGGATAAACTGAAAACTACTTCAAATTGTAAATAAATTAAAATAAAATAGACATAAAATTTGCATGTGGAAAATGGACTAAAAAAAACTTGTAACTTGGCATGCAAATGGGTGGAACGTGGGCTGCATGCATGATTGCTTGACATGGGCTTTCAATCTGGGTTGATATCTTGACCCAACTTGATGTAATTGAACCACTTTTGACCCGCACCGCAAGACCCGATTGATCCAACGTCTAATGCAATGGCTAGGGAATTTAAATAGCTTGTGGGTTGGCTATCAATAATCAACACCCGCCGCAACGTACGGGCTAATGTTAATTCGTTGTTAATATAGTCTAATTGACCAAATCTGCAAACTTTGTAGATTGGATTATCAAATTGGCCAAAATGATTCTAAGTTCTTAACATGTTCAAAATACCTATGAAGGTGCTCAGGAACCATACACTAGATATGGAATGTAATATAACTCGACTTAGGTTTGTAAAGTGACTTAATAGGGAGATTTTTAGTTAATTGTAAAAATTCCCCAAGTGTTTATTTGTGACCACTAGGTTAGGGGTGTGGGTTTGCCCCCACCCCGCCACCTCATCAAGAATAGCGCCCTTTGACGCCCTACACCACCCAGCCTCCGTTTAAGAGGGCGCCTATCCTTTATCAACCAATCGGATTTTTTATTTATCTTTTTTTTAATATAGTTAAAACGGGGATTAATAAGGCCGTTATTTTACACCGTGTAAGTTAGCAATAAAGCCGCTTTCTTATGTGTTTACACGTGACGTAATAAAGCCCTGAAAGCTTTAAACCACACCCTCTATCCTTATTAACAGGAATGCCTAGTAATGTTTCGTTTAGATTGATTCAAGCATACCTCAAAACCAAACATGTGTAACAGCCACATAACATTACAAACAATATTAAGTGTTTATGCACAATAATCACATTCATAAGTTAATTCCCAATATCATCAACAAAAATTAATTAATTTAATCTCAGTTTATAATTCAACCAAAATCAAAAATTCATTATTTCAGTCCAAAGTCAAAAGGATTATCCCCTGCCCGCTAAAATTTCCAACGAAAAATTGATTAATATAATTGAGATTAACAACCGATTAACCCTTCATTTCAAGATAAACAACGCCCAAATTGGTTTAAACAAATTATAGAACAAAAATATTTCATATACTCTGCACTAGATTCAGAAACTTGATACCACAATATCAAAAACTAAAAAGTAATAACCCTAAGAACTGGTAAATTTCGTAACCGCCTTTGTGCCTTCAGAAACAGCATGTTTGGCCAATTCACCAGGAAGAACAAGGCGTACGGCAGTCTGGATCTCACGAGAGGTGATGGTGGGCTTCTTGTTGTACCTTGCAAGCCTGGAACTCTCCTGAGCGAGCTTCTCGAAGATATCGTTGATGAAACTGTTCATGATTCCCATGGCCTTGCTGGAGATTCCGATGTCAGGGTGCACCTGCTTCAACACCTTGAAGATATAGATCTTGTACGTCTCCACGCTCTTCTTCGATCTCTTCTTCTTCTTATCTGCAGAGGCGGCTCCGGCTTCTTTCGGCAGTTTCTTCCCGGCCTTTGGCTTCTTCTCCGCCGGTGCTTTCTCTTCTGCCGGCTTCTTCTCGGCGGGCTTCTTGTCTGCCTTTGGTGCCATTTGTTTCTTGAGGGAAATTGAAATTCTAGGGTTTGTAATTTGGGGGGATTGATTAATTGATTGTGTGTGATTGAAAGAGATTAGGGGTATCGGTTATATATGAGAGATGAATGGGTTTTAATTGGAGGGTTGGGTTGGTACGCGGATCGGTGACGTGGCATGAGAATGGACGGTTGTGATTGTTCAGATGGTTGGATTGTTACGTGGATCGGTGACAGTTTAGCTTTTTTTTTACTTAAATAGAGTTTGAAGCTTGATAGGTTATTTTTTACTTTGTCATTTAGACCATGTGTAGTGGTAGTGGGTTATAATGCCCTAACCATGGGGCATTATCCGACACGTGGCGTCCTAGTCAGCAATGGGGCATTATACTAAAAGTGGCGTAGTGGGGCATTATGCCAATAACCCCCATTCAAGCATTTCTCAAATTTTTTTTTAAACTTAAATACTTCATTAAATTAAAAAAAAAATACAATACTAGAAATAAAAAAAATAAAATCCGATGAAATAAAAAAAAAAAAAACACTAGTTTTCATCTTCGCTTTCTTCACCCTCGCCAACTTCGTCTTCCTCATCCTCCGTTTCTTCCTCTCCCTCAGGTGGTACATACCGAACCGACCATGCGTGGTGTAGCAAATCAACCATTAACTGGGAATGGTACGGTTCGTAACGCAACTCTCGCGCATTACTCACTTTTTCTTCCATTGACGCCTGTGGATGCTCCTCTTGAACGGCTTCTGGCACATAATTCTGGCATATCGTATTTCCTTCGTCTTCCAATATCATGTTGTGCATGATTATACACGCGTACATAGCATCTCTCATTTTTTGCTTGCTCCATGCACGACAAGGATTTCTCAAATATTGTCAGCGTTGTTTAAGAACCCCAAAGCATCTCTCAATGTCTTTTCGTGAAGACTCTTGAACCTTTTTAAAGTATGCTCTTTTTTCATCAAAAGGATCACTATACGTCTTCACGAAAATCGAATACCTAGGATAAATTCCGTCGCTCAAATAATATCCATGAGGGTAGTAGTTTCCATTTGCGTAAAACGACGCTTTTGGAGCTTTGCCAGAAATCCACTCCTCTAACAGCGGAGATTGTTCAAAAAACATTGATATCATTGCATGACCCGACCACGCCAAAGTAAGCCGACCAAACCCAAAGATCCTGTGAAGCAACGACCTGAAGAATAATAGTGGGTCCTTTTTGGTCACCCCGTGTGTGTTGGCCTCGCCATGCAGTCGGGCAGTTATCCCAACGCCAATGCATGCAATCTATGCTCCAAATCATACCAGGCAAACCATGCTTGGCATTATGTACCTCGTAGATCTTTTGAAGGTCCTCCCATGTAGGCGTTCTAAGATAACGCGCACCATACACATCAATTATACCTTTATAAAAAATTATAGACAAACATAAGATTCATAAAAAAAATAAAATTGTAAGCATACTCGTCGTTTAAAAAAAATAAAAGTAAAGTATAAGAATTGTACCGCGACAAAAATGTTCCAAGCTGTCTCGTGTTGTTTTCTCCGCCATTTTTAGATACTCGTCGTTGATGTTGGTAGTGTTACCATAAGCAAGGATTCGTAACGCCGACGTACACTTTTGGATACCGATAAATCCAAGTTCCCCTCTCGCATCCGGTTTTTGTTTAAAATAATCGTAGTTGGCTTCCAAGTCGTCGACTATGCGTAGAAACAACCGCTTACTCATTCGGAAACGACGCCTTAACATTTCGTTCGAAAATGTCAGCGCCTCATCAAAATAATCTTTCATCAAACGATCGTGTGCCGCGCGTCGGTCTCTTTCAATATAACCTCTTTTATTTTTTTCTGCTTGGTGCCGACTAGAATGCTTGACATATCTCATCGCTAGTTGACATGCACTCGTAACCGCCTCTTGCTCAATCTCCTCATCGGTCGAACCATCGCTATCCGCAAAATACTCGTTGTAGTAAAAATTTACCATGGATGAAGAACTAGGAGAATCCATTTTTTTTAAATGGTTGTATTTTTTTAAAGAGTTTTTGAGAGTTTAGGTTGAAAATGAATGAGTTTTGATTGTGTTTGTATATATATATATATATATATATATATATATAGGAAAAAGGTTTAAAAAAATAAATAAATAATATAGCCGTTAACTAGCCGTTGTGGCTTTTGATTGGCTCCTCAACATCGAACAAGCGTTTTAATAATCACGCGGGCTTCATTTTTTTTCGATTATAACGCCCTATAACGCCGGGTGTAGTGGCTTATGGGGCGTTATAGGGCGTTTTTTTTGAAATTTTTTTAAAAAACACGCCCCACTACGGGCGGTCTTATAAATGATCTAATGAGTTGAGATCCGATACAAAGCGTGTTAATTGTAAAAACGGTAAAGAACAGATTTAAGTTATCTAAATTTTTAATCAAGGGATAATACTAAGGGTGTTGCTAAATACACCCATTTTTTACTAAACGCACCTCCTCCCTAAACTTTCACATTAATACTATTCAACCCTTTTTTGTTTTTATAATATCTTTTTCGGTCTTTTTGTTATCTAATTTTTGTTATTACTATTAGTTGTATTCTAAAACGTTTTTTTAACTTAAAACGAAAAGTGGGTTCTTATTAAAAACAAATGTTTTAAATTGAAGTAAGTCAATTTAATTTAATTTATTTTGCTTGATGTGTCCATTTTAGTTTCAATTCTAAGACACTAACTGAACTCTTAGTTTAAAAAAAATATTATACTGCCTACTTATTTATTTATTCATTAACACACATGGTTTAATAAATAGATATAAGCTAGTGATGTAAATGTTTTCTTTTGAAAAAAGGAAAAATATTTTCTATTTTTAATATATAGAACTGTTAATCATTTTATAAAAATATTTTAAATATAGTAATAGTATTATTAAAATAAAAGAGATAAGACAACTAAACTATGAAATAAAAGAATAAAAGTGAGGTTTTGGGGTTAAATACATAAAATTAACGGGGTTTTTTTTCAAAAAATATGTTTATCTTTTTTTTTCATAAAAAACGTTAATTTTCAATTCGTAAAGCCTGTTTATAAATGAAAATATAATAAAATACTAGTCAGATAGTGTATTTAAAACCAAGATTCGTTTTATTTAGAGAAAAAGGTTATAATTTTAATATTTAAAAATAATTGTTATGAAAAAAGAAAGATTAATAAAAAAAACCTTATTATTTTTTAGTACAAAAAAACGTTTTTTAACCTTTTTAAGAAAAAAAACATTTTAAATATAATGGTTTGTATATGGGTGAAACATGATAAGTTTTTAAAATGATATTTTTAGAAATGAGGTATGAAAAGTAAAAATGGGGGTGCATTTACCCAACCCCTAATACTAATTACACATAAGCCCGTTAGCCTAGTATTAGTTTTACAAATTAGTAGTTATAAGGACATTTTAGTAATTATAGTAACTATATTTAATAATATAATAAAATGAAAATTCATTTTAAACCACAATCCCTTGAATATCTCCTGATTTTCATTATCACCTCTACTATGTTTATGAAGGAACAAAATTATCCACCAGGTGAGATCCCCATTGATAAAAATAGTTGCAACTCAATTGTCGTAGATGCTTTCTAGTAGTGAGATTTTGTTTTTAATCATCCATCTAAACTTGCGCGGTCGCGCATCGGTCCTACAAAGAGAACTTGGAAAGAAAACAATGATCAAGACCTGCGCAGGAGACTAACAAATCCTTGCGCTTATCTCCATAGTAGACAGGATACAAATCCTAGCTAATACTCCCGCATGAACAAAATCCAGACTTGGATAGAAATAACTTCTCTGTTTCCACGGAGATAACGTGAGGAAGAGTCACACAGGATTACAGTCGTATTTCTTCTAGAAGACTTTATCATACACCACCATTCGGTTATAACCGAATGGCCACGTAGCATCATCTCATGCTCCCTCAGGGTCACGATGATGGCACGCACTTAAAAGGAGATCTACACTTGTCCACTTTCCACGTGGCAATACCCTAACCATTGATCAAGATCATGATCCGTGTGCACACACTCGTTAGTGATTAACGGGAAGAAAGAATAACCGCTTACGGAAAAGCATCTTCCGTCAAGTTTTCATCAACAAATTTTCCCGCCCAAACTCTGGCTATAAATAGAAGGATAATTCAGGTATAATTCTCAAGTTACATTCACTTCACTTACACTTCTTCTTCTTCTTCATCAAACCTGTACTTATTCTCAAGCCGGAGGGTGGTCATGGAAATAACCCCCATTCTCCCCGTGGCAAGTCTAACGGCTGTTGTTTTGCAATAATTGCTAGAGGAAGAAGGTCGGTCACTCACGAATCGGACGAGAAGATTTAACCCCTTTTATGCAGATTCAAACCCCCTGGTTCAGTTGATTCCGGTCAATTAAACCAGTGTTTCTTCACTTGTATTAATATGTTATGATGAACAATACAGAATACTATAAGACAAATAATGTTGGCACAAACACGCAGTTATAAGGGTATCCGGGGCTGAAGGGGTAAGGTCCCAAAAACCTCATAAAAAGGATTTGAGACCATACCACAAACTGGTTTTTTCAACCTTTTTAACCTTGCGCGGCCGCACATGGGTCTTATTAAAGGAAGAAAACAATCAGTAACTTATAATCGCGCGCCCAAAGGATAACATGAATCCTTGCGCCTTCCCCAAATTAACAAATGATCAAAACCTTTTGTTCAGATACCTCCGCCTAAGTATCCAGACTTGGATATTATTTTGCCCAGACCTGGGAGTTATTCATCTGCGTCCACACGGTAAGGTGTCACACCAGATTACAACAATAATCTAAAAGGAAATACAATCATGCACCACCCAGACGGTTATAACCGTCTGGACACGTGTCGTCACCATAAGCAACTCTGAAATCACAACAAAGGCATGCAATTGGAGAGTAATCTCCACTTAATCACTTTCCACGTGGCAACTCCCCAGCCATAGATCAAACCACGATCCGTGTGCACTCACATCGGATCGAGACAACTTAACAAAGGATCAAAGAACTTAACGGAAGAAAAGATAACCGCTACGGCGTTAGCATCTTCCGTCATCTTTTCAATAACAGGTTTTCCCTCCCAAAACTCCCGGTTATAAATAAGAGAACTGTTCAGGTATAAATTCAGATTACTCTCACTCCTCAAATACTTATCTTCTCCGATACCAATACTTATTCTCACGCCGGATTCGGGTCAAGGAGAGAACCCTCTTCTCCCCTTGACGAGGCTAACGGTGTTCTTTTTTGCAGAATCACCGGAGAAGGAATTCCATTGCAACTGAATCAACCGAGAGAGAGCTAACCTTTTATGCGGATCCAAACCCCCTAGCTATCTCGGTTCCGACCATTTAGTTAGTGTTTCTTCATTGGCGCCCACCGTTTTCTCAGTTTTTCTAGTTTCTATCTCGTTTCGATTCAGTTCATTCCATTTTCTGTTTTTATGGCAGAAAATTCGTCATCTCACCGACAACTTGGTCCTCGACCAAACGTCGGAAACAATTTACAGCTAGAAGAATCTCCAGAACATTGGTTTAGCAGATGCCAAGCTGCTTTAAACACAATCGTTATTCAAATCGCCATATCTGATTTGTCAAACATCAGATCTGGAAGAGAAATTAGTACCTCAGTATTGGATCCACCAACACCACGTAGGGAGGACATCCAATCCAGCCAATATAGCAGTTATCAAAAACAAATACACATGATTCAGGGAGGTCCATCACGACGACCAAATAAACGAAACTATGATCAACATTGGAGAGAACAGCAAGTGGTGTTCCCCGTTGTTCCTGGGGGCCCTCAGGAAGAACGACCAGTGATTATCACTGGTATTTTTGGTCATTACCGAACTGACTATATGTTCATAGATCCAGGAAGCTCGATGGACATCATATACGAACAGTGCTTTAAACAACTCGATCCAGAAGATAAAGCACGTTTAGAGCCGGTCGATTTTCCTCTCACCGGATTCTGTAATGAAGCTGTATTCCCATTAGGGCAAATTGTTTTCCCGGTGACCTTATCCGATGGCGAGCACTCACGAACAGTTACAGTCAATTTCATGGTCATGCCGGCAACATCACGTCATGATGTCTTGCTCGGGAGAAGGTCACAAAGGGAATTTAGCATGATCACTTCCATTCCGCACGCTGCTTGCGGATTTCCGACAGAAACTGGAGTTGCAATACTCTATTCAAGCAAAGAAGTCATGTTCGTAGACGACGAACCACCAGCAAAGGTAGTCAAACCTTCGGCACCAAATGAACCAGAGAAATGGGTTCTAAACAACGAGTACCCAGAGCAGACCATTCTGCTAGGACCAGCCATTTCACCAACAACACGCATACAACTAAAAGAATTATTGTCTAACAACAAAGATATATTTGCCTGGTGCCCAGCAGACATGACTGGAGTACCACGCGACATCGCGCAACATTGTCTAAACATCAAGCCATCAGTAGAACCTATTGCTCAGGGAGGCGCAGTTTCAGTGAAGAAAAAGCAAAAGCAATGGACGAGCAAGTAGCAGAGTTACTTAATGCGGGAATCTTGCGCGAAGTAAAATACCATACATGGGTAGCCAACCCAGTGATGGTACAAAAACATAGCGGCGGGTGGAGAATGTGCGTCGACTTCAAAGACCTAAATAAAGCATGCCCAAAAGATTGTTACGCGCTTCCAGAGATAGACAAGAAAGTCGACTCTCTAGCATCATTCAGATGGAAATGTTTTCTTGACTGTTACAAGGGTTATCATCATGTCCAGATGAAAGAAGAAGACGAAGACAAAACGGCGTTCCGCACAGATAAAGGCATTTTCTGTTATACCAAAATGTCGTTCGGCCTGCGCAACGCAGGCGCAACTTATCAACGCCTAATGGACACAATTTTCAAAGAGGACATAGGCAAGACTGTCGAGGTATACATGGATGACCTCGTCATCATGAGCCATGAGGAAGGCACAATGCTTGATAATATTCAGCGCACATTCGACTCCTTGCGCAGCGTGAGCCTAAAACTCAACCCAACTAAATGCTCCTTCGGCATGGAAGAAGGAAAATTTTTGGGATTCATCGCCACAAAAGATGGTTTTAAAGTAAATCCAGAAAAGGTGCAGGCCATTCAGCTAATGCCGTCACCCGCAACAGTTAAAGAAATGCAAAGGCTCGCGGGACGCTTAGCGGCTTTGAACAGATTTTTGGCTAATCATGCAGCAAAGTCTTATCCATTCATCAGTACGCTACGAAACTGCGCAAAGAAAACTGACTTTCAGTGGACATCTGAAGCGGAAACCGCATTCAAACAAATGAAAGAATGTTTAATTCAGCTGCCAACATTGACATCACCAAAAGAAAAAGAGCCACTAATTTTGTATCTATCTGCCGCGGAAGTAGCGGTCGGTGCTGTATTGATGGTGGAACGCGAGAACATCCAAACTCCAATCTATTACATCAGCAAAATGCTTACCGGCCCAGAAACTCGGTACTCAATGATAGAAAAGCTAGTCCTAGCACTAGTACATGCATCCCGACGTCTACGCAGGTATTTTTCGGGTCACGTCATCACAGTTCTTACCAATTACCACCTAGGCCAGATCTTATCCAAACCCGACATAGCGGGACGACTGGCCAAATGGGCAATTGAACTGGGAGGTTATAACATTTTTTACAGACCAAGACCCGCAATCAAAGGGCAAGTGTTAGCAGACTTCGCCACTGAAGTTCCTATCGATAAAATACAAGAATGTGAGGCAATCCAGAACCCAACACCTGTTTTCGACGATAGAGTCTGGACCTTACACACAGATGGTGCTTCCAATGACGATGGAGCAGGAGCAGGTCTCCGATTAATTAGCCCAGACAACCACGAGCTCACGTATGCTATACGATTAGATTTCAAAAGTACGAATAATGAAGCCGAGTATGAAGCCTTCTTGGCAGGTCTTCGTTTAGCATTAAAAATGGGGGCAAGAAATCTTGAAGCTAACGTCGATTCAAAATTGGTAGCCGAGCAAGTTAATGGCAATTACGATGCAAAAGAGGCCATGGCATTGTACCTTGAACAAGCGCGGATGTTAATCAGCCAATTTCAAACATTCAAAGTTAATCACATAAACAGAAGCGAGAACAAACATGCTGACGCGCTAAGCAAGTTAGCTGCTACCAGCTTTCAGCACTTAGCAAAGGAAGTACGCATAGAGGTATTATCCAACCCTTCCATTCATCTCAAGCAAGTAAACGTTATAGAAATAGGAGATCCATCTTGGATGTCTTCGATTATCTTGTACCTTCAACACGGAAAGCTACCAGAAGGAAAGGCAGAAGCTCGGAAAATACAACACAAGGCAGTAAATTACGAAATGGCCGATGGCGTCCTTTACCGGAAATCATTCATGGGCCCATTACTACGCTGTGTCGATAAAACAGACGCCCAGTACCTTGTCAGAGAAATCCACGAAGGATTATGCGGGATACACGCAGGACCGCGCATGGTCGTGGCAAAAATAATGAGCGCTGGATACTACTGGCCAGGAATGCACATGGACGCAGTCGACCTGTTAAGAAGATGCGAGGCATGTCAACGTCACGCACCAAAGACGCTCCGACCTAAAAATCCACTAATTCCTGTTACTTCCGCCTGGCCATTCCAACAGTGGGGCATCGATCTTGTCGGTCCATTTCCTGACGCGCCAGGTGCGGTAAAGTTCATCATCGTCGCGGTGGATTACTTCACAAAATGGGTAGAGGCTAAAGCTTTGGCCTCAACAACAGCAATGGTAATCCGCAAATTTATATGGGAACATATCATTTGCAGATTCGGATTACCATTGCGCATTATTTCCGACAATGGTACAAACTTCGCCGCAGAGGATCTTCAAAAATGGTTTAAAGAAATGAAGATCGAACATAACTTCGCCTCCGTTGCGCATCCCCAAGCGAATGGACAGGTAGAAAGTGTAAACAAACAGATCGTTGACGGCATAAAAGCGCGACTCGGGACAGCGCGCAGAGGGTGGGTTGACGAACTTCCCAGCATCCTCTGGGCGCATCGAACAATGACAAAGACTAGCTCCGGCGAGACTCCGTTCAGTTTAGTCTATGGATCTGAGGCCGTCATTCCAGCCGAGATAGGTTTACCATCACCGCGCATGATAGCCATGGAAAAACAGAACAATGAACAAGAGCGAAGAATGGATTTGGATCTTCTGGAAGAAAGGCGCGAGAACGCTGCTGTAACAGAAGCAAGGTACAAATCCAAGCTCGAAAAATATTACAATGCGCGCGTCCGCGTTTGCACATTTGTCCCCGGTGATTTTGTCTTGCGCGACAATGAGGCTTCAAATGCTGAAAAACCGGGCAAATTAGCGCCAAGATGGGAAGGACCATACGTCATTAATGAGGTCCTAGGCAAGGGGGCATATACCCTAAAAAGGATCGATGGGACCCTAGTCCCCCGCACCTGGAACGCACAACAGTTGCGCAGGTGTTACATATGAACTAAGTCTTCAAAAGCGGAAAGAACATACAGGCAATGTATTTCTTTATTATGTCTTGTATTACAAGCTTTACGCTCTTATCAATACAAACATCATTTTTACTTATATCACTGTTTATTACAAATTGCATGTA
>CM060396.1:188825954-188872927 GCA_030545235.1 Helianthus tuberosus | reverse complement strand
AAACATTACCTTTCTGTTTTATTTTGAGCCAAATTGCTATTGAATATTAGTTAAATCATTACAATTGGTGCTTTCATTGTACCTCTGATCAGATGGCAGAGGGAACTCGCTCGAAAATAATGGAGGAAGTTGTACGATTGGTGCAAAATGATCAGCAAGTGATGCGACAGGAATTGGATGGGGTGGTTACCGCCATCGCTTCCTTACAACAATCAATTAATGAATTGATTATACGTTTTGAGGCAGGACCCATGAAGAAACCCTCGTTTGCTAAAACTTCCACCGACTCGGGTGGTGATGGCCCGAGTGTCCTGGGTAAACACAAACCAGCTCCGGTCTATTTAGCCAGGTTTAACGGTGAACACCCGGAACGGTGGCTCACTGGCTCGCGCAGGCCGGTCGTTATTTCGAGTTTTACGCAATTTCGGTACACGATCGGCTGACTATCTCTTCGTTTTACCTCGATGATGCTGCGGCTGATTGGTATGATTGGTTACGGCGTCATCATCGGGTTACGGATTGGGACGGGTTTGCAGCGGCTCTTCTGAAGAGATTTCGATCAGCTAAGTTTGAAGAACCTGAAGGTTTGCTTGCTAAACTATACCAATCCTCTACTGTTGCTGATTACCGATCCAGCTTTGAGGCGATTTCTAATCGTACCATGCCTTTGCCAGAAGAATTTCTGATTAGTTGTTGGATCTCGGGTCTCCGGTCGGATATAAAACAATCTGTTATATGTCATGGGCCTGTTACACTTAAAGATGCAATGGACAAGGCCCAATTGCATGAGAGGCGGATCCAATTTGAGAAGGACTCGGGTCGGGTTTCTCTCGGGTCTTCTAAACCCTTATTACCTACACCCAAAACACCGCCGCTTACTTCTCAGAACTCTTCTCCATTTCAGACTAAATCAACTACTCCGTCCACATCCAAGGTCGGATTCCGACACTTATCATCGGCAGAGATGGCTCACAAACGCTTGCAGGGTCTATGTTTTCGCTGTGACGAAAAGTATACTTGGGACCACAAGTGCAAATCTGCTCCACAACTTCTTTTCTTTGATGACGAGCCGCCGGATGTGATCGATTCCCCGGTTTCGCCCTCTTCTGAAGGTACGTGTAACATCCCTATTTTTATATAAGAATTATAGGTTTGGTTAAATTTATTAACCACTAGTAACTAGTAACTAGTTATTTTTATTCAACCCAAATAGTTTTAAACACTATTTTATATAGTTGGTTGAAATATTTAATTGGCCTGTATATGGGTTGACCTTTCTATTAAAATAAAAGTATCTAAAATCTTATATTATTAGACGGGTAGATTATGGGTAAGTTGAAAATTAGAAAAATGAAGTTCCTAGACGGGCCTAGGAACCGTATAATAATTAAACTATAAAAATACATTGTATTTTGAACCTACTCTATTTTTAATGAAACTTAGACCCAAATGTAGACAAAAATATTATCATTCTAATAACATATTTATTATTTTCTAGAACATTTTATTTTACAAGTTATACGCGCCAAATAAGTAAAGCAGTTAAATTAATTAATATATATAATAAAATATACTATGTAATCGTTTAGAATAATAATAATAATAATAATAAATATTAAAGTTAACAATTTAATTTTTTTGTTGAAGTGTGTGTATATCGAAAAGAATTAAATTAAAATATAAAATAATAAATTAACTCACAATTCAATTAATTGAATTGGTAAACGTGGCATCATACCAAAAGTTGAGAAGCTAACATTTCATTTGAATAAATGGCATGGGAACACGTCTATGTCTACGTGTGTATTCTAAAATGAAAAGGAATCTTTTAAACTTAAGGTGGAAGTCTCAGTTTCACTATAAATAGAAGAAGTTGACACTTTCACAATTGCTTCATCTATATTTCCATTTCTAGCGATCTCTCTCTTTAAAAAGGTTCTATATTTTTTTAATAAAAAAACCATGCCCCGTTTTAAGTGTTGTAACTCCCGATCACCGCTACCCTTTTCGATTGATCTGAACCCATAGCGCATGTCAGGGCTCTGCCCGACTAAGTTCGTTGGGGTTCTGTCTCGGAACATCGGGATAAGGTTGAATTAGGGTTACTATACTTAAATTACAAATATATATTTTTATTACTACCAAACACACACTAGCTCGAATTCTGCTACGATACAGGGTATTAACTCGATCGCTATTACGATTCATTTTCCGACTGATCAATATATCCAATGGATGTTTAAGTGCCGCCCACATTAGGGTTATACTTTATCGTTCGTCATTAATTTGACGGATCATCGTTAATTCGATGGATGAAGTATTATACTTTGTCGTTCGTCATTAATTTGACGGATCATCGTTAAATCGATGGATGAAGTATTGCACTTTGTCGTTCGTTGTGAAAATTTGATCTCGTGAGTTATCGTAAATGCTGTATTAAGTTACCTACCTAGTTCGTATGCACTAGATTACAAGGCAAAATCAATAGGCTAAGCCCTGCCTGTATAAATCTGCAATATATCAAGGCTTATCTGTAGACTAAATTCTGTCCGTATGAATCTGCATGATTATCTGTGAGTCATTCTCTTTTTATCAAATCTATTTACAAAAGCATGTTTATTTCAAAGTTATAATTACGGGGATTAAGTCTTTGTAATCACCAAGTTACAGCCGGTATGTGGGGTTTTGTATACATTACTTGATAATCGTCACCATTGGGGCAGCCAATGGGGGATATGACCATAGTCACAGACACCATTGGACGAATGGGCCAATGGGTCGAGTGACAAATACCGTGGGTAGTTGGCTTGATATCAGAAACATTGTAATCGCTCTTAATACTGTAAATTATAACAAATGTGTCGTTTTAGTAAATAGAATGATTCACTCAGTATTTCCCGCTGACAAAACCTTTTTCAAACATGTTTCAGGTAATTACAGTAGAGATGGATACGGCACTGAAAGGCATTAAGAAGTGGCTTATTTTATTAATTAAATCAAAATAAGAAATATTGTTTTATGTAATAAAATTTATCTTTATTAAAGCTACCATTGTAAAACATGGGTTTATCCCATCTATTTAAATAAATAAAATCCGGTGTTTTCTAAACTCTGATATTTTTCCTAACTCACGGTCCTGATGAAATTTCCGCTGCAAAACGTTTTCAAAATAATCACCGGTACCACGTGGCTGTCCGCGGCACCCGATTCCGTCCAGGGTGGGTCGGGGGTCGTGACAGAAGGTGGTATCAGAGCCACTGCTTTAAGCCAATAGATGTTGTATTAAAATACCTAAACAAAGAGTTAGGAACTTGATATTTTATGGTAGCACTCAGGATAGTATTTAGCCTTGAACTTAAGAAAAGATGCTTTAGTATAAGCTTCGAAATAAGCTAAGTACTTTTGTAAATAAAGTATGATAGATTAGAACATTGCAAGATACGATAAATAAGCAATAACATTTAATTGCTATTAAATCTTGCTTAGTAATATTAATTGGTCTAGAATAAAATATGTTACGGGAATACAAATTTCCCTAATTCTAGCCTAATAAAAGAGGCACTTTTGAAAAGATACTATTTATGGGAAATAGAAAATTTTCTCCGGCAAGACTGGATATGGTGTAGCAGACTCTCCAGTTTGTCCGGATATAATGAGATTACCGCTCCGGCGCGAATCGGATAAGACGGGGTATATAATATGTCAAACAAATGACAAAATTTCCCTAAATAGTATCTTGACCAAATATTTGACTGGTTTTTGAAAATATGAATCTGTTAAATGCATTGACTTTATGAAGGGTATGTGAAATAGATGATTATATAGATAGTTATATCTATAAAGAATTCCAAAAGTCAAATAGGAATAAAGCACAAGTATCTGTGTCTAGATTTCTTTATCAGGAATTTCTTTTCCGATACCAAACATTATTTCGTTTAATCATCTGTCTCGTAGCTCAAACAATGGAAACCCTTTAAGATAAAACGCAATCAAAAGAATTTCTAACGCATTACCATAAACTATTAACGCAAGTAAGAAGCATGTAAAGTTGTGATAATGTACAAGAAAACACATGAAAATTTAATTATAGGTCCACAGAAGATGAAGTATATTCCACACAATTTCCAAGGCAAGACCTTTGAAAAATATAATTAGGTATAATAACACCTATGTGGATCCCGTCAGTAGAAGAACTAATAGCACTGGGCCACGTGATCCTACAAATAACATGAATCTCGCTGAGATACTTTGAAACAAAATTTCACAACAATCGGTGCACAGTCTAATCAGAGTCATAATTATTAGCACTACAAAAGAAGTCACATACTTTATAATTTCCCTATTTCATTTATTCGACATTCCCTAGTAATGTCATTTAGCAACGGTTATCACACGAAAATCCAAATAAAATTCTTAAATTTTTTTGTAAATTTCTGACCTCGGTGAATAAACTTTTTGCATTGCTACTCTCCTTAATGGTCATCATACCATGAGAATTTTTCATAGTAACGAATATTGATTTATTTCATTTCTTAATAAATCCACACATTACACATGCATTGTTGGTTGCGCATATGGTTCGATTAACTTATGAAACCTACTGGAAGACTTCATTCCAATTTGTTGTTTATCCAAACTCAAATATCATTTCGCTATACTCACTATATACTGCAGTAATGCAAAATGATGACCCTTTGATATCGAGTCAATAAATTTCTTGAGAAATTCAATTTTCTTTGGCATACATGATTTTGTTGTAACCATGTCCGAACTTTCTTATTACATGAACTCGTTGTGATTAAACCAAGTTCAATTGCTTGAACTTGTTCGCATTACATATTCATTTCAAATTCCCATATGATGGATTAAAGCTATCATATTCAACATAATCCCAACAAACACTTCAATTCTCTAGAACTATAAAATGCTTATTTGGTCTTCGACTTCACTAAATCATTTCTTTGATCACGGTCACCTTGTACTAACGTTTTCATAAAATTTAAAACTTGCATTAAATCATATACGGATATTTATAAAAGTTATCTTAACACAAATCATGTATTAAGATAATGATACACAAATTCTTGTCATATTTTAATGTATCTCTTAAATGATTTTTACAACATCAATCTAGCCTTTCGTGATAAATTATTATTTTAACATCTTCAATCGAAAAACATTATATAAAATCTATTTTATATATGGAAACTTACATAAGTGATTACCTAATAGTATTACTATATTATTATTAGTCAACATAAGGAGGATAAGTGGGTGACTTATAATAAGAAGTATAGAATTTATTGTACATGTGTTTATATTTAACCAAAATAGAAATTTTCACAAACTAGGCACTTAGCTCGGTTGGCTAGGCGCGCGAAAGGGTGTGGCCTAGACCCGGGTTCGATCCTGGGGACGGCTGGTTTCACCATTTTTATTAGAAAATTTTCCATTTAAGTGTATGTTTAGTTATGTAATACTAATATCAGTTTTATTATTAGTAAGAAAATATTAAATAATAATAGTGTTAGTATTATTTTAAAATACTAGGATTATTGTCAAGGGCAAATATTGGGTAACCTAGCCTTAGTTAGGCATGGACTGGCCACCTATGCTTAAACAAGGCAGCACTAACCAATATCTAACCATGATAATGACTAGTTAAAAAAAATTAATTTTCTTATGAAACGTAGACTCCATATCTATATGGAATTTTATCACATAAATATATCTTCATATATTCATAAAAATCGATATATATAATCCTATATAAATTTTCTTTATAAAAATATTTGATATAAAGTAAATTTTTCTCTATATATAAATATATATATATTTTTATATATAAGAAAAAAAAATTATTTATAACTGCTAAATTATACTGTGATAACTATATATATATAAGAAAAAATCGAATATACAGTATAATATATGTGAATATACAATATAAATTATGTATATGTATATCATATCAAAATTTATACATAAAGGTGATCGGAAATTTAAAATACTAAATAAGAGTTTAACATATCTAAATATAGTTATAACAATATTATAGGATTTCGCGATCATCTAGACGTAATCTATTATATCACGATCATCACTTAAGATACGAACTATAAAATAAAGATACACTAACTTTATTGTCTTTTGGTGTATCCCTGCAATTCACTCATCTCAACACTTTGATTTTCTCATATCATAAATATTTAACAAATTATTTTTCATACTTTTATTTTGAACCTATCAATTCTAAGTCTTCCTCAGTTGCCAATCCAAGTAAGCTTTCTTTTGACAAAGAATTTTATTGATTTTAAAAGTCCATTACATTCATTTTAAATATATATCTTTTGGCTTGAACCTAGTCACTTTGGAAATATATCATTCCATTTCATTCATTTGTCATCGATTTCTTGAACTAATTCAGTTAAACCATTGAATCCTACTTAAGATACAACTCGTATTCACAAAAAAATTTGATATTTTAATTCTGTGTCATCTACCTAATATTGTTTTATTAACTAAAATATGACATAAGTCTAAAAGAAATATCGTAACCCAAATCTCGAGGACGAGATTTAAAACAAGGTGGGGAGAATGTAACATCCCTATTTTTATATAAGAATTATAGGTTTGGTTAAATTTATTAACCACTAGTAACTAGTAACTAGTTATTTTTATTCAACCCAAATAGTTTTAAACACTATTTTATATAGTTGGTTGAAATATTTAATTGGCCTGTATATGGGTTGACCTTTCTATTAAAATAAAAGTATCTAAAATCTTATATTATTAGACGGGTAGATTATGGGTAAGTTGAAAATTAGAAAAATGAAGTTCCTAAACGGGCCTAGGAACCGTATAATAATTAAACTATAAAAATACATTGTATTTTGAACCTACTCTATTTTTAATGAAACTTAGACCCAAATGTAGACAAAAATATTATCATTCTAATAACATATTTATTATTTTCTAGAACATTTTATTTTACAAGTTATACGCGCCAAATAAGTAAAGCAGTTAAATTAATTAATATATATAATAAAATATACTATGTAATCGTTTAGAATAATAATAATAATAATAATAAATATTAAAGTTAACAATTTAATTTTTTTGTTGAAGTGTGTGTATATCGAAAAGAATTAAATTAAAATATAAAATAATAAATTAACTCACAATTCAATTAATTGAATTGGTAAACGTGGCATCATACCAAAAGTTGAGAAGCTAACATTTCATTTGAATAAATGGCATGGGAACACGTCTATGTCTACGTGTGTATTCTAAAATGAAAAGGAATCTTTTAAACTTAAGGTGGAAGTCTCAGTTTCACTATAAATAGAAGAAGTTGACACTTTCACAATTGCTTCATCTATATTTCCATTTCTAGCGATCTCTCTCTTTAAAAAGGTTCTATATTTTTTTAATAAAAAAACCATGCCCCGTTTTAAGTGTTGTAACTCCCGATCACCGCTACCCTTTTCGATTGATCTGAACCCATAGCGCATGTCAGGGCTCTGCCCGACTAAGTTCGTTGGGGTTCTGTCTCGGAACATCGGGATAAGGTTGAATTAGGGTTACTATACTTAAATTACAAATATATATTTTTATTACTACCAAACACACACTAGCTCGAATTCTGCTACGATACAGGGTATTAACTCGATCGCTATTACGATTCATTTTCCGACTGATCAATATATCCAATGGATGTTTAAGTGCCGCCCACATTAGGGTTATACTTTATCGTTCGTCATTAATTTGACGGATCATCGTTAATTCGATGGATGAAGTATTATACTTTGTCGTTCGTCATTAATTTGACGGATCATCGTTAAATCGATGGATGAAGTATTGCACTTTGTCGTTCGTTGTGAAAATTTGATCTCGTGAGTTATCGTAAATGCTGTATTAAGTTACCTACCTAGTTCGTATGCACTAGATTACAAGGCAAAATCAATAGGCTAAGCCCTGCCTGTATAAATCTGCAATATATCAAGGCTTATCTGTAGACTAAATTCTGTCCGTATGAATCTGCATGATTATCTGTGAGTCATTCTCTTTTTATCAAATCTATTTACAAAAGCATGTTTATTTCAAAGTTATAATTACGGGGATTAAGTCTTTGTAATCACCAAGTTACAGCCGGTATGTGGGGTTTTGTATACATTACTTGATAATCGTCACCATTGGGGCAACCAATGGGGGATATGACCATAGTCACAGACACCATTGGACGAATGGGCCAATGGGTCGAGTGACAAATACCGTGGGTAGTTGGCTTGATATCAGAAACATTGTAATCGCTCTTAATACTGTAAATTATAACAAATGTGTCGTTTTAGTAAATAGAATGATTCACTCAGTATTTCCCGCTGACAAAACCTTTTTCAAACATGTTTCAGGTAATTACAGTAGAGATGGATACGGCACTGAAAGGCATTAAGAAGTGGCTTATTTTATTAATTAAATCAAAATAAGAAATATTGTTTTATGTAATAAAATTTATCTTTATTAAAGCTACCATTGTAAAACATGGGTTTATCCCATCTATTTAAATAAATAAAATCCGGTGTTTTCTAAACTCTGATATTTTTCCTAACTCACGGTCCTGATGAAATTTCCGCTGCAAAACGTTTTCAAAATAATCACCGGTACCACGTGGCTGTCCGCGGCACCCGATTCCGTCCAGGGTGGGTCGGGGGTCGTGACAGTACGGATTCATTGTTGGCTGAAAAATTGCAACTCGATGAGGTTAAAACCCAATCAGCTATTTCTTATAACGCGTTGTCGGGTGGTTGTTCGTCTACCACGTTACGTTTTACTGGTTTAATTCACGGGAAAGAGGTTCAAATTTTGTTAGATGGGGGTAGCACCCATTGTTTCGTGCAAACTCGTATTGCAAAATTTCTTAATCTTACTGTTGAATCAATCGCCCCATTCTCTGTTTTGGTTGGTAGTGGGGAGCGGCTTCCGTGTTCGGGGTTGGCTAAGGATATAGCAGTGGTTATCCAGGGTCATACTGTTATTGCAGATTTTTATGTTTTAGCGTTGCAAGGTTGGGATCTTGTTTTGGGAGTTTCTTGGTTGGCAACCCTCGGCCCGGTTCTCACCGATTATTCGAAGTCCATCTTTGAGTTTACTTTAAATGGCCAACAAGTGCAATGGCAGGGGGATGTTACTCAAGCTCAAGAAATACAATTCCATGGGTTTAGGCATCTTGTTCACTCTGATGGCATTGGGCAATTATATCATTTGAGTCTTTTACCTCAATAGACCAAACCACCTACTTACCCTTCTGATTTACAGGGTGTTTTAACCAAGTTTGCCCCTCTTTTCAGCCCACCGACTGGCTTACCACCCACTAGACCTCAGGATCACCACATTGACTTGTTACCATCTAGCAAACCGGTTTCGGTGCGTCCATACCGCTACCCGCATTTTCAGAAACAAGAGATTGAGCGATTAGTCCGCGAAATGCTCCAACAAGGAATTATTCGGCCAAGCACGAGTGCTTTTTCTTCGCCGGTTTTATTGGTTCGCAAGAAGGATGGTACGTGGCGATTTTGTGTGGATTATCGCGCGTTGAACGTGATAACGGTTCGGGATCGATTTCCTATACCATCGGTGGATGAGTTATTTGATTAGTTACACGGGGCTCACTACTTTTCTAAGCTTGATCTATTAGCCGGTTACCATCAAATTCGGATTGCCAACGGGGATGCTATGAAGACCGCTTTCCGTACTCACGATGGTCACTACGAATTTTTGGTGATGCCCTTCGGGCTGACCAATGCACCGTCCACCTTTCAACGGCTTATGAATGACATTTTCCGGCCCTTCCTACGCCGTTTTATCTTAGTATTTTTTTTATGACATCTTAATATATAGCCAATCTTGGCCGGAACACCTACAACACATCACTATTACGCTGTAATTGTTACTTGATAATCAGCTGGCAGCTAAGCTCTCCAAGTGTGTTTTCGGGCAATCTCAAGTGGCTTATTTGGGTCACATCGTTTCGGCCCACGGTGTGGTTGTTGACCCGGAAAAAGTCTGTTCCATTCAACAATGGCCAATACCTAAAACTGTTAAACAGGTTCGCGGTTTTTTGGGGATTACGGGGTACTACCGCCGGTTTATTAAGAACTATGCTTCTATTGCCGGTCCACTAACGGACCTCCTCCGCAAAGACGCCTTTTGTTGGAATGAGACAACACTTCAAGCCTTCACCATACTTAAGGATCTACTGAGTTCCACCCCAATTTTGCGTTTGCCAGATTTTTCTAAACCCTTTACCATCGAAACGGATGCTTCGGGCACAGGGGTCGGCGCGGTATTGTCTCAAGAAAAACACCCTTTGGCTTACTTTAGCAAGAAACTTTGTCCTCTGATGCAGCAGGCTTCAACTTATCACCGAGAGATGTATGCTATCACCCAAGCCATTTCGAAATGGCGACAATATCTCTTGGGTCACCGCTTCACTATTGTCACCGATCAACAATCTCTTAAACGTTTGCAAGATCAAGTCATTCAGACCCCCGAACAACAGAAGTGGTTGGGTAAGCTTTTGGGATTTGATTTTGACATTGTGTATCGACCCGGTTCACAAAACGGGGCTGCGGATGCCTTATCCCGTATACCTGCTGGCCATCTCTTAGCCATTTCTGCACCGGTTCCCACCTTACTACAGGAACTGCACTCGGCTTGCCTTTCGGATCCTGCATTCGTTACCCTCCTGCAAAAGTATTCTGCTGATCCCACTTTATTTCTGGACTATACACTTCAAAATGGGTTTTTGTTGTTTAAAGGGCGTTTCTTGGTTCCTAACAACGCGGCTTTACGACAACACCTTCTTTTGGAATTCCATTCTTCGGCTTTCGGGGGTTACACGAACTTTACAACGATTGGCTGCCACTTTTTATTGGAAGAATATGAAAAATGATGTCAAGGAATTTATTACCCAATGCCAAATTTGTCAACAGACGAAACCCTCTTTTTTGTCTCCGGGTGGATTACTCCAACCTCTTCCCATTCCACAAGCGGTATTTGAAGATATTGCGTTGGACTTCATTACTTGCCTACCTAATTCTCAAGGTAAGACGGTCATTATGGTGGTGGTGGACCGATTGTCTAAGTACGGTCATTTTATTGCCTTGCCATCATCTTTCACTAGCTTTACGGTTGCTACCGCTTTTATTCATGAAATTGTCCGGCTACACGGTATTCCGCTTTCAATTGTGACTGACCGAGACACCCGTTTTATGACCGAATTCTGGAGAGAAATGCATCGCATGAACGGTACTACCCTCAAGTTTAGTACCGCCTACCACCCCCAAACGGACGGTACTACCCTCGATGTTTAGAAATGTATCTTCGATGCTATGTGGCGGATCATCCTCAACGGTGGTTACAGTTCTTACCGTGGGCTGAGTTTTGGTATAATACTTTGTACCAAACTTCGTCTCAAATGACACCATTTGAGGTTTTGTATGGGAGAAAGCCTCCATCCCTCACGCGTTACTTACGTGGTTCGACTCCTAATATCACATTGGAAGAACAGTTGGTAGAACGTGACAATGTCTTGACCTTATTGAAAACAAATCTGTCAAAGGCTCAATCTCGAATGAAAATGGCTGCTGATAAACACCGCCGGGATGTGCAGTTCGCGGTTGATGATTGGGTGTTCGTAAAATTACAACCCTATCGGCAGGGCTCGGTCCGATTATAGTGACATCACAAGCTGGGTCACCGTTATTTTGGGCCTTATCGTGTTCTTTCTAAAATTGGATCGGTTGCCTATAAACTGGAGTTACCAGCCACTGCTAAAATCCATCCGGTATTTCACGTTTCCTTGCTACGCAAATGTGTCGGTAAACCTGTTCACCAGATTACTCCCTTGCATCTCGTTGATTCCACATCCACTATTATCTTACAACCTAAAACTATTCGTCAAAAACGTTCAGTTCTCAAAGGGACTCAGCTTGTTTCTCAAAGCTTGGTCCAGTGGGACGGTTTACCTCCTGAAGATGCGACGTGGGAGGATGATTTTCAGCTAGCCCAACAATATCCTAACTTCCCACTTGAGGACAAGGTGGGTCTTAATGGGGGCGGTATTGTCATGAGCCCAACAGGCCAGCCCAACAACAGTGAAGAACAAGCAAGAGATCCAGCCCAGTTAAGAAGGAGTGGAAGAACAACAAATCAGCCAAAGAAATACCGTGACTTCATCATGAACGCCACGTCGGCTAGTGCCTAACAGAAATTGGCTATTCTCTTATTTAAGTAATTATTTTGTGAGCATGAGGTAGAAAAAAAGTTTGTTAGATCTCATTGGTGTCTCTCTCTTCTCATCCCCATTATGTATTCTCTTTTCTCACCTTGAATCCTAGCTTAATCAATGAAACATTACCTTTCTGTTTTATTTTGAGCCAAATTGCTATTGAATATTAGTTAAATCATTACACAATAACTATAAATAGTGGGGAAGCTTAAGATTTCCGACGAGGGATCGAATCGAAAACGTATATATACTCAAAAAATTTTATACGAAAGCTACATAATAACATAACTGAGCGAAAGTTCGGGGGTCGGGCGACCCCCCCCCCCCCCCCGGCGCGGCCCCTTCTAACCTACGCCCTGACAATAAAGGCATTAATCATGTAAGGTTGAATAAGAAAACGAGTGGTAGAATAAACAATGCTATGTCATTAATCATGTCATGACCTGTGTTAACTTGTTTTCAATCAAATGGATGGATGGTTCATATGACAACACACCCAGCAACACTACTAAATTACCCTTTGCCCAAGATTTGAACTTAGGTGTTCTTCAAAGAAGCTATGTTTCTTACCTAAAACACAAATGTTAACTAATCATATATATAACATAACTTAATTATTAAAAACCGAAACCACCACCCAGAAAAGATACAGACAACAACACACAAAAGGAGATAAATATATCATTTTCTAATAAAAAACAATCCATGTTTCCATTTGGGTAATTCATCGAACACATGACATACAACATGAAACAACGGAAACCCACAACCAAAACTCTTTGGAGAAATTGCATTAACAACACGTTTTTTAATAATAGTAAAAAAAATGTTAGTAATATGACGAACAAGTTAATTTTAATCAAGTTTGGGTCTGCAAAAATTCAAAATTCACAACCATTAAATACTAAAAACAAGTCGTTTCATTCTTCTGAAGGTTGAACACATCTGAACATATAAACTACTCTAAAACCAGATAAACAAAAGACAAACAAAGTCTAACACATATCTAACTAAACTACTTCACTTTCTTAGGTGATTTGGTAGCCTTCGATGGAGACTTAGGTTCTTTAGCAGCAGTCTTCTTGGGCAAAAGAATCGGATTAATATTCGGCAAAACACCACCATGAGCAATCGTAACTCCAGCCAAAAGCTTTCCAAGCTCCTCATCATTCCTAATGGCTAACAACACATGCCTCGGGATTATTCTGTTCTTCTTGTTGTCCCTTGCCGCATTTCCAGCCAACTCCAACACCTGCAAACAACAATACAATATAAACAACAGATCTGGATTATATACATTTCAACTTTAATAAAAAAGAATACTTACTTCTGCTGCTAGGTACTCGAGGACAGCAGCAAGGTAAACCGGTGCACCGGATCCAACACGTTGAGCATAACGTCCTTTCTTCAAAAACCGGCCGATTCTACCGACTGGGAACTGAAGACCGGCTTTGACTGAACGGGTCACCGCCTTCTTCCTTGGACCGCCGGCTTTCCTTCCTGCAGCTCCCTTCTTCACCTTTCCGGTTGACTCCATCTCTAAAATGCTCGGAAGAAAGAAATTATGGATGAATTTGTTTTGGGTTTTGAGTGATGGTGAAGTGAAAGCACGGAGGTTGTTTATATAGTGATGGGTAGTGGTTTAGGATCGTTAGATGGGTGTACTTACTGGACATGTTTGGATTACGATCCGTGTGAGTCAAATGGGTGAAGTCACCCGGCATCTGGATTACGATCCGTGTGAGAGGAAATGGACCAATGAGAATGCAGCACTGAGTTTTAATTTAATTTTTATTTTATTGAAACAAATGTATGGTTTATTATTTCCCGCCTAAAGGATTTTTTTTTTCTTGAATTTTTCAAATTTCATCTTCCAACCGGGAGATGTTCGTGATGTGGGCCCATTAAGTCATTAACTTTAAGTTAAAAGGGTAATTACATTTTTTGTTTTTTATGTTGAAATACTTACTCTTTTACTTGTAAAACTCATTACATCATACATTCTTTAGCATTAACTTGGTTAAAAATTATATTAAAGACTACGGTCACATTGGTGCGTTCATCATCAACATCATAGGTTCTTCAAATTCGTATCCCATCTAGAGCAAACCTCTGTCTAATCCGATAAATCATTGCGTGTAACCCGCAAATAAGTTCATACGATTCAGAGAATTAATCTAGGTTTCAAGAATTTTGTGTGGAAATTAGGTAACAATGTCCAAACAAGTGAAGAAGTTTCAATTAAGCTTGAAAATGTTAACAAAAAACATCTTAATTTGTTGTATGACGAGTCCACGTTGTACAAAATATTACATGAGGAAACTGTAATATAATTATGCGATGGCTCGGTACGAAACAACACTATCTTCCGCAATTATAAAACCAATATAATGGATTTTAGTAGCGGTGTGCATGGGTCAGTTTAGTTCGGTTTTTACCATTAACCTTACCCATAAGTCCATAACTGCTAGTTTCGGTTATGAAATTTCATAACCATAACCGAACTTCGGTTATGGTTAATCGGTAACGAAGTCGGTTATGGTTAATTTCGGTTATTTAACCAATCAAGTTTTGAAATAAATGGGGGTGTGCATGGTTTGGACTTAACTTGGGTGTTTTTTTTATACGATAACGAAGACTATATTTTTTGGTTAAACTATTGATTTGAGATTATATTTAAGAAGATAATTTTCAACAGAAAAAAAAAATTACGACAACAACACCTCAATTTTTCATCAATATAAACGGCATCAACATCAAGATTATTTTATAACCAACATACTTTTGTCTTAATGAAGTCGGTTATCGTCCGGTTGGCCGCATAAATCAACGACAAACGGGTTGAACATGAAACTCCGTCAAGAACAGCTAAGTCTGATCGAATGGGGTGATTCCCGCCCGATCGGCTGAGGTGTACTTGGAGTGGTTTCCGTTGTTTGACACGTCGTCACACCGTCTCGGTTAAACCGCAAAACTTTTCAACTTAACTGTTTTTTTTTATAAAAATTGCAAAACATCAGATTACCGAACGAATAGCCATCCGATCGGACGACCATCCGATCGAATGACTCTTCGACCAGGTGACCTGTAAGTTCAACACTTAATCAATTTTTCAAAACTTCAAGGAATATCACACTCCTAATCGAACAGTCATCCGATCGGATGAGCATCCGATCGAATGACTATCCAACCCGGAGACTTATTTCTTTGTAACTTTCCACACTTAAACGAATTGCTCAAAGCTTCAACTTTTCACTCGAACAACCATCCGATCGAACGGTCATCCGTCCGGATGACCATCTGACCGAATGACTTTATTTATGCTGCAACGAAAACTTCAAAAGTTCAAACAATCTACAACACACTTCCCAATCGAATGACCAACCGACCGAACGGTCATCCGTCCGGACGGTCATCCGATCGAACCACCGTCCGATCGTCTCGACGCACTGTTACACGCTATGCAACGACTTATGCTACTGTTCACAGGCTAACTCAGACGCGCTCTCATCAATCCAATCAAGTTGTGTTTACTTGTTAAACACCTACTGTGAGTATACTTGACCCATTTTAACGCTTTAAACACACTTTAGGGTGTAACATACGTTCATATCTAAATCAAACTTATCAAGACACAGATTATAATCTAAACTATTATCACATGCGAATTACTGACGTACATATTTACACGTGATGCTTGATACATATGTGCTAGGACTCTTACTCGCTACGTCCCACCTTAGCTAGCATCGAGTGACTTAGCTGGTAGTATTTGTTTTGTAGTGTATATGTTGTGTATCCTGTTTATGTATGTGGAAATTCGCAGCACTTTTATCTACTTTATTTAATATGTCAAACATGTATACTCGTCAATACTTTTTGTATTGACGTCGCTTTAACGTATGTTGCAGGTTAAAATCGCAGACTATCTCAAAATCAAGCTAGGGAGTCTAGAAACTTATCATAAATCTAGGTTGTCGGATTTGTACTGTTTGAGAGAACATGAAATATGTATAACTGCTTACTGATGTATTGTTTATTAGTATGGGATAATCAACGCATTAAATATTGTCACTAAATAGTTGTTATGGATTCTCTTGAGCAATCTGATTCGCCTAGTATCGCGCCCCGATGATTCCGCCATCGGTTGGGGTGTGACAACGCTAGAGTGGGTTATTTATACTTTCATATAAAATTAAGTTGTTTTCCTTTGTGAACCGTCATACGGAACCGACGTAATACTTGGAATCACTGGAACTTTGCTTCTGTATTACCAACACATGTTAAATTGTTGACTTTCGTGGATCGGTTCTTAATTTCACAAAAGTCGCAACGATTATTGCAAACTGTATTTCAACCAGCAGCCTCTCATTTGAGCAAAAATAAAAAAAGATAGACCTAACCACAATACAACCTTGAACCGTTGTACCTACTACGCCAAGCAACTGTCATCGATGTTTCGGTAGAGTCGCAATTACTGGGATGGATCAATTAAAATTGGCTATGACGCCAAATTGATAGGAATCGGTAGTATATCAAAGAGAATTGTTAAACCAAGAAATTGGCAATATGTTTACAAATGATATTACTTTGCTATTATAGTTTGCGAAACGATGCTTCTAATCTTGGTGTTGGTTCGGTGGTAACCGCCACGAACTTTTCTGATTAATTTCCTTGAATTTCAGACATGATCATTGCTTCTAAATCAATGCAACATCCGATATCTCTGCAACATCGTCACCCTCACAATCCACTGTCACCATTTGCTTACACTATATGGAGCAAAGAACACATATAGAAGGGAGAAATTAAAAACCCCATAAGAGTGCACCATATTAAACATTCCAAAACAATTGTTAAATAAACATTTGCCTAAACATAAAGTATTAAACCGAAACAACGTTTAGAGATAAGGGTCGTTAATTCAGTTGATGTTAATCGGCTTGGAGGAGATCAAGGATATAATATATTGATAATATTATTTTTCATTTAATTAATGTTTATCGTTTATGTTATTCAGTTTGTTTAAAATTGAAAGTCATAGACTCATAGGTATACGCCTTCGAATATGATATGTTACAGGGTATTATATCAGTGGCGTAGGATTTCGTTGTCATTGTTTATCGACTGTCTTCCGTATTATTCATTAATACAAAAAGAGTTGCATACATACATTCATAAAACAATATTATTACACTTTCTGTCTTTTGAAGTAAAATTCTTTAGTGTTTGTAGGCTAGGGTAAAGAAAAAAAGGTGATTGTTTTGCGTATAAAATTAAGAAATTTCCACATCTCTTAGAGAGTTAGAGTGATACTAAACGAGTAAAACATTCATAATTGATAGGCACCGAAAGTACGCAACGGGTAGATATTTTAAATTAGAAAGAAACGGATAGATCTACAGTTCGTTTATGATACAGATACACCACATAAACGTACGGTAGGGCAACTAAAATTGGATTAAGATACAGATACACCACTTAATCCGCAATTAGATTCCAAGAACACCATTCAAGTTGCCAAACTTGAACTAGCATGGAAATAATTAATCAACTCATAATCCAATGAGAAAATTAACCAAAGAAACTTTTCATAAACTCACTGCCTTTTTTTATTCATCTTGTTGACATACATAAAGGAAACCAAAATGCAACCCCACGTTGCTACAATTAAAAAAAAAAAAAAGGGTAGTTGCACGGTACCCCTGACCGCGGAAGGGATCTCCCTTCCCAGTTCACCACCCGACAAGGATCCCTGGCGGCAAATACCCATAGCCATCAAAGAGGGGTAAGAAACATGTTTCAAACCCGAGACCTCGAGTGTCCTCGGTCCGGCTTTAAGCGGGTGTCGGTGGCCACCAAAGTGGCACTAATGGGAATTGAACTTGGGTCTCCATTGGAGAACCCAAGTCACTCCACCACTAGGCCACTTGTGGTGGTTAACGTTGCTACAATTAGGGAAGTGGATAAACTGAAAACTACTTCAAATTGTAAATAAATTAAAATAAAATAGACATAAAATTTGCATGTGGAAAATGGACTAAAAAAAAACTTGTAACTTGACATGCAAATGGGTGGAACGTGGGCTGCATGCATGATTGCTTGACATGGGCTTTCAATCTGGGTTGATATCTTGACCCAACTTGATGTAATTGAACCACTTTTGACCCGCACCGCAAGACCCGATTGATCCAACGTCTAATGCAATGGCTAGGGAATTTAAATAGCTTGTGGGTTGGCTATCATTCTCCCGCTCTTCGAAAAAGTTTGTCCTCAAACTTGGGACTCTCGCATCAGGACCAAATATTGCATTTCGTATCGGTGGTGGTTCGGGGGGTATTTCATGTAGAATATCATGCATGTAGTGTTCAAACATGCGATCAATCTGGTCAACAAACATAACAGTAAGCACAATGTTATTAGATGCCTTACTTGCAATTGTTATTGGCATTTTGAGACACGTAGTCTTTTCAACTTCTACCACCACCTTCTTGTTTGCGGTTATTGACTCGTGATCAGATAAAAAACCTGCATTAATGGGATTTAGAAGCTGCATGAGATATTCAGAAGACTGATGGTACTTTAGATTAAGAACATCGGTGCCGGTTCGCATTTTGCGTACTAGATCGCTTGCACTCAAACCCCAGGTTTCATACACCTCATTAGGAACTATATCTTCGTCTGGTATAATCTCATTCGGTTCGTTATCATGATGGACGATGATGTTATTTTTTGATTCTTGTTCCTCTTGAACGGCAGTCCCATTTAGAACTTTTGTCACAACTAAACACTCGTCTTCATCAAGAGTAATATCTGCTTCTTCATCGAATACGGGTCCTTCGCTATCAATTGACCTCATCGTTTGTTCTTCCTCAAAACGGTTGCTTTTAGAGTCCTCAAGATCGGCAAGATTATTGATCTTTTGTCGGAGTTCAACCTTAGAATTTAGCTTATTTACTTCTTCCAATGCATAATAATTGTGGAGTTGATCAATATTACCTTGAATATTATAGGATGGTAGAAATTTCCGTATCAACAGTTTCTTCATTTTTGACCATGTTCTAACCTTTTCTTTGCCCATTTGTTTTCTGGTGGAACGGACGTTAACCCACCATGAAGCTGCATGTTTTTTTAGTTGGGAAGCCACGATCTTGACCTTGTGATTTTCTGGTGGTTGCTCGTATGCAAAGACCTTTTCTACGGTTTGTATCCAATCGACAAACTCGTCGGGATCAAATCTACCATCAAATGTGGGGATATGGATTTTGATATCATTAGTGACCCAAAGGGCTGGGTTTCTCCTTCCTCGGTGATTAAATTCACCAACACGGGACAAGTCTCCGCCCCCGTCTTTTAACGGTGTACGAAAATTACCTTGCTTCCTATGAATCGTGAGGGCTAACTCTTGAAGTTGATCGTTCATGCATTTCATCTGCCTCTTCATGTCTTGAAATTGTTGTTTGATCGTTCTCTCATAAGCCATCAATGAAATAGCGTCGTTGAAATAAAAACAAGATGATTTGTGTAGGATATATACTCTTTTGCCTTGTTGATGATTAGCACGAACAGAGCCTGCAACACAACTTCTTCTTAACAGATTGTAGATTAGTGAATCAGGATGAAGCCAGATGGAACGAGCCGAGCTCTGATACCAAATGATAGGCACCGAAAGTACGCAACGGGTAGATATTTTAAATTAGAAAGAAACGGATAGATCTACAGTTCGTTTATGATACAGATACACCACATAAACGTACGGTAGGGCAACTAAAATTGGATTAAGATACAGATACACCACTTAATCCGCAATTAGATTCCAAGAACACCATTCAAGTTGCCAAACTTGAACTAGCATGGAAATAATTAATCAACTCATAATCCAATGAGAAAATTAACCAAAGAAACTTTTCATAAACTCACTGCCTTTTTTTATTCATCTTGTTGACATACATAAAGGAAACCAAAATGCAACCCCACGTTGCTACAATTAGGGAAGTGGATAAACTGAAAACTACTTCAAATTGTAAATAAATTAAAATAAAATAGACATAAAATTTGCATGTGGAAAATGGACTAAAAAAAACTTGTAACTTGGCATGCAAATGGGTGGAACGTGGGCTGCATGCATGATTGCTTGACATGGGCTTTCAATCTGGGTTGATATCTTGACCCAACTTGATGTAATTGAACCACTTTTGACCCGCACCGCAAGACCCGATTGATCCAACGTCTAATGCAATGGCTAGGGAATTTAAATAGCTTGTGGGTTGGCTATCAATAATCAACACCCGCCGCAACGTACGGGCTAATGTTAATTCGTTGTTAATATAGTCTAATTGACCAAATCTGCAAACTTTGTAGATTGGATTATCAAATTGGCCAAAATGATTCTAAGTTCTTAACATGTTCAAAATACCTATGAAGGTGCTCAGGAACCATACACTAGATATGGAATGTAATATAACTCGACTTAGGTTTGTAAAGTGACTTAATAGGGAGATTTTTAGTTAATTGTAAAAATTCCCCAAGTGTTTATTTGTGACCACTAGGTTAGGGGTGTGGGTTTGCCCCCACCCCGCCACCTCATCAAGAATAGCGCCCTTTGACGCCCTACACCACCCAGCCTCCGTTTAAGAGGGCGCCTATCCTTTATCAACCAATCGGATTTTTTATTTATCTTTTTTTTAATATAGTTAAAACGGGGATTAATAAGGCCGTTATTTTACACCGTGTAAGTTAGCAATAAAGCCGCTTTCTTATGTGTTTACACGTGACGTAATAAAGCCCTGAAAGCTTTAAACCACACCCTCTATCCTTATTAACAGGAATGCCTAGTAATGTTTCGTTTAGATTGATTCAAGCATACCTCAAAACCAAACATGTGTAACAGCCACATAACATTACAAACAATATTAAGTGTTTATGCACAATAATCACATTCATAAGTTAATTCCCAATATCATCAACAAAAATTAATTAATTTAATCTCAGTTTATAATTCAACCAAAATCAAAAATTCATTATTTCAGTCCAAAGTCAAAAGGATTATCCCCTGCCCGCTAAAATTTCCAACGAAAAATTGATTAATATAATTGAGATTAACAACCGATTAACCCTTCATTTCAAGATAAACAACGCCCAAATTGGTTTAAACAAATTATAGAACAAAAATATTTCATATACTCTGCACTAGATTCAGAAACTTGATACCACAATATCAAAAACTAAAAAGTAATAACCCTAAGAACTGGTAAATTTCGTAACCGCCTTTGTGCCTTCAGAAACAGCATGTTTGGCCAATTCACCAGGAAGAACAAGGCGTACGGCAGTCTGGATCTCACGAGAGGTGATGGTGGGCTTCTTGTTGTACCTTGCAAGCCTGGAACTCTCCTGAGCGAGCTTCTCGAAGATATCGTTGATGAAACTGTTCATGATTCCCATGGCCTTGCTGGAGATTCCGATGTCAGGGTGCACCTGCTTCAACACCTTGAAGATATAGATCTTGTACGTCTCCACGCTCTTCTTCGATCTCTTCTTCTTCTTATCTGCAGAGGCGGCTCCGGCTTCTTTCGGCAGTTTCTTCCCGGCCTTTGGCTTCTTCTCCGCCGGTGCTTTCTCTTCTGCCGGCTTCTTCTCGGCGGGCTTCTTGTCTGCCTTTGGTGCCATTTGTTTCTTGAGGGAAATTGAAATTCTAGGGTTTGTAATTTGGGGGGATTGATTAATTGATTGTGTGTGATTGAAAGAGATTAGGGGTATCGGTTATATATGAGAGATGAATGGGTTTTAATTGGAGGGTTGGGTTGGTACGCGGATCGGTGACGTGGCATGAGAATGGACGGTTGTGATTGTTCAGATGGTTGGATTGTTACGTGGATCGGTGACAGTTTAGCTTTTTTTTTACTTAAATAGAGTTTGAAGCTTGATAGGTTATTTTTTACTTTGTCATTTAGACCATGTGTAGTGGTAGTGGGTTATAATGCCCTAACCATGGGGCATTATCCGACACGTGGCGTCCTAGTCAGCAATGGGGCATTATACTAAAAGTGGCGTAGTGGGGCATTATGCCAATAACCCCCATTCAAGCATTTCTCAAATTTTTTTTTAAACTTAAATACTTCATTAAATTAAAAAAAAAATACAATACTAGAAATAAAAAAAATAAAATCCGATGAAATAAAAAAAAAAAAAACACTAGTTTTCATCTTCGCTTTCTTCACCCTCGCCAACTTCGTCTTCCTCATCCTCCGTTTCTTCCTCTCCCTCAGGTGGTACATACCGAACCGACCATGCGTGGTGTAGCAAATCAACCATTAACTGGGAATGGTACGGTTCGTAACGCAACTCTCGCGCATTACTCACTTTTTCTTCCATTGACGCCTGTGGATGCTCCTCTTGAACGGCTTCTGGCACATAATTCTGGCATATCGTATTTCCTTCGTCTTCCAATATCATGTTGTGCATGATTATACACGCGTACATAGCATCTCTCATTTTTTGCTTGCTCCATGCACGACAAGGATTTCTCAAATATTGTCAGCGTTGTTTAAGAACCCCAAAGCATCTCTCAATGTCTTTTCGTGAAGACTCTTGAACCTTTTTAAAGTATGCTCTTTTTTCATCAAAAGGATCACTATACGTCTTCACGAAAATCGAATACCTAGGATAAATTCCGTCGCTCAAATAATATCCATGAGGGTAGTAGTTTCCATTTGCGTAAAACGACGCTTTTGGAGCTTTGCCAGAAATCCACTCCTCTAACAGCGGAGATTGTTCAAAAAACATTGATATCATTGCATGACCCGACCACGCCAAAGTAAGCCGACCAAACCCAAAGATCCTGTGAAGCAACGACCTGAAGAATAATAGTGGGTCCTTTTTGGTCACCCCGTGTGTGTTGGCCTCGCCATGCAGTCGGGCAGTTATCCCAACGCCAATGCATGCAATCTATGCTCCAAATCATACCAGGCAAACCATGCTTGGCATTATGTACCTCGTAGATCTTTTGAAGGTCCTCCCATGTAGGCGTTCTAAGATAACGCGCACCATACACATCAATTATACCTTTATAAAAAATTATAGACAAACATAAGATTCATAAAAAAAATAAAATTGTAAGCATACTCGTCGTTTAAAAAAAATAAAAGTAAAGTATAAGAATTGTACCGCGACAAAAATGTTCCAAGCTGTCTCGTGTTGTTTTCTCCGCCATTTTTAGATACTCGTCGTTGATGTTGGTAGTGTTACCATAAGCAAGGATTCGTAACGCCGACGTACACTTTTGGATACCGATAAATCCAAGTTCCCCTCTCGCATCCGGTTTTTGTTTAAAATAATCGTAGTTGGCTTCCAAGTCGTCGACTATGCGTAGAAACAACCGCTTACTCATTCGGAAACGACGCCTTAACATTTCGTTCGAAAATGTCAGCGCCTCATCAAAATAATCTTTCATCAAACGATCGTGTGCCGCGCGTCGGTCTCTTTCAATATAACCTCTTTTATTTTTTTCTGCTTGGTGCCGACTAGAATGCTTGACATATCTCATCGCTAGTTGACATGCACTCGTAACCGCCTCTTGCTCAATCTCCTCATCGGTCGAACCATCGCTATCCGCAAAATACTCGTTGTAGTAAAAATTTACCATGGATGAAGAACTAGGAGAATCCATTTTTTTTAAATGGTTGTATTTTTTTAAAGAGTTTTTGAGAGTTTAGGTTGAAAATGAATGAGTTTTGATTGTGTTTGTATATATATATATATATATATATATATATATAGGAAAAAGGTTTAAAAAAATAAATAAATAATATAGCCGTTAACTAGCCGTTGTGGCTTTTGATTGGCTCCTCAACATCGAACAAGCGTTTTAATAATCACGCGGGCTTCATTTTTTTTCGATTATAACGCCCTATAACGCCGGGTGTAGTGGCTTATGGGGCGTTATAGGGCGTTTTTTTTGAAATTTTTTTAAAAAACACGCCCCACTACGGGCGGTCTTATAAATGATCTAATGAGTTGAGATCCGATACAAAGCGTGTTAATTGTAAAAACGGTAAAGAACAGATTTAAGTTATCTAAATTTTTAATCAAGGGATAATACTAAGGGTGTTGCTAAATACACCCATTTTTTACTAAACGCACCTCCTCCCTAAACTTTCACATTAATACTATTCAACCCTTTTTTGTTTTTATAATATCTTTTTCGGTCTTTTTGTTATCTAATTTTTGTTATTACTATTAGTTGTATTCTAAAACGTTTTTTTAACTTAAAACGAAAAGTGGGTTCTTATTAAAAACAAATGTTTTAAATTGAAGTAAGTCAATTTAATTTAATTTATTTTGCTTGATGTGTCCATTTTAGTTTCAATTCTAAGACACTAACTGAACTCTTAGTTTAAAAAAAATATTATACTGCCTACTTATTTATTTATTCATTAACACACATGGTTTAATAAATAGATATAAGCTAGTGATGTAAATGTTTTCTTTTGAAAAAAGGAAAAATATTTTCTATTTTTAATATATAGAACTGTTAATCATTTTATAAAAATATTTTAAATATAGTAATAGTATTATTAAAATAAAAGAGATAAGACAACTAAACTATGAAATAAAAGAATAAAAGTGAGGTTTTGGGGTTAAATACATAAAATTAACGGGGTTTTTTTTCAAAAAATATGTTTATCTTTTTTTTTCATAAAAAACGTTAATTTTCAATTCGTAAAGCCTGTTTATAAATGAAAATATAATAAAATACTAGTCAGATAGTGTATTTAAAACCAAGATTCGTTTTATTTAGAGAAAAAGGTTATAATTTTAATATTTAAAAATAATTGTTATGAAAAAAGAAAGATTAATAAAAAAAACCTTATTATTTTTTAGTACAAAAAAACGTTTTTTAACCTTTTTAAGAAAAAAAACATTTTAAATATAATGGTTTGTATATGGGTGAAACATGATAAGTTTTTAAAATGATATTTTTAGAAATGAGGTATGAAAAGTAAAAATGGGGGTGCATTTACCCAACCCCTAATACTAATTACACATAAGCCCGTTAGCCTAGTATTAGTTTTACAAATTAGTAGTTATAAGGACATTTTAGTAATTATAGTAACTATATTTAATAATATAATAAAATGAAAATTCATTTTAAACCACAATCCCTTGAATATCTCCTGATTTTCATTATCACCTCTACTATGTTTATGAAGGAACAAAATTATCCACCAGGTGAGATCCCCATTGATAAAAATAGTTGCAACTCAATTGTCGTAGATGCTTTCTAGTAGTGAGATTTTGTTTTTAATCATCCATCTAAACTTGCGCGGTCGCGCATCGGTCCTACAAAGAGAACTTGGAAAGAAAACAATGATCAAGACCTGCGCAGGAGACTAACAAATCCTTGCGCTTATCTCCATAGTAGACAGGATACAAATCCTAGCTAATACTCCCGCATGAACAAAATCCAGACTTGGATAGAAATAACTTCTCTGTTTCCACGGAGATAACGTGAGGAAGAGTCACACAGGATTACAGTCGTATTTCTTCTAGAAGACTTTATCATACACCACCATTCGGTTATAACCGAATGGCCACGTAGCATCATCTCATGCTCCCTCAGGGTCACGATGATGGCACGCACTTAAAAGGAGATCTACACTTGTCCACTTTCCACGTGGCAATACCCTAACCATTGATCAAGATCATGATCCGTGTGCACACACTCGTTAGTGATTAACGGGAAGAAAGAATAACCGCTTACGGAAAAGCATCTTCCGTCAAGTTTTCATCAACAAATTTTCCCGCCCAAACTCTGGCTATAAATAGAAGGATAATTCAGGTATAATTCTCAAGTTACATTCACTTCACTTACACTTCTTCTTCTTCTTCATCAAACCTGTACTTATTCTCAAGCCGGAGGGTGGTCATGGAAATAACCCCCATTCTCCCCGTGGCAAGTCTAACGGCTGTTGTTTTGCAATAATTGCTAGAGGAAGAAGGTCGGTCACTCACGAATCGGACGAGAAGATTTAACCCCTTTTATGCAGATTCAAACCCCCTGGTTCAGTTGATTCCGGTCAATTAAACCAGTGTTTCTTCACTTGTATTAATATGTTATGATGAACAATACAGAATACTATAAGACAAATAATGTTGGCACAAACACGCAGTTATAAGGGTATCCGGGGCTGAAGGGGTAAGGTCCCAAAAACCTCATAAAAAGGATTTGAGACCATACCACAAACTGGTTTTTTCAACCTTTTTAACCTTGCGCGGCCGCACATGGGTCTTATTAAAGGAAGAAAACAATCAGTAACTTATAATCGCGCGCCCAAAGGATAACATGAATCCTTGCGCCTTCCCCAAATTAACAAATGATCAAAACCTTTTGTTCAGATACCTCCGCCTAAGTATCCAGACTTGGATATTATTTTGCCCAGACCTGGGAGTTATTCATCTGCGTCCACACGGTAAGGTGTCACACCAGATTACAACAATAATCTAAAAGGAAATACAATCATGCACCACCCAGACGGTTATAACCGTCTGGACACGTGTCGTCACCATAAGCAACTCTGAAATCACAACAAAGGCATGCAATTGGAGAGTAATCTCCACTTAATCACTTTCCACGTGGCAACTCCCCAGCCATAGATCAAACCACGATCCGTGTGCACTCACATCGGATCGAGACAACTTAACAAAGGATCAAAGAACTTAACGGAAGAAAAGATAACCGCTACGGCGTTAGCATCTTCCGTCATCTTTTCAATAACAGGTTTTCCCTCCCAAAACTCCCGGTTATAAATAAGAGAACTGTTCAGGTATAAATTCAGATTACTCTCACTCCTCAAATACTTATCTTCTCCGATACCAATACTTATTCTCACGCCGGATTCGGGTCAAGGAGAGAACCCTCTTCTCCCCTTGACGAGGCTAACGGTGTTCTTTTTTGCAGAATCACCGGAGAAGGAATTCCATTGCAACTGAATCAACCGAGAGAGAGCTAACCTTTTATGCGGATCCAAACCCCCTAGCTATCTCGGTTCCGACCATTTAGTTAGTGTTTCTTCATTGGCGCCCACCGTTTTCTCAGTTTTTCTAGTTTCTATCTCGTTTCGATTCAGTTCATTCCATTTTCTGTTTTTATGGCAGAAAATTCGTCATCTCACCGACAACTTGGTCCTCGACCAAACGTCGGAAACAATTTACAGCTAGAAGAATCTCCAGAACATTGGTTTAGCAGATGCCAAGCTGCTTTAAACACAATCGTTATTCAAATCGCCATATCTGATTTGTCAAACATCAGATCTGGAAGAGAAATTAGTACCTCAGTATTGGATCCACCAACACCACGTAGGGAGGACATCCAATCCAGCCAATATAGCAGTTATCAAAAACAAATACACATGATTCAGGGAGGTCCATCACGACGACCAAATAAACGAAACTATGATCAACATTGGAGAGAACAGCAAGTGGTGTTCCCCGTTGTTCCTGGGGGCCCTCAGGAAGAACGACCAGTGATTATCACTGGTATTTTTGGTCATTACCGAACTGACTATATGTTCATAGATCCAGGAAGCTCGATGGACATCATATACGAACAGTGCTTTAAACAACTCGATCCAGAAGATAAAGCACGTTTAGAGCCGGTCGATTTTCCTCTCACCGGATTCTGTAATGAAGCTGTATTCCCATTAGGGCAAATTGTTTTCCCGGTGACCTTATCCGATGGCGAGCACTCACGAACAGTTACAGTCAATTTCATGGTCATGCCGGCAACATCACGTCATGATGTCTTGCTCGGGAGAAGGTCACAAAGGGAATTTAGCATGATCACTTCCATTCCGCACGCTGCTTGCGGATTTCCGACAGAAACTGGAGTTGCAATACTCTATTCAAGCAAAGAAGTCATGTTCGTAGACGACGAACCACCAGCAAAGGTAGTCAAACCTTCGGCACCAAATGAACCAGAGAAATGGGTTCTAAACAACGAGTACCCAGAGCAGACCATTCTGCTAGGACCAGCCATTTCACCAACAACACGCATACAACTAAAAGAATTATTGTCTAACAACAAAGATATATTTGCCTGGTGCCCAGCAGACATGACTGGAGTACCACGCGACATCGCGCAACATTGTCTAAACATCAAGCCATCAGTAGAACCTATTGCTCAGGGAGGCGCAGTTTCAGTGAAGAAAAAGCAAAAGCAATGGACGAGCAAGTAGCAGAGTTACTTAATGCGGGAATCTTGCGCGAAGTAAAATACCATACATGGGTAGCCAACCCAGTGATGGTACAAAAACATAGCGGCGGGTGGAGAATGTGCGTCGACTTCAAAGACCTAAATAAAGCATGCCCAAAAGATTGTTACGCGCTTCCAGAGATAGACAAGAAAGTCGACTCTCTAGCATCATTCAGATGGAAATGTTTTCTTGACTGTTACAAGGGTTATCATCATGTCCAGATGAAAGAAGAAGACGAAGACAAAACGGCGTTCCGCACAGATAAAGGCATTTTCTGTTATACCAAAATGTCGTTCGGCCTGCGCAACGCAGGCGCAACTTATCAACGCCTAATGGACACAATTTTCAAAGAGGACATAGGCAAGACTGTCGAGGTATACATGGATGACCTCGTCATCATGAGCCATGAGGAAGGCACAATGCTTGATAATATTCAGCGCACATTCGACTCCTTGCGCAGCGTGAGCCTAAAACTCAACCCAACTAAATGCTCCTTCGGCATGGAAGAAGGAAAATTTTTGGGATTCATCGCCACAAAAGATGGTTTTAAAGTAAATCCAGAAAAGGTGCAGGCCATTCAGCTAATGCCGTCACCCGCAACAGTTAAAGAAATGCAAAGGCTCGCGGGACGCTTAGCGGCTTTGAACAGATTTTTGGCTAATCATGCAGCAAAGTCTTATCCATTCATCAGTACGCTACGAAACTGCGCAAAGAAAACTGACTTTCAGTGGACATCTGAAGCGGAAACCGCATTCAAACAAATGAAAGAATGTTTAATTCAGCTGCCAACATTGACATCACCAAAAGAAAAAGAGCCACTAATTTTGTATCTATCTGCCGCGGAAGTAGCGGTCGGTGCTGTATTGATGGTGGAACGCGAGAACATCCAAACTCCAATCTATTACATCAGCAAAATGCTTACCGGCCCAGAAACTCGGTACTCAATGATAGAAAAGCTAGTCCTAGCACTAGTACATGCATCCCGACGTCTACGCAGGTATTTTTCGGGTCACGTCATCACAGTTCTTACCAATTACCACCTAGGCCAGATCTTATCCAAACCCGACATAGCGGGACGACTGGCCAAATGGGCAATTGAACTGGGAGGTTATAACATTTTTTACAGACCAAGACCCGCAATCAAAGGGCAAGTGTTAGCAGACTTCGCCACTGAAGTTCCTATCGATAAAATACAAGAATGTGAGGCAATCCAGAACCCAACACCTGTTTTCGACGATAGAGTCTGGACCTTACACACAGATGGTGCTTCCAATGACGATGGAGCAGGAGCAGGTCTCCGATTAATTAGCCCAGACAACCACGAGCTCACGTATGCTATACGATTAGATTTCAAAAGTACGAATAATGAAGCCGAGTATGAAGCCTTCTTGGCAGGTCTTCGTTTAGCATTAAAAATGGGGGCAAGAAATCTTGAAGCTAACGTCGATTCAAAATTGGTAGCCGAGCAAGTTAATGGCAATTACGATGCAAAAGAGGCCATGGCATTGTACCTTGAACAAGCGCGGATGTTAATCAGCCAATTTCAAACATTCAAAGTTAATCACATAAACAGAAGCGAGAACAAACATGCTGACGCGCTAAGCAAGTTAGCTGCTACCAGCTTTCAGCACTTAGCAAAGGAAGTACGCATAGAGGTATTATCCAACCCTTCCATTCATCTCAAGCAAGTAAACGTTATAGAAATAGGAGATCCATCTTGGATGTCTTCGATTATCTTGTACCTTCAACACGGAAAGCTACCAGAAGGAAAGGCAGAAGCTCGGAAAATACAACACAAGGCAGTAAATTACGAAATGGCCGATGGCGTCCTTTACCGGAAATCATTCATGGGCCCATTACTACGCTGTGTCGATAAAACAGACGCCCAGTACCTTGTCAGAGAAATCCACGAAGGATTATGCGGGATACACGCAGGACCGCGCATGGTCGTGGCAAAAATAATGAGCGCTGGATACTACTGGCCAGGAATGCACATGGACGCAGTCGACCTGTTAAGAAGATGCGAGGCATGTCAACGTCACGCACCAAAGACGCTCCGACCTAAAAATCCACTAATTCCTGTTACTTCCGCCTGGCCATTCCAACAGTGGGGCATCGATCTTGTCGGTCCATTTCCTGACGCGCCAGGTGCGGTAAAGTTCATCATCGTCGCGGTGGATTACTTCACAAAATGGGTAGAGGCTAAAGCTTTGGCCTCAACAACAGCAATGGTAATCCGCAAATTTATATGGGAACATATCATTTGCAGATTCGGATTACCATTGCGCATTATTTCCGACAATGGTACAAACTTCGCCGCAGAGGATCTTCAAAAATGGTTTAAAGAAATGAAGATCGAACATAACTTCGCCTCCGTTGCGCATCCCCAAGCGAATGGACAGGTAGAAAGTGTAAACAAACAGATCGTTGACGGCATAAAAGCGCGACTCGGGACAGCGCGCAGAGGGTGGGTTGACGAACTTCCCAGCATCCTCTGGGCGCATCGAACAATGACAAAGACTAGCTCCGGCGAGACTCCGTTCAGTTTAGTCTATGGATCTGAGGCCGTCATTCCAGCCGAGATAGGTTTACCATCACCGCGCATGATAGCCATGGAAAAACAGAACAATGAACAAGAGCGAAGAATGGATTTGGATCTTCTGGAAGAAAGGCGCGAGAACGCTGCTGTAACAGAAGCAAGGTACAAATCCAAGCTCGAAAAATATTACAATGCGCGCGTCCGCGTTTGCACATTTGTCCCCGGTGATTTTGTCTTGCGCGACAATGAGGCTTCAAATGCTGAAAAACCGGGCAAATTAGCGCCAAGATGGGAAGGACCATACGTCATTAATGAGGTCCTAGGCAAGGGGGCATATACCCTAAAAAGGATCGATGGGACCCTAGTCCCCCGCACCTGGAACGCACAACAGTTGCGCAGGTGTTACATATGAACTAAGTCTTCAAAAGCGGAAAGAACATACAGGCAATGTATTTCTTTATTATGTCTTGTATTACAAGCTTTACGCTCTTATCAATACAAACATCATTTTTACTTATATCACTGTTTATTACAAATTGCATGTAATTTCTTTGGTTCGCGCGAAAACAATATGGTCAAACATTGTATACCTCATGAACCGTCTAGAAACAAGGCAAGCTGTTACGCCTTTTAGACAAACGTTCACACATGAGCACAATACCATTTCTCATTCGCCGTACCTATCCAAAAGCAATTAAAAACATGCAACATATTGTAATTCAAACAAACAATTCACAAGCATAACAGTGCATCACAATATACAAAAAAGTGTAACACAAACACTTAACAAAGATCATAGCCATGATCTTCAAAAAATTATCCAGTACCAAATTTACAAAAAGCATGAACAAAAGACGAAAACTGGTCCTAAGGTTAAACATCTAACCAGCATCGGAATCATCACCAACAACAGACACCTGCCCACTCCGACGAGTTTTCCGGCGTTGATACACTAACCGGCATCCTCCCTTTTTAAGCATCGGGAACCGAGCCATCAACCCATCAACATCCAACACAACGCTAGCATCAGCAGTAACATCCATATGCTGAAGAACCTTGCAGTCAGAACCAATAATCGCCGGAGAAACAGGTGTGACCTGGTCCTTTCCCGGAACAGTAGCGAGTGGCGATGAACAAGAAAGAAGTATGAGACCTTCAGCAGCTTCATACACCCTGAAAACATCCAGCAAGAGACGAGTATGGTAAGAACGTTTCATTTTTTCCTTTGATAAAGATCAGCCAGGAGATAAGGTATCTCGAAAAGGCATGTATATAAAGAGAACTCGACCTCGGGAAAGGAGAAACCTACCCATCATTAACTGTCAGAATTACATCACATCCAAACGGCGCTACAGGAATCAGGGTCATATCCTCATTAATGAAGTCTGACAAGCGCCACTACGAATTTCAAAACAAAGAGAAAATACCCACTCTTACTGCCAGTTGACGTCATTGCATGTCAGAGCATGATTACAAAGATAAGTTTTTTCCTTTTTCCAACAAGTTAAAACTTCCAAGAGAAGCTTTCTTACCTTTTCGCGCCCAAAAACTTTTTCCTCTCATAAGTCCAGTGCTCCACTTACTTGCATAAGTACAACATTAGACTGGGGGGACTTGAAGGGGTAAGGTCCCAAAAACCTCATAAAAAGGATTTGAGACCATACCACAAACTGGTTTTTTCAACCTTTTTAACCTTGCGCGGCCGCGCATGGGTCTTATTAAAGGAAGAAAACAATCAATAACTTATAATCGCGCGCCCAAAGGATAACATGAATCCTTGCGCCTTCCCCAAATTAACAAAGGATCAAAACCTTTTGTTCAGATACCTCCGCCTAAGTATCCAGACTTGGATATTATTTTGCCCAGACCTGGGAGTTATTCATCTGCGTCCACACGGTAAGGTGTCACACCAGATTACAACAATAATCTAAAAGGAAATACAATCATGCACCACCCAGACGGTTATAACCGTCTGGACACGTGTCGTCACCATAAGCAACTCTGAAATCACAACAAAGGCATGCAATTGGAGAGTAATCTCCACTTAATCACTTTCCACGTGGCAACTCCCCAGCCATAGATCAAACCACGATCCGTGTGCACTCACATCGGATCGAGACAACTTAACAAAGGATCAAAGAACTTAACGGAAGAAAAGATAACCGCTACGGCGTTAGCATCTTCCGTCATCTTTTCAATAACAGGTTTTCCCTCCTAAAACTCCCGGTTATAAATAAGAGAACTGTTCAGGTATAAATTCAGATTACTCTCACTCCTCAAATACTTATCTTCTCCGATACCAATACTTATTCTCACGCCGGAGTCGGGTCAAGGAGAGAACTCTCTTCTCCCCTTGACGAGGCTAACGGTGTTCTTTTTTGCAGAATCACCGGAGAAGGAATTCCATTGCAACTAAATCAACCGAGAGAGAGCTAACCTTTTATGCGGATCCAAACCCCCTAGCTATCTTGGTTCCGACCATTTAGTTAGTGTTTCTTCAGGGGCGTACAGCGGGGACCCCCTCGGTGACCACCTTCCCCGATCGGGAACACCGCCGCCATCGGTGCGGGGAGCCGATTCGGGGGGTGGTTTCGGCACATGTCCACCGGTTTGAATTTGGCACAATAATCGAGCAACGTCACTTTGAACGGTCATAAACAAAAAAAAAATCATTTTTTATACAAATATAAATAACCACACCCACTTATTTACACTCTCATCAAACCACACCACAACCTTACTTTTTTTTATACTCTCAAACCACACCCACTTCAAAAAATTTTTACACTCTCATCAAACCACACCCACTTCTCAAACCGAGCAATGGAGAACCAACCCCGCGAAGCTAAGAAAAAAACTAAGGGACGAGGCAAGCAACCGTCTCGTGGTGGTTCGAGCGGTGCAAGTGCACAATCACAACCCCCTTTCGGATATACTCCACAACCCCCTTTTTTTCCAACAACCTTCACACCCCTCCTTTTACAACACCCAAGCAACCAACCTTCAACCCAATTTCGGCTATGGTTTTCAAAATTTGTTATCAATGGATGCTCCTCCTCACTCCCCCGCCTTCGACCCATATGGTTTTCGTTCCCCACAACTTCCATCGGTCCAAGAAAATGTTGAACGTCCTCTACCTGTTTGGGACGACGAGGACGATGAGGTAGTGCCCGAAACTCAAAATTTGGGCGACGAGGACGATGAATATAATGCGAATGAAGATTTGGGCAACGAAGAAGATGACGCTCGGGATAAAAAGGGAAAAATGACAAGCGAAAAATGGACAAAGGTCCAAGAAGAGGCGTTGGCGAAGGCGTATGTACATTGCTCTACCAACAAAAAGAAGGGCAATCAACAAAACCGAGATAGTTTTTGGCGTAATATTTTAAATCATTTTAACGCCACCGTCGGCGGAAGTAACCGGACCGTGCATCAAGTACGGTCTAAATGGGGCCCGATGCAGACGAAAATAAACTTTTTCAACGGCCTATACCAACAAGCGGTAAAAATTATATTTTTTTAACATTGTATATTTTTTAATTTTCTTTACTAAGTTCATATTTTTTTAACACTTATTATTTTATAATATGTAGGATCGCACACGAGGAAGCGGAGTCAAGGATCTCGACGTGATGAAAGTCGCTTTAAGAGAATTTAAAGATAGATTTCCGAACGGTTTTCAACATATCGAGGCTTGGGAGGTCCTTCGAAAACACGACAAATGGGCCCAAGTCCCATTGTTGGGTGAGGAAGGGGAAGGTTCGGGACATAAAAGAAAGCCCGTTGAGGTGGACCCTTCCATACCCGATATGAACGAAGACCCCTCGCCACAAAGAGCACAACGGCGAGACAAGCGTCAAGCGACATCGTCCGAGGGAAGCTCAGCCGAGTTGGCGGCACAATTCAAAGAGTACACCGCCATGAAAGAAAAGAAAAACGCGCTTGAATTGGAGGCGGTTGAATTGAGGAGGAAAAGAGAAGCGCAGACTCTCGAGCTCATAGCGGAACAACGCGAGACGATGAAAAACTACAATTACGATCGAGATATGGAAATATTCATCAAGCCGCACGACGATGCTCCGCCAAATATGTTGCCGTTCATCCTCGCCCGAAAACGCGACATCGCTAACAAGTACTGGTGGCCAATCGATTTCTAAAATTATTATTTTCTAGTTTTAATGTAATTTTTATTTTCTAGTTTGAATGTAATTTTTATTTTCTAGTTTGAATTTAATTTTTATTTTTATTTTCTACTTTGAAATGTCTTTTGTTAAATTTTATTAATATTTTTTTATAAACATGCATAATTAAAACAAATAAAAAAAAAACCAAGTCCCCTAATAGGGGAGTGCCGCCATCAAAATGAGGTGTTAGGGGAGTTGACGTGGCACTAGCTGGTTGGTGGTGCGTAAGAGAGGGGACTCCCCTTTTAGGGGAGTGCCCCCCTCACCCTAAGGAATCATAATATTAGTGATGATTGAACACATACTCTATGTCACCTAAATGTCATGCCTAATGAGATGGGGCAAACTTTCCATCCACCCAATCATTTTGTCCCATATCATTTCCCCTTATTCTCCCCTCTTGCCCAAAAAACATAGGGGGTGGTTTCCCCCAAACCATTAAAAAAAACATCATTGGTTGAATACTAGTGGGCCCCACCCAACATTCATGTCCAACGTTCACCTTTTCCCTTCCCGCATGCGGCAACCATCCCCCGATTCCTCTACTCCCCGCGCGGCAAATCATGGTAGCGGCGGTGTTTGCCGATCGGCAAAGGGGTTGCCGCATCCCCTTGTTGCGACCACCCCGTACACCCTAACAAGCTACTAGGTTTTGTCATCAATCAAACAAGTTTTAAATCAAGAACTTAAAACACATGCAAATAGTTTAAATAAACCAACATATCAAATTGTTTGTAAAACGTTGTCAATATAAAAAAAAAACATATTCAAATATGAATAAAACTGAGAAAAGGACTTAACCCTATGAACCGTCCACCTATAAGAAGTCACAAAGAGCCAAGCCGCTCGTACTCGTCATGCTCCAGTCTTGATATCCGTGTAACAACCCTTTTTCTATGCGCCAGAACCCTCAGCTGCCCTCCTTAGTCGCTATCCTTTTAGGGGCTATTTGGCAACTTCTGAATGCTTAAGTGCTAAAGTAGTAAGAGGTCTGAACCAGTAAGAGGTCTCAACCATTAGGGGTAAGTATAATGCTTAACCGTTTAGAGGCAAATGTCTGACCAATTCAGGTTATATGTATTAACCATTCAGACTTGATATAATGCTTCACCATTCAAAGCCAAATGTCTAAACCATTTAGACATATACTCGCAAAATAAACACTATGAATCTAGTATGAAGACTAAACTATTAAGAGTCTCGTAAAAAAAAGCTAAAGAATGAGCCCCTTGTTTTTTTTACAAGTCAACCTACCTTGTTTTTGTAGTGGACATATGCTCCAAAATAAATTCCTAAATAACACAATTAATTAATTGATCCAAAAGTCTCGAATTGTTACTGGGCCGCCAAATCACACTTTGGACCAAAACTACTAAACATTAGTTCAGCCCACTAATTGCTTCCATTGTATTTCCCAACCGAACTTAGCTCCAAGCCTTTTGTCTTACTATAGCAATTGATACACCAACCATCCAACTTACATCACGAAGCCACTTTAATTAATTCTTTAAGCCATGATTTATTTAATTCATTAAGTATTAATCCCTGCAAATCCAACGAAAAGTAAATGTAATATATAGATTTTGAATTCACAATTCTCTATTCTTTTATCTTCACAATCATTTGTGATTAAAATAATTATCATTTGAGATTAAAATAGTTACGGTTAGTTTTTTCCTTTTAAATCAATTAGGACCTTTTTAACTCATTTTTCTTAAAGCATGTAAAAGAATAAAAGTCAGTCTAAGTAACATACTTTATACCAATATCAATGCATTTAGATTGTAATTAATAATCAATAATGTGTACCTAAAATGCATTGTTTAGTCTTCTTCCTTGAATCATATCAACAAGTGTGGTAAACTAAATTTAAATACTTGAACCAACTAAGATGTGTTGAAATTTGAATCATATGAAAAGATGTATATGTATTTTTTGACCATTTTTATTTTGTTTATTATATAAACAGGCTCAATAAAGCCCAAACCGTGAAATCAAACCGGAACTAAACTGTTCGTAATGATTTGGTTTGGTTCAATTTTAATTTTCAACGATTCGGTTTTGGTTTTCAATAATTATAAACCGTTACTAACGATTCGGGTCACGGTTTGACACAAAACCGTCAAAACCGAACCGTGAACACCCCTGTTAAAAAGGAAAGAATGGTATTGTAAAGGTGGGGGTGGGTTACCGCAATGAGAAGGGTAATAACATATGAAGAACGAGAGAATGACTCAAAATCCTAATGAACCGGAGAAAGATTATCAAGGTAAGCTTTTAATTGCAAGTTCAAACAACCAAAGGGTTGATGATCGTGATAACTAGAATAAGTGGTAAGGGTCAAGCAACATGATTTATTATAGAAGAAAGATGCATGTAATAAAGGGGTAAGGGTCAAGGAATAGGCATCTTCCAAAGCTAAATCACCCTCTGACCGTCGACCACATTCCAACCAGAGCAGTGGTGGAAATAGGTAACCTGCTCGTCGCTCAAATGGACTAGCGATCAAGAGACCTAATGGTAACCTTGGCCCATCAATAGGACAGTGGGCCCGTGGATCTTGGCCCAATAGTAGGCGAATCGGGCTTGGCCCAACCAACCTTTTCCCACCTAGAATTGGTCTAAACCACCTTACTGGGCGGCCCACAGACTTGGCTTGCTCCCTTGTCTATTCCATCATGCCCCTACCCAACCCAACCGGATTAGGCCACATCACAATACTACACACATTATACTATATTATGCTACACCTATAGGCCTATACGGGACCTATACTGAACATATACTACACTATATGATATGATACGATACGATGCTGCACCTACAGGCTTATACGAGACCTGTACTATACTACACGTGTACTACACCTATAGGCCTATACGAGACTTATATTACACTATACGATACGATACTATACTAGGCCTATACAAGACTTATACTACAATATATGACACGATACGATACTACGCCTATAGATCTATATGAGGTCTATACAAGACCTATACTACATACACTATACGATACGATACCTAACAAATTTTTTTATTTGAAATAAAATTACTTGTTTTTTTTATTAAGCTTTGCTAATACGATGAACATTGTATAAAATTGTTTGAAAAAAAGCCCCTTATATACGTCCTATATAGGCCTATACGAGACATATAAGGGGCATGAGTCTTATACGAGACCTATACGAGGGATCCTATATACAACGTATATAGACCTCATGGGGGCGTGCTAATAGATTTACCCGGCATGAAATTATATCTTTTCCTTTTACTCTGTTTCTTTTATCTCCTAAATTCCATTTCTCTTTTTTTTTTCTTTTCTTTAGTTAACTCGGGAACACAAAATGGAACTCAAAACACAAAGGTAAAACTTATTCGAAGATGATGTTGGCGCATTCATGCATTAAGGTGTGTTTAAACCACATAAACTTTAATAATTTTTGAATCTCCACTTACACAATGGAGATTAAGTGCGAGTAAAAGATGATTTTTGTTGCAACTGGATACTTTGTAGAAGACGATATAATCTATTAATCTTCTAGATTCCTATTTAGTTAAATTATAAAAAAATGTTTATTCAATTAACATAAGAGTAAATTTGAGAGCCACTTTAATTGACAATAGAAAAATCATTGATAATTTGGTTTACATGAAAAAGAATCACAATTTTTTGATAAAGGAACTCATGAAGAGCTTCAAGTATTTTGAGGGAAAGCTTGATTGTAATTATGAAGCAGAAATTAAAGAATTAGAAGAGAGAGAAACTAGAGAGAAAGCTGAAGCTGCTTCACAAATTAAAAAAAAAAAAAAAAAACCGATAAAAAACCGAAGAAAACAAAAAAAATATACATGGGGTTGAGCCGCAGCCCGTACTACCCCTCTTAATACATTAGCTCCGCGCCTGAGCCCTGATAGCATATAAAAATTTACAATCCTTTTTGTTTGCATGGAACAGGATTTCAATGCAAAACTATCGGATTATGGTTTAGCGATAGCAAGGCTCTCAGGTGACGAGATTCATGTGTCAACTAAATTAATGGGTACACATGGGTATGCTGCTCCAGAATACATTGCCGCAGGTCCTTACTCTTAATTCTTAGTGCATCAAAACTTGTTCTTAACACGATTAAGAAAGCACATAATCACTCGTGTTCTGACAAACATGTAATTTAACTTCAAAAAGTGAAGTGTACAGCTTTGGGGTTGTGTTGCTAGAATTGCTCTCGTGTCGTCGTGCTGTCGATAAAGAAAAAATGGACATCGAGCTAGATCTTGTCGAATGGACAAAACCGTACTTAGAAGACAACCGAAAGTTGTTTAGGATTATGGACACTAGATTAGGACAGTACCCTCAGAAATGTGCCTTCATTGCAGCTACATTTGCTTCATAGTGTCTTTAACATAAAACATAAATACAGACCGCGAATGTCTGTAATTTTAGCCAATCTAGAAGAGCTTCAAGCCGCCTAAAACGATCTTTGTGTTGCCTTGGATACTTCATATTAAATACTTTGACATAGTAGGATCAGGAACATTAATCCATATGAAGGAGAAACAAAAATGGAAATAACCATAACCAGTTAAGAATGAAAATGTAATATCAATTGAATCAGTAGTCCAACATTCTAAACAAAGTAAAATATCATGTACATGTGACTACAAAAGAAAAGGAAATCAAATGTGATTTGTACCATCAAGCATGTGTGGATAATATCTCATCTGGACTAACGCTACCCGCTACACCTCATTCTTTATACATACCTGTTTTGGCAATTCCCCTTTAGATAATGTTGTTGTGCTCACGGTACCCATTTTCTCTTCGAAAGCATGAGTAGTTCCTGTAAGAAAAAAACAGAGTACAAGTAAAGATTAACTGATATAGTCCTCCAACGCCACCACCATTCAGATATAAGCGCCAAGTTCATCGTTCTAAGGCAGCCCACCCCCAACCCCCCATAATTCTTCGGCATGAACATGGAAAGAAAATACAATGGTAAGGAGAAGAAGACAACCTTAATCAGCGTAAGTCGCCCACCAAATGAGAAGGTGATGAGTTGGAAAATGTAGTGTTGTTCACTTGTTCTAACTAATAGCAAGTGATGATTTACATAAAGCTGATAGGACATTAAAAACTGAATAATAGAGTCAAAGACAAGAAGATAAACCTCGCATGACATGACATGTTATCAATATACACTCTCATGATGTCCCTATATTGATCAAAGAAATAAACCCCACCAAGGTGTCAATTTGCCTCGAGTGATAGTAATCGTTGTGGATATAAAAGTACCGTTAGATCCATGTGCAAATTTGTTTATGGTATGCGTAGCGGAAGGCACCCCACCCTTGGGCGTTTTGCGCCATGTGCCAGTCTAGTCAGCAATGGGGCATTATGGAGCGTTTTCTAAAATGGGTGTAGTGGGGATGTGGGCATTGTGGGGCATTATGTTAAAAGGGGTGTTAAACAATTAAATAAAAAAAACCATCAAAATAATCTTATTGGCCAAACAAAAAGGATACTAACTGTGATTGGCCAAAACAAAATCAACCAGGCGTGGATTAAAGAACACCTCAAGCAACTTTTTGGAAAAAAAAACGCCCATGGGGGCGGGATCCTTGGCGTTTTGGGGCGTGGAATTCATAAAAAAACGCCCAAAAGTTTTGCCACTACGGGTGGTCTAAACATGTGTGTTGGGTAACGGGCTGGGCCAACCCACACACTATTTTATCGTTCTTTTGTTAAAATTTTCAAATAGTTGATGTGGTATTTAGTATTTAAAATTACAAAAACTATATTATCAAAACTAATATATTTTAAACAGTGTTGCAGAAATCGGCCTAGGCGGCCGATTAATCGGCGCCTAGGCGCTAGGCGGCCACTTACTGCCTAATTTTGAGCTAGTCGGTCAATTAATCGGCCATGGTCAAAGTCGGTCAAAGGCAGTACCTATATTAATCGGTCATAATCGGTCAAAATCGGTCCTAGGCGGTCAAAATTGGTCAAAATAGAACCATACTATCTGAAATTTGAAGTATTTATGTGAATTTTGAAGTATTATTTTTATATTATTGGGTATATATATATAATTTTGAAAAAATACATATAAAAATCCCATTCCGATTAATCCCTAGGCGGTACCTCACCGCCCGACTAGCGCCTAGCGTCTTCTACAACATTGATTTTAAATAACGATTTATGAGGTTTTATACATTCAAAATATAGTTTGGGCGACTTGGATCCCCTCAACCTGTTTTTCAATTTATCGGTCCATTTACCCATAAACAGATCAGAATTACCTTGTATGTTGACTCTTCATCTTGTTCGAACCTATTAACTGTTAAGTGCCAGTAGTACCTGCAAAGGACCACGTTACAAACACAAGATTACTACAACATATGACATCGAAATAAAAAATAAAAAAAATCATGTCCTTCGATCCCTTGTGAATTTAAAACAACAAACTCAAAGAAGTTACATCTGCAACTCAAATCAGAAAATGATCTCAGATGATTGCTCATGAGATTCAGCAAATGATACAGGAGCCCATAAAAACTAACACAGTTAATAATGCGTGTTGTGTAATACAGCAAACCATTTAAGAACTTACAGTGTTAAGAACTTATTATATAATGAAATTACAATACACAAGTAAAATATATAATGTTACCATTGATTGATACAATATAACAAGCTTTATCAATGACAATAGTATTAACTACGATATAAATTTGATTAAGACTTAACATATAAGGCCATCAGAAACAATTGTCACAAACTATGTATCACTGGCAGATTATATTGCATAACAAACATATTTCATAAACTTTGCAGTCTGGACAAACAGATTCAATCAAATCAAGATTAAAACTATGAGTCATAAAACACCTAACATTTTGAAACCCTAAGAGCTTGTAAATTTCGTCACCGCCTTTGTGCCTTCAGAAACAGCGTGTTTGGCCAATTCACCGGGAAGGACAAGGCGAACGGCGGTCTGGATCTCCCGTGACGTAATCGTCGGCTTCTTGTTGTACCTTGCAAGCCTGGAACTCTCCTGAGCGAGTTTCTCGAAGATATCGTTGATGAAACTGTTCATGATTCCCATTGCCTTGCTGGAGATTCCGATGTCAGGGTGCACCTGCTTCAACACCTTGAAGATGTAGATCTTGTATGTCTCCACGCTCTTCTTCGTTCTCTTCTTCTTCTTATCTGCAGAGGCGGCTCCGGCTTCTTTCGGCAGTTTCTTCCCGGCCTTTGGCTTCTTCTCCGCCGGTGCTTTCTCTTCCGCTGGCTTCTTCTCGGCGGGCTTCTTGTCTGCCTTTGGTGCCATTGATTTCTTGAGGGAAATTGAAATTCTAGGGTTTGTAATGTAATTTGGGGGAAGTGTGTGTGATTGAAAGAGGTTACGGGTGTTAGTTAGTTATATACGAGAGGTAAGTGTGTTTTTATTGGAGGGTTGGGTTGTTTTTCAGATCGATGACATGGCATGAGAATGGACGGTTGTTATTGTTCAGATCGTTGGGTTATTGCGTGGATCAGTGACGTATTTTGCTTTTTGAAAATCATTTCACTACCATTTAGAGTTAAAAAAAAAAAAAAAGTTATTTTAATCTCTGTGGTTTGGGTTATTTTACCAGTTTAGTTTAAAGGTTTTATTTTTCTTTTGTGGGTCTAAAAAAGTTGCACCGCTGTCAATTTAGTCCACTTGGTTAACTTCATTCATTTTCTCTATTAACGAGAATGACAATTCGATTATTTTATATGGCCGAATTGTACTTATAGTTAACAGAATTACATATAAAATAGCCGAATTGCCCTTCTCGTTAACTAGAAAAAATGGATGAAGTTAACTCAGTGGACTAAAATGGCAACGGTGAAACATTTTTTTGACTCATGGGCGAAAAATGAAACATTTGAACTAAAATGACAAAATTTTCTAAACCACTGGGACTAAAATGACATTTAACTCTTTTTTTACTTTGGTTTTATAAATCATCCCAAAAATTGTCCTTTAACCCAAATCTGGTTAAAAATCACAGTTAAAAATTGTCATATGCAATGCACATGAGGGTAAAATAGTAATTTCCCTCTCAACCCTTTCTATTCCCCATTTATAACCCTCGCCCCTCTACTTCCACAACTTCATCTTCCCCACTATATGGTTGTTTCTGAAACTAGCACATCATTTGTTCCCAACACATTGTGGAAGGTGAAGAAACAGTACAGCCACTACCGAAACTAGACGATTTCCCCAACACCCACCCAAACTTTATCTTCCCCAACGAAGACCACCACCGCCGGCCACACCGCCATTTCAGGGCACCATCGTCAGTGGTAGGTCATTTCATTTTCTACACTACAACCACTCTCCTTGCACCTCGATTGGGTTTTTCAAATCTGCCAAGGGGAACTAAAGAAAAACGAACTCACGCACCACATCAGAAAAAATAAATCCACCCACCACACCGAAAAATGATCTGCTCATCATCTCCTTGTTAGATCTTTTTGTAATCCTACATATCCACCAATAAGAACCTTGAGTATTTGACGTTGGTATAACTGGTTAGTTTCCTTGTTCGTTTTTCTCAGGCGAGGGGGAGGTCCTAATTTGCAGATTTGATATATGTTTCCATCTGCAACTTGTGTTTCAAGTGAGGGGTTTTTATATTATTTTATGGGGTTGGATTATGATTGATGATAATGATGTTGTTGCTGCTCTTATTGTTGTCCCAATTAACATGGCTATGACAATGGAAATTATTGATCAAACTCAGAATTTACAGATCATTAATGTTGAAGAAATAGGAATGAGGGTTATAAATGGGGAAATAGAAAGTGTTGAGAGGACAAAATGTAAGGACTCTCAAAATTGTCCTAAAAATACCTGTAAGTAACAACCCGGACCCCTGAAATCCTAAACCATATTAAAATCAAGAAAAACAAAATTATGGGTACCAGGCGGGCCGCGTAAAAGACAAGATGTGTTGAAATTACTTTCAATTATATTAGCGAGGCGCTGCTCCGATACCGGGTATTAACTCGATCGCTGCTACGATTCAATGTCCGATCGATTAAACTATCCAATGGATGTTTAAGTGTTGCCCACATTAGGGTTTATGCTTTGTCATTCGTCATTCATTCGATGGGTTCCGAGCGGCGAGTTAAGCCACGAGGACCGGGTGGCGGTGGCGAACATAGAGTTTCGAGGCAAGGAGCGAAAGACGTTCGACAAGATCGCCCTTTTTGAAATTTACCTAACGCTCTAGGTTTTTTATTTTGTAATTTTTAGGATTATGTAATTTTTAAAATTTTAATGAAATTGTAGGGTTTTTTTTTTATAAATGTTGTGTGAATTTTATAAATTTTTTGTATTTTTTTTTATAATCTGCTACGCGGTGCACCCAACCCACGCCCCGCCATACCCCACGGACACATCACTAGACCGTGGGGGGGGGGGGGGGGTTCCAATTCCAGGTGTCAACTCATACCCCAACTCAAGCCCAACCCAAACCCCACGGTCATAAAATTGGCACCTAACATCATAGATGACACCTACTAGAGTGGATCCTACTTTTAATTTAACTAATCTAATTTACTAAAATAACGAAATAATCAAATAAAAATAGTTTACAAATCAACCTTCCCACATGCTAACTTTGTCAACTCTATAAACAATAACTAAACAACATAAAAACCTCTCTGATCCCAATCAAGCACTTGAAGTAACAATGGAGCTCCATATTCCTCTTTCACTCATCATCTTCTTCATCCTTACCTTCTTCTACCTATTCACCAAACTCAAAACCTCCACCTCACTTCATACAAACAACTACAACCTCCCTCCACAACCATGGAAGCTCCCCCTAATAGGCCACTTACACCACCTCTTAGGATCACTCCCACATATTGCTCTCACAAACTTATCCCAAAACCTTGGCCCAATCTTTCAACTACGCCTCGGCGAGTTCACTTTCGTCGTAATCTCCTCACCTGATTTAGCTAAACAAGTCAAGAAAACCAACGACTTATCTTTTGCAAACCGACCCAAGCTTCTGAGTGCTGAAATTGTCGGACACAACTACTCGGATATCATCTTCTCCCCTTACGGTGAATACTGGCGACAAATGCGTAAAATCTGCATCTTGGAGCTGCTAAGTGCCAAGAAAGTCGGGTCTTTCGAGTCTATTCGTGATCAGGAGTCATGGAGCCTGGTGGAATGCATGGTTAATGAAGGACCGGTGCCAGTTAATCTTACTGAGAAGATTTTTGCTACGATTAATGTTATTGCAACTTGGGTGGCGGTTGGAAGTAGATGCAAGGATCATGGGATGCTTGTTTAGTTGATTGAACAGCTTGTGTCGTTATCTGGTGGGCTTGATGCGTGTGATTTGTTTCCGTCGTTTAAAGTGTTGCATTTGGTGACTGGAATGAGGGGAAAGTTGATGAGGATTCATAGCAAGATTGATAAGATGTTAGACGGTATAATCTCCAACCACCAACCACCAGGAGTGTCGTGCCAGTGGCGATCGGGCTGAGCAAAATGAGGATCTGCTTGATGTTTTGTTGAGGCTTAAAGATGATGGAGGGCTTCAGTTTCCGTTGACTTATGATAACATCAAAGCAGTAATTTTGGTCAGTACTCCGTTAACTTGCTTTGTGAAGAGTAGATTCGAGACAGTCGGTTTGGGTTGGGTTGGGTTGGGGCTCAGGCTCGAAGTCAAACGGGCCAGCTCGGCTTCGCACGTTAATTTCCGCGAGCAAAAATATTGAGCTCGAGCTCGACTCATAAAAAGACTCGAACTAACTCGTCTAGTTTTTAAATTTTGTATTTTTAAAACAACCATACGTTGACTCGTTAAAAATAGGGTTATTGAATTTTATCACCCACAACTAGTCGGTATTGACCGCTGTCACTCCCAACTATCACTTTTTTTATAAAAGTTTAAAAATTGATAGAGACGATTACAGACTAATGGCAGGTAGACGAGTCAAAATGATAGTTGGAAGTGACAGCAGCCAACATCCAATAATGGGGAGTGATAACATCCAACAACCCTTAAAAATATATATGTTTTCCTTTTAATGGACATTGGCTCATTTATGTCGAAGGTATCATTAAATACTTGCATCTTGTGTCTCCTGACATAAACAAACTGAAATGTTAATGTTTTAAGCTAATCCTCTTTTCATGCTATTGATATAGGATATGTTTGCAGCCGGTACAGATACAGCTTCGGTGATAATCGAGTGGGTAATGTTTGAGCTAATGCTAAATCCAAGGGTAATGCATAAACTACAAGGAGAGATTAAGCGGGTTTTCAAGGGTAAGAAAAAGGTTTATGAGTCGGATATTAAAGATCTTGAATACTTAAGCCTAGTGATCAACGAAACGTTGAGGTTGCATCCCCCTATTCCGTTAATCCCTAGAGAGTGTCGGGAAAAGTGCGAAATTGGTGGATATAATATTCCCGTGAATACCAAAATTACTATCAATATATGGAAAGTAGGGCGTGATCCAGACTACTGGAATAATCCTGAGAGATTCATACCAGAAAGATTTAGCGAGAGTTCAATTGACTTTAAGGGAACATATTTTGAGTATCTCCCATTTGGTGCCGGAAGAAGAATTAGTCCAGGCTTAACTATGGGGTTGGCCATTGTAGAGCTTGTTCTTACTAGGCTACTCTACCACTTCAACTGGGAGC
>CM060396.1:183947246-184197246 GCA_030545235.1 Helianthus tuberosus | reverse complement strand
CATGCAAATGTATGATGTGTCATGATTGTCGTCTTGTAAAAGGACTCACTTGACCATCCACCTTCTTTGGACAACTATGCCGGTAAAATCAGGTTGAAAGTTATATTGTGACCAAAATATATTTTCTAGAATAGTAAGAGTAATATAATTCAACATGACCAGTGTATATAGTATGTGTTTGACCTATGTTTGTTTAGACTTTTGTCGGCCAGTTTGTAGGTAGTTTACTAGTTTATGATTATGAATTGTGTCCTTATAAATGTGAGACTGTGGGCTCAAGTCTTTACAAGTGCAAGATAAAGATGAAATTAAGGTCTTTAGTAAATTTCCGTTAAAAAGGGTAGTTTATGAATACTTTTCCAACATACAATGTTTCTACGAATACTTTAAGGGGTTGTTTGTTTAGCTCTTAATGAAGCTCTTAACGGTTCAGACCTCTTATTGGTTCAACACTTAGGTGGTGTTTGTTTTTTGGAAGAAGAGCTTCCTGGCCTCTTCTGTCTGCACCGTGCAGACGCGGGAAGAGGTTTAGCCTCAGAAGAGTGTTTGTTTTTTTTTTTCGAGAAGTGCTTTTTACCTCTCCCCAACCTCTTCTTGGGGAAGTGATGAGAGGTAAGCTTCTCCAAGCAGAGGTTTACCTCTTCTTGGCACCACCTCCACCTCCGACACTGCTCCGCCACCACCTCCACCTCGGAACCCCTGCTCCGACCCCAAATCGAACCCCCAAATCATCAAATCGAACCCCAAATCATCAAATCGAACCCCCAAATCATCATCATCAACAACATCACAAACAAAACCCCCAAATCATCAAATCGTTGCAGGCTCGGTGGTTGTGATGATGGCGGTGGAGGTGTGAAGACGGAGGTGGTGACGGTGGTTGTGATGACGGTGGTTGTGATGATGGCGGTGGTGAAGTGCTGGCGGTTGTGATGATGGCGGTGGTGATGATGGCGGTGGAGGTGGAGGTGGAGGTGTGAAGGTGGTGATGGTGACGGTGGTTGTGATGATGGCGGTGGTGATGATGGCGGTGGTGATGGTGACGGTGGTTGTAGACTAGAGAGAGAGTAGAGAGAGAGTGGAGGTGCAGATTGTTGTGTGGTGTGTGTTCTAAACCTAGAAGAAGAGGTTTAATATAAAAAAAAAAAAAAAAAAACAAACCCTCTTCTCCTTGCAGACTGAAGACATTTGGTCCACCTCTTCTCCTGCAGATGCCTGCAGATGTGGCCTGCAGCAGAAGAGGTTTTCGTGCAGAAAAAACAAACAACACCTTAATGATTCAGACTGTTTGTTTCGGAAGCAAATGTCTGAATGGTTAAGACATTTGTCTCTGAATTGTTAAGCATTATACAGAGTCTGAATGATTAAGACCTCTACTCTAAATCTGAACTGTTAAGCATTATACTGGCTCTTAATGGTTTAGACCTCGTACTAGTTCAACACTTAATGATTCAGACCTCTTACTGGTTCAACACTTAACCATTCAGAAGTTGCCAAATGGCCCCCAGGTCTTAAAGGGAACATACTAATGAATAAATCATTTTTTTTGTAGAAAATCATAATAATTGTAACAACTTAACGAAGGTTCATCCTAACACGCCATAGTGTGGATTTTGGTAGCAATCTAAAAGTAAATATGAACCAAGATAAGTTGGAGATAAAACATCGGATTGAGATAGAAAGAATAATGGTTTTATGTAGGAAAGTTGAGTAGATAGTTAAAGACATGTGGGAATCTCATAAAGCGATATTGAGAAAGTTCATTGAACCTTTAGATTTTGTCCGAATTTGCCTAACTCTTTGTTGTTTCCTTTAAACACCCACACAACTTTTCCAAATAAACACAAATCTATGGTTTCCCACATGATGGTTTCGTCGGTTTTATCGGTTTCACTAAAAACCCAACCTTTTCATTTGTGCGGTCCGTTAGGGTTGCAAACGAACCAAACATTCAGCAGGAAGTTCGTTTGTGTTCGTTCGTTCGTTTATTAAACAGACGGACACGAATAAGAAATTCCGTTCGTTTAGTTAAATGAACGAACACGAACAGAGGCGGCGTTCGTTCATTTATATTCGTGAACGTACGGTAACGTGTTCGATTGTTCATTAGTGTTTTAGGTTTTCTATTTTATTTAAATACTTCAAAATTACGACAAATAAAATATTTAACAAGTGTCAGTGTATTACATATTATGTTCATGAGCGTTTGTTTCCATTTGTGTCCATGAACATTAGTCTGTGCTCATTTATGTTTATCAACTTTTGTTTTCGTTTATTGCCTAAAATTAACAAACAAACACGAACAAATTAATTTCCTTAACAAACGAACACGGACATAAATCTCGTTCAGTAAGTGTTCATGAACAGTTTGTAAACATATATATTTCTTAATAAACGAACACAAATAAGGTCTTGTTCGTGTTCGTTCGGTTCGTTTACAGCCCTATTGAGTCTTTGCTTTAGTAACCAAATGACATTATATGGTTTATTGTTTAACCGGTAGGAGTGTAGGACTCTGCAGTCTTATTCGGTTTTGAAACCACTAATATAAGTAAATTAAAAAATATGTAATAATCATGTCCAAACGTAACCATAACTCATAAGTCGTAAATCGTTGACCACAAAATGTATTTAATAAAGTCAAGACTAACTCGGTCAAAATACTTATGCTGGAATTTGGTCAAACAAAACCCAAAAGAGCATTTTTAAGGTGCGAATATATTTTTAACCATCCAATGTACCGCACAATATATGGGTCAAGTTATTCTACAAAAGCTTCTAATTGTAAGAAGTGTAAGAATAATTTATAGAGTGACAAGTGTCCGATGTTTTTTTTTTAAAGGTGTGAATTATTCGCGAATGTCGGAAGGTCTAGCATACGTTGTCTTAATTGTGTCCGCGCTAGAGAGTCCCCTCGCACAATAGTCGAAACAGTTTAAAATTCTTATATACAAAAATAATTTTAATTCAAAACTCTTTATAAAATTGATTTAAACTTAAATAAAATTATGTGTTATTACCCAAATGTGTTACATTAATAAAATTAAAAAAAAAAAATAGAAGGGTATTTTAGTCATTATATTGATAACATTAACTAATTTTGGTGTTAGTACCCAAAGGTGTTACAAAATTGAAACCATAAAACCTAAACCTCTTAAAAAAAGTTAGTACCCAAAGATAAAACTAGCTGTAAACCACAGGGTCGGGTCTATCTATGTAATTAACTCTATGTCTTTATTGTCCAACCAAACACGTTCTTTCAATTTTAGATATTAGCTCCAACATGTCTAGATATAAAAGTTAAGTGGGCCATGTTCGCATTACACAATTTTAAAGGTATTTAGGTTAGGCTTGGTGTTTTTAACACAAATTAAAATACAGGTCTGGTTAATTTAAACATTTCAAACCGTTAACCTGATACTATTAACACGCTTAATATTTCATATTATTGACATTGTCTACTCATTTAACACGTGACTTTTCAAGAGACGAATGCAATTAGGGAGGAAAATACATTGCAAAGAGAAAGCACATGAAAATGACAATCAATTCGATGTCATCCCGTTAATATAGGCGGCTTTTTTTTCGTCAATTATATTACTTGCACAATTTGTTTACTATGCCTTTTAAAAATAGTCAATTTCTTTTTTTTTTCTTGGATCTGTTTTAATTCCAAGTATGACCACAACAAAAATATGGGTCAGTTCATAATTTATAAAAACTAATTTTTTGACATTAAATAACTATATATAAACAAAAGAGTTAACTTTCATTTTGGTCCCTGTGGTTTTGTCACTTTAACGGTTTTTGCTTCAATAGTTTAAAAATAGCCATTTTTCTCCCTGATCTTTCGAGTTTGTCGCTACTTTGCTCTCTGGCTCTAACTCAATTAAAAAGTTCAATTAAAAGTAGGGGTATTTTGGTAGTTTACTCCCTGGCTCTAACTCAATTAAAACGTTTAGTTAAAAGTCGCGGTAGTCGTGGCCTGCAGGTGGTAGTTGCAGGTGGTGGTGGATGGTTGTGGATGCTGGTGGCCGGTAGAAAGAGTGGTTGGAAAGATGGGGGATCATAAAAGAATTACTTATATAAATGTAAATAAACAAGTTACAGGTTTATTTAGGTAAAAGACTTACATGTCCTTGCTTTTATCTATAAAATTGCCAAAATACCCTTCTAGTTAATGGATTTTTTGGATGGAGTTAGAGACGGGGAGCAAAATGACGATAAGTTAGAAAAATCAGGAAGAAAAATGATTATTTTTAAACTATTATGGCAAAACCGTTAATTTGACCAAATCATAGGAAACAAAATAGAAGTTAACTCTAAACAAAAAATTGACATCCAAGGTCATTGACACAAATACGATTAGTCAATTACTTTTGTGAAATAATTATACCATCTATGGGTTTTAAACACGCTAAAAGCTTCATGAGAACAACAAATGTTTATGCTTAAGGACACAAAATTTCATTTTTCTAGTTACTTCTGTAATAAATATACTAATTCATAAAATTGGTAATTTTAGTCGTTATGCAACGAATCAACAATTAAAAAATATGTATATTATTGTTACAGGATGAGGATTAAATAGGAAGTTGATTTTGGCTAGAAATGATAGAAAACAATATGATTATGACATGTGGTAAAATTTAAAACTTACCATCTTCAACCTTTTCTTCACTTTCTATCTCAATAATCAGTACATTATAGTGCAATTTTCATCACCAATCAATGATTCAAACACCCGATCAACGTGTTCTTCAACTTTTTTTTTGAAGAAACCCAGTTTAATTTCATACAATATCTCATTTTTTCCTGTGATTTTGAAGATAATCACTCGATTCGTTCGATTCGATCGCTTATAAGTGTTTTTATCATTCAAATTTCTTCAATCGTTGAGGAAATCGGCTTCGATCCATGTAAGAAATTCTTTAATTTCATTTTTACGATCTGGGTTTTGATTTAGTCATTGCGTTTTACGATCTTGGCGGGGTCCGGGGGCAGCGCCCCTATAGCAGGGTCCAAGGGGCGGCAGCCCCTAGCGGGGCCCAAGGGGCAGAGCACCGATTAAATTCCTTTAATAAAAATGCATCGGAAAATTTAATTTTCTGTAAATTGCATCTGGAAAACTGCATTCGTAGACAATTTTTGATCTTCTACTTCCTGGTTCAGACAATTCACAGACAAAACTATTGTCCTGGTTCAATGCGTTTTAGAGAGAACACTTTCTTTGATGTTTTTAGGCCATTGCGTTTTAGAACTAAGACATTTTTATGTGTTTTCTGACCATTGCGTTTTAAAAAAACACATTTTTAAAATGTTTTTAGTCATTGCGTTTTAGAGATTTTTAATAAAACCTTTGTTACATTCAAACTTCAAACACCCTTATAATATGTTTTTGTTTCTAAATTGTTTGGAAAAAAAACAGTTGTTATTTTGTGCATTTTATATTCAGCAATATTCTATTCTAATGTATATAACTAGTTGATACCCCGCCGGCATTACAGGGCGATTGCCGAATAATTCTCAATCAATTAAAAAAACACTATTATAGTTTTGTTAGGAATAAAACCTAAAACGATGACAAGATCGTAGTTCTGAGCTCAGGGCAAAACTGTAGTTTGTCATGATTAATGAGTGAGTGTTATGCAGTTTCTTGACATAGAAAAAATTAAATCCAGTCAACCAATTAAAAAAACACTTTTATAATTTTGCTAAAAAAACTAAAACGATAGCAATACTGTAATTTGAAGTGAGGGTAAAGTTGTATTTGTTGACTTGGGTAAAATCGTAATTTGCCAAAAGTTAAAGTGATGGCAATACTATAAATTTGAACCAGAGACAAAATCGTAGTATAGCTTTGCATTAAGGACAAAATCGTAATTTTAAGCTGGGGACAAAACTAAGGGCAAAATCGTAATTTTGAATTGGGGGGCAAAAGCATACTTTTATTTTGAACCGGACAAAAACATAATTTTAAACTGAATGCGAAATCATAATTTTTGAAACGAGGCACAAATGCAAAATCGTCATTTTTAGTTTGGGGCAAAAGGAAAAATTTATTTTGAACTGGGGTAAAAATTGTAATTGTAATCTGGGGATAAAACCATAATTTTGAACCGAGGGCAAAATCGTAATTTTGAGCGAGGGATAAAAACATAATTTTATTTTGAAGTGGGGGCAAAACGTAATTTTATTTTAAGTTAAGGACGAAACCATAATTTTAAAACGAATATAAAATAGTAAAAGGGTTGGTATAATAGGGAAATGTCATGCAGTGGCACTATTCCCCTATCTTGGTTTTGTATATGTAGGAAATTACCAAGTAAACCCTCTTTAGGACTAATTCACTGAATTCACATTCACCACTATTAGAGTCGTACGTACCTTCAGAAAATTGTAGGAATTTCGGAAACATACTTGTTTGACTAAAAGAAACTAATTATTTAAACTCATTTAAACCATAGCCACATATATTAAGGTATTTGTATTTGATCTTTTATCCATTTATTAAATTAATTAACAAAAATATACAGAATCCGTATAAAGTCTTTTTACTTGCATAGTAGAGAAAATGATGTAGACAATGAATCTCACTATAATTTTTAACCTCCAACAAAGCACGCTCATCAGGGGTATATCCATGGGCAAATGGTCAGTCATGCTGGCATTCGCAGACAACACTAGTGATCCGGTTTATCACCAATTCCAGAGGAAACTTACCCCTCGAAGATCCACTGTGGTAAAACCCTTAGCTCGTGTATAATATTTTGTTACGAAAGAGGCTCCAATTGACGGACTCGTAGAAAAAGTTATCGGGTATCACTAGAGCATTGTCCCTTTCGGGAATCTAACTATTTCATTCGGTAAGATTGAGATGATAGCAAATCGTAAATAATAAAATTTATAAATGACTGAAATGACGGCTTCAATGTTTTATGTAATTATGTGCAATGATGCATATTTATATACATATAATATGTAATTATAACTTGTAATGATACAAAGACAATACTAGAGGTGTAAAAAACCGGTTTTAGAACCAAAACCGGAAAAAACGAAACTATTTTTAACCTGAACCAAACTGATGGTTTGTAGACTGGTTAGTGTTCGTGATGTTTGAAACCGGTTTAAGCCAGTTTGTTTTTTGTCCCAAACCAGTTAGTACTAGTTTGTGTTTCCATCATATAAAACTGGTTAAAAAAATCGAAAAGCCGGTTCTTTTGTCCCAAAAAAAAACAATTCAATTAAAAACCGAAAAACCATATTGCTATATAAAATACGACAACTAAAAAACCACAAAAATGTGTTGTATTTCTATGTTGTATAACATTTTTTGTGTTGGATTTTTGTATTACATTTTTGTGCTGGATTTTTGTCTTAATTTTTTTTGCTGATTTTTTTGTGCTGTATTTTATGTACTATATTTTTTGTGCTGATTTTTTTATATTAGATTTTTTTGTGCTATATTTTTTTGTACTGGAATTTTTATGCTATATTTTTTTGTACTAGATTTTTTATACTTGATTTTTTTGTTGTATTTTTTAAAAAAACTAAAAGGGTGCCACATGTTATTTTCACACTCCTGCTTATAAGGACTAAAATGTTTTTGTACCAAAATACTCGTTCTTTATACTTATAAGGAGTGCCACTTGTCATAATCAGAATATTTCTTAGGTTAGTTAGGCAAAATCTTATATCAGGTTTGTTCTCAATGTGTGTATATATATATTTAAAAGCATGGGCGTAGCATTTAAGGGGCCGGGAGGGGCGCCCGACCCCCCGAACTTTTCGCTCAGTAGTGTTGTACATGTAGTTTTCGTATAGAATTTTTTGGGTATATACGTTTTCGACCCCCCGACGAAAACTTCAAGCTTCGCCACTGTTTAAAAGGTGTATATGGATTGAATTTAAGTGTTGAAATTGTATAAATATTATATAATTATTTTCCACATACAAATGGTCAAATTCCACCACGAGAAATAAATTCCAAGGTCCAAACGCGTTTTGGTGGTTCTTCTACATTTATCATTCTACACCCTCAACTTTCTTCTCTATATATATAACCCCTCAATTCACTTACTTTCTTCTACCAACTCTATATATCTCATCATCACCTCTCATATACCGGTAACTGTTAACTAATGGCTGAGTTAAACGGATCAGGAGGCCAGTACACCGACTTCCCGGCTGTACCGACACACGGAGGCCAGTTCGTTCGCTACAACATATTCGGTAACGAGTTTGAGATCACATCAAAATATCATCCTCCTATCATGCCTGTTGGTCGTGGTGCTTATGGGATTGTTTGGTATGTTGTTTCTGATTACTCTTTGTGCCCGTTAGGCGGTTTTGTTTTGTTTTGTTTTGTTCGTTAGGATTGATAATAATTAATAATAATTTGAGGTTTTGGTTTTGGTTATGATCAGCTCGATGCTGAATTCGGAGACGAATGAGATGGTTGCCATGAAGAAGATCATGAATGCTTTTGATAACTATATGGATGCTAAGCGAACGCTTCGCGAGATTAAGCTTATGCGACATTTGGATCATGAGAATGTGAGTTCTTTGTTGATGCATGGATTCTAGTTATGTTTCATGATATAAACATGACATGCTAGAGCTAGGCTCGTTTTAACTTAAAGTCTTAAGCTCGAGCTTGGGTCGTCAGAGTTCATTTATGACGATTTAGCTTAAGCTCGAGCTTGGGTCGTCAAAGTTCATTTATGACGATTTAGCTCGGCTTGTTAATTATATATTAATCATAGAGTAAACTTCTGTTTTGCTCCATGTGGTTTAGTCATTTTAACGATTTTGCCCCAAGCCTTTAAAAATAGCCATTTTTCTCCAATAAAATGGAAAAACAGACAATTTGGATGAAGTTAGAGGCGGGGAGCAAAATGGAAAAACCATAGCAAACTATTGGAGGAAAATCGCCATTTTTAAAGGTTTGGGGCAAAACCGTTAAAGTGACCAAACCATAGGGAGCAAAACGGAAGTTTACTCTTAATCATATTTATCATTATTTACCTATATATATTTTGAATTTTAAGTATAATATATGTGTTATTTAATTATTTTATCCAAATTTTATACATAAAACAGTTATTATTATTATTATCATCATTACTATTAGGGCGAGGGCCCTTACTATTATTACTAATAGATAAAAGCTCATTTAGGCTCGCAAGCCAGCTCGAGCTCAATATGCGAGGCTCAAGCTCGAGCTCGTTCAATAAAAGAACGCACTCAGGCCCGAGCTCGTATAAGCTCGGCTTGATTTGAGTTTTAAACGAGCTGATTTCTAGTAGCTCGCGAGCGGATTGGTTCCAGAAATTTCTAACCTGTAAAATTCTTCTGAAAACATCCTTTTCAGTGGATTTTGTTTACAACTTAGACCTTAAAGTTAAGAATTTTGTTTATATTGCCTGATATCTATGAACAATCTTATAGATAAACTAAATTATACTATGACCATTGATGATCAAAATTTGAATGTAATTCAGGTAATAGCTATAACAGATGTAGTCCCTCCGCCTGTACGTAGTGAATTCTCCGACGTTTACATAGCAACCGAGCTAATGGACACTGATCTTCACCAAATCATCAGATCAAACCAAAACTTATCAGAAGAACATTGTCAGGTATTATTCTTACTTTTAATCAACAAATAAACTAGCTATAACGTAACAAAACCGACGTTCTAACAACCTTATTATTTTCACAATGTTTGCAGTACTTCTTATATCAACTTTTAAGAGGCTTGAAATACATTCACTCAGCTAAAGTCATTCATAGAGACCTTAAGCCTAGTAACTTGTTGCTAAATGCAAATTGTGACTTGAAGATTTGCGATTTTGGACTTGCGCGACCAAATGCAGATAACGACTTTATGACTGAATATGTTGTCACAAGGTGGTATAGGGCACCCGAACTGTTGCTTAACTCTTCGGACTATTCGGCTGCTATTGATGTCTGGTCTGTTGGCTGCATTTATATGGAACTTATGAACAGAAAGCCTTTGTTTCCTGGTAAAGATCATGTACATCAAATGAGACTATTAACTGAGGTACATTATTTAAATTGCTTTTAACATTTTTTATTTTTTATATACCAATATTTTAACACATTTGAGTATGCCCAAATGTATTTCTAATTAGATTTAGTATATATATTTCAGCTTTTAGGTACTCCTTCTGAATCTGATCTTGGGTTTATCAAGAACGAGGATGCGATAAGATTTATCGGTCAGCTTCCCCGACATCCTAGGAAATCATTACCAGATACGTTTCCACATGTTCATCCGTTAGCGATTGATCTAGTTGAGAAAATGTTAACATTCGATCCAGCCAAACGTATCACAGGTAAATTCCTAGAGTGGAAAAAAACGGTCACGGGTCATTTTTTATGGGTTGGGTTGACACGAAACATTTTATTTTTTTTTTGCCCTTTTGACACTTTCTAGAGTGGAAAACCGAACTATGGGTCCAAATGCGTAATTTTATATAGTTCGGGTTGACAAAATACACCTCGTACCCAAAACCGTAATTGCCAAAATCGTCTCTGAGGTTTGGGCATGTTTGTCATTTTCATCCAAAACAACTTTTTTGTACAATATAGTCCTTCACTTTTGGGATTTTTTGCCATTTTCATCCAAACATCTAATTTGCTTTAAACTTCTGTTTTGCTCCATGTGGTTTGGTCACTTTAACGGTTTTGCCCCAAACCTTTAAAAATGGCCATTTTCCTCCAATAGTTTGCTATGGCTTTTCCATTTAGCAAAATGGAAAAACATACAATTTGGATGGAGTTAGAGGCGGGGAGCAAAATGAAAAAACCATAGCAAACTATTGGAGGAAAATGGTTATTTTTAAAGGTTTGGGGCAAAACCGTTAAAGTGACCAAACCACAAGGAGCAAAACGGAAGTTTACTCTTTTTTCTATCAAACATTTGGATGAAAATGACAAAAAATCCCAAATCTCAGGGACGATTTTGGCAAAAAAAAAGTCAGACGTTTGGATGAAAATGACAAAAAATCCAAAAAATGAAGGACGTACAAAAAAATTGTTTTGGATGAAAATGGCAAACATGCCCAAACCTCAGGGACGGTTTTGGCAATTTACTTTTTTTTTTTCATAAATTGTTCGCGTGTTAAATATGATTATAAAAGTTATATTATTTCAAATTTAGGAGGTTTTATGCATCAAAATTATTTAGAGATGTTCAAACCGTTTCTTTTTGCTAACCCGTTTGACCCGTTAACCTCTTAAAAACTAAATAAGTAGATTAAACTAAATGCTAGCATAATTATTTCCATTTATTCTAAAATCTAAACCACACAAAATGGAACTAAAACATTGATCTTAACTGCAGTCGAAGAGGCGTTGGCGCACCCTTATCTTGAACGATTGCACGACGTTGAAGACGAACCAATATGTCCAAACCCGTTTTCATTTGATTTTGAGCAACAAGTTTTAGGAGAAGAACAGATCAAGGAGTTGATCTACCAGGAGGCATTAGCACACAATCCAGAGTATGCTTAAAAAAACACAACCATAAATCTTAACTTGTACCAAATAAAATATACTAAATTTTTCCATACTCATGAGAAATATGCAACTGAGTTGCAATTATGTTGTATAACTAATCATTGTTATTGTTTTTTTTTTTTTTTTGAATTTTTTTTTGGTTCATCGAAGAAGACAGTCTTCTTCGATGGCGTGTGTGTTGTGGTAACGAGTCATGAGTTTGTAAACTAAAGTATAGGATGTTATACTGGAAGTCTTGATCAAAGCAATGTATACAAAAATGTATCAGTTGTGAACAGTTATGTTACTTCTATTTTTTTTTTAATCTTTTTTCTGTAAGTGAATGCGAATTTGCATATTTTTATGCTATAAAACTTTTGACATGTATATTTTTGTTCTTTATATATTTAAATGGGAGTTTTAATTTATTTACATTTTAATGTTAAACAAACTGTCTAAATCTAATTTCTAATAATATAAATTATATACTATAACATTTTGAAGTTGCAAATATAGTAGATTTTTTAAGTTTCTCATATTCACCACAAAATTTTCATGATTTTTATTTATCAACATCTTTTTTTGCCAATGAAGAAAAGGTCGCTTATGACATAGGCGTTTTACTGTTCAATTAATTCATTTGGTTATTTTGATAACATAATTAGTTTAAATATATTTTGTTTTTCTTATATAATTTTTTAAATAGTTGTTTTACAAAATTTCAAACTAACCCATATTCATGCAAGGGACTATCTAAGAACGAATATGCAAAAGTTGGGGACTATAGCTGTAATTTTAAAAGTGTAGGGACTATAGGTGAAAACGGAGCAAACCACAAGGACTATGCAGGCACTTTTCTCTAAATTTTATTTAAAACTGAATCTAATCAAATTTGATAAACCTTTTTGGGGGTCTTCTCTTTCAGTTGGTATAGTGAGCGCTAGAATTATAACGAGCTGAAACAAAATCAACCAAATTTCCGAGGCGTTGTGCGGAACCGAGTTGGCTCTAATATAACATGTATTTTTTATGTTTCCTCTTTTAGTTGTTATAGCGAGTGTCTAAACCGTAACGAGCCGAAATGAAACCGACCAAACGTAATGAGCCAAAACGAAATCGACCGAATACCCGCCGCGTAGCGCGGGCAACCCCGCTATTTTTAAACATTTGAAAAATCTGAACAGGGTGGATATTATCACTGATCAAGCCCGTTGTGCTTTAAGAGGCCCAACTTTAATATTATTAAGAAGCACGCTTTTTTTTAAATATGTTAACATTGGGCTTTTTTATCTCAAAGACTGGGCCTTGTGAGGTCAGAGCTTTGTGTTATGAACTTATGATGCTATCTTTACTTCTATGGGCCAGTCGTAGCCTCCTCACTTGAAACTTGAAAGTGTCATTTTATGGCATTTATTCCCAAGGTGTCACGTTTGATTTGAACTACTTGATTTGCACCGCGCTTCGCGGCGGCATTTCAGCCGATATCAATTTGGTTTGTTTTTTACCAGTACGATACAAACATTCGGTATAGCAATCACCACACGTTTTACATCGATCGAAAACAAAAAACAAACATGGTACCGGTATCGATGTTGTTTGGATGATATAGGTTCAGTTGGTCACAGTATCGGTATTGTTTCGCTGACGGAGTTGTATAAATGAAATATTATCAAAACCAAAAACCATAAAAAAGAATACGGGTACCGCTACCGATGTTGTTTGGTTCAGCTCGGTACAGTGCAGTACAGTTGTGATATGGTGTTAGTTTATCGAAACTAAAAATCATAAAACTAAATACCGGTACCAATACTGATGTTGTTTGGTCAATTTTATGTTCGATACGATAGCACACGGTATCCATTTTCAAATAAGATTGACCAAAAACCATAAAAATGAATATCGGTACCGATGTTATTCAGTCGGTTTTCCGTTCGGCATGGTAGCGGCGCAACATCCATTTTCAATAAGATTTATATCGGGATATTGGAAAAAAAATCAAATATAGTTGCGTCTTTGGATCATTTTTTAAAACTTAACATACGCAAGTTATTAGCAAAAATATCATATTAAATAAAAGGTAAAATACTATTAACAAAACTAAAACAAATACTTAAAATTTTATTTACTATTCATGGTCCTTCGTGCCGCTACCAAACCAAATCGAAACCGATTGAAAAATTTCTGTATCGGTACCGGTTTTATTTTTATTGTTTTTGCTTTCGATAAACTGACACCGTATTGCTACTATATTTTACCAAACTGAACCGAACAGCACCAATACCAGTATACATTAATTTTTATGGTATCCTGTTTGATAACGGATACTTTGATCATATGTTAAAGTTATATAAAAATATGTTTAAAATCAAATGATGTAATAAACCAATATAATATCAAACCTTGGAAAAAATCAATATTAAAAAATTGAAGCACTATTCATCACCTGTTTCTGTTAATATCTACTATAATATAATAATGTTAATATAAATAATAAATAAAATATTATTAAAAAATAAAAAAACAAATACTTTAAATTTTGAAACACTGTTCATTATAACTTTATATTATTCATCACCTATTTCTGTTAATATCTATAATATAATAATATTAATATAAATAATAAATAAAATACTATTAAAAATAAAAAAACCAAATATTTTAAATTTTGAAACACTGTTCATTATAACTTTATATTAATATGTACTAGTGAGATTCCCCCGCGCTTCACGGCGGGAATCAGTCGGTATTAGTTCGGTTCGTTACTGTACTTGCATTTGCTATAGTATCATTCCTAAGAGGAATCATAACATCAGTCGAAAACAATAAAAGCGAATATCGATACCAGTAATGATCTTGTTCAGTTGATATTGGTTATGTTCGTTTGCCTTCTTTGTTTATTATATTTCAACATTGTAATTTTTTTTTTGAAAACGGACGTTGTATTGCTGTCGTACCAAACCGAATTGAAACCGATTAAACACCATATTTATCAATCGGTACCGATATTTAATTTTATTGTTAATGATTTCCATAAACTGACACCCTATCGTTACGATATTGTACCGAACTGAACCGAACAAAATAGGTACGGATATGCATCCATTTTTATAGTATTTTGTTTGATACACATACTTTGACCGTATCTTAAAAGTAATATAAGAATAAATATGATTAAAATCAAATAAAGTAATAAAACAATAAAATAATGAAAACTAAAAAAATAATATTAAACAAAAATATTGAAATACTGTTTATGGGGAGTTTCTATTAATATTAATTAATTAATATAGATAATATGTAAGAATTGGTAAGAACACTTGATAAATTCAAAAGAATCTTTGATTTTGGTCAAGAAAAAGAGAACATATTACAATTTATGAACAAACCCTTATTTAAACATATGACCCAACAACTTTCTAAATGATAAAACGACCCGATAAACTATGCGTCGAACCATATTACAGTGTGTAGAACAAGAACCTGATTAACATGCAGGTAATTTAATTTGGAACACTGACGAACCACTAGCGGAACCATCCACCCGATCATATCCATCTCCACTAGGTAATAATGCCTAAATCTGGGAAAACCCCTTTGTGGGAATCGAACCCATGACCTAATGGTCCTTAAGTCTTATCCATGGTTGTAAAAATCCTGACGTGCCGATTAATCCTCGATTTATTACAATTAATCGCGATTATATCCGATTAATCGCTAGTTCCCACCTCATTGACCGACTAGCGACTAGCGATTTCTACAACTATTGTCTTATCTCACCCACAAAATATCACTAGGCTATAATGTCATGAGCATAATTTACCGTTTTTTTAGAAGGATGAACAACAGTTTAGGGTTCTAGAGTTTAAAGTCAGAAAGAAAAAAATCTCAACTTTTACAGTTAACTCTTATCAAACAACTTCCCTAGTCCTTCAAGTTCGAAGCTTTCAACACATCTACTTTCAAAATTACATTTGTTCAGAACTAACTCTCGAACATTTCCAACATAAAATAAAACCCGGCCAAGTTGGAGAATAGTTAAACCATAAGTTTTTGCAATTCCATTTTGATAATTGGTTATATTAAATTGACACTAACTTAAGTTGAAAAATGATCTTACACTTTAGACAAAATATGTTATATCAACCACTATAGTATAGGGGAAGGATCCACTAAAAAGTGGGTTTTGTCTAAGTAGTCTAAGAAAAATTGGGATGATGACATATGACACGGTAGTAAGGAAGGATATTTTGGTATTAAAACATTTTGATCCTTATAAATAGGAGTGTGAAGATGACATGTGGCATCATTTTTGTTTTCTCAAAAATACAAAAAAAAAATCCAGTACAAAAAAAATTTAGCACAAAATATCTAGTACAAAAAATCTAGCACAAAAAATCTAACAAAAAAAAAAAAAAAATCCAACACAACAAAATATAGTACAAAAATTCAGCACAAAAAAATTTAGTAAAAGAAATCTAGCACAAAAAATTCTAAAATTGATTATCAAAATATTGTTTTATAATTCCAAAATTTTAATTACTAACTTTTTAATATTTTCTTTTTTAAACCGGTATGATATACACGTTTCTAACCTAATAACACTAGTAGGAAACCCGCGCGTTGCGGAGGAAACACAATACGCATTAGACAATCTGGTAGTGAGCGGAGTGAGAATTTAGATATATACAGGGGTGTAGCTTTCTAAGGGGCCGGGGGGGGGGGGGGCGCCCGACCCCGTGAACTTTTCGCTCAGTAATGTTATGTGTGTACGCTTCGTATAGAATTTTTTAGGTATATACGTTTTCGACCCCCCGGTTTTATAAAAAATAAATTTACTTATATAAAATTTTTAGGTTCGGTGACTTCCGACCCCCCGGTGGAAATTTTCAAGCTTCGCCACTGGACATATAAAAGGCTTCTTCGTTTAATACTGTAACGAAAATATCACTTTTGGATGTAATCATTTGGCCCGCCACCCATTCATGTTTATTTATAAAAGTCTGTCAAAATTACTATTTATTTACAAACATTGGTGAAATGGCCGTTTTATGATTTTCCCTTAATTAAATAAAAGATAAAATATTAAAACAACTATTGTCACTAATTCACCCAACAATAAATTAAAAACTTTTAAACGCGATGGGAAAATTAATATACGCTACAAGCTACAATATTAAACGTGTGATGGAAAAATTAACATACTCTGCAAGCTACAATAATTAGATACACCATGGAATCATTTTCACCGTTACCATCAGTCCGTTGGTTGAAGTTTGAGACCCAAATTTATGTTTCTTCTTAGCCAACCAATGAACCAACAGTCCTTTGAGGGTTTCTCGAACCAGATTGATCTACAAAGAACAAAAAATATAATTCTATTATTAAGAGTTAATAATAATTGGATAAGAAACGCAACTTAAATCAACCCATTTATAAGTAATTTCACAATAATTTCATAAACAACATTATATAAATATGCACATCAAGGCATCGTTAAATTTTGTAAAAAAAAATTCCCAAGACCCCATCAATACCCTGCTAACTAATGGGATCAATTAAAATGCAACTTTTAGGGGGTTAAAAGGTTTTTTGTATGTGTAATTATGTGCATAGAGTACACCTTTCACATAAATTTGAAGAAATGTTTCAATTTAACTAACCCATAAAGTCATATAACATACCTGGCATATATATTAGGCTTTCTTAACCAAACTTTTGCTATACGTATAATATAGGCTTTGTACTCCTTGAACATTATTATACACATCCATTAGTCAAGATTCTGGAATAAGCAATCATACATTCTAAACTTGTCTTGAAAAATTCATTAATTAAACCAAGTCTTTCAAATAAACTTTATCCCACAATCATGAAATCACACACCAGAAAAGCCATTATATTTGCAAAAAGATCATAGTAAAAACTACATAGCATGTAGTCATAAAAGGGTGTACCTTCTTTCAACATACTGGTACTCAGGTACCTTCTCCATTAAAAGGCGAATTGTCACCATGAAAAAAGGTTCTTTACTTCCATCTTTTGTTAATGTTTCTGTCCCATCAGAGAGCAAGTGCCTAAACATTACACATGTAAAAGATATCTAGCAGACCAAAGGTAAAATTCCATTCGAATGAACTATGAAGGAATGTAAGAACACCATTTCTGATCACAGTGTCGTTGACCAGAAAAGTCAACTGATGTCAAACCCCCAAGCCCCCCATAGAGAAAAAGAAAGCTGAGACCAGAAAACCTTCAGAAGAAAGGCCTGCTACTGCCAAAACAGGAGAGTTGCGGTGTGTTGGAGCACGGGTCATTTTTGTAAAAAATGATATTAATACCTGCAATAGGTTCAAACCTTAACCCTCATAGTCATTCAAACCTGAAACCATGTTTGTTGCGATGTCTGTTCCAACCACTTGTGCACAATCGTGATTAACCTATTTAAGTAAAACAGTAATCGCACTTGATAAATTCACAAAAATGGGCCACGAAACACATGTGGGTTCATTAAAACACCCAAGTGTGTTAAGGTTCATGAAGATAAACTTACAACCCAATGACAGGAGATTCTGAAGAGCAAGTAAGCATGGCTCAGCTACAAGGTTCAACAACATCAACATCTGATTCTCAAGAACACCATGAGAGTCCACCAATTAAACTTTATTACCAATTCAAGCTTGCACTGTAAATTCAAAATCCCATATAAAAAATTCTCAATTTTAAGCTTATGAGATCCCCCACCCCTAACCATACAACCCATGATCATCTCCCCCCACCATAGAACCCTAATCGGGTTATTAGCATCCACCCATGCCGCACCCGGTATCCATTCGTGCAACCCGAACCCATGAACTCGATCACAAATCCTCTTGATCAGTCGTACTAACATTTAAGAAAACAGATTAGATGTGAGGAAGGTTACCCCTTCTATCCCACACTCTTTCGGGCCTCATTCTGAAAATGAGCCCCACTACTCCCACCAGTCCTACATTCCTCTTCAAGGACATAACTCACCTTTCGACCACCTATCACCTGTTTTCCAGGGCCAGTTCAACCCTGTCGACTACCTTGGCGAACCAGTGGGTTTTCACCCACTTGGACCTGAAGATCATTTTTCCGGTGGCAACGCAATGGATATTGATGAGGACACCGATCCTGCACCGCCACCCTCTGGAACTCCTAACCACCCCATTGAAATATCAGATGGGTCACCTTTTGTGGGATCACCGTATAATGGTCCCGACAGCTACGAGGAGAGATTCCGACAGATTGACTGGGCATTTACCCCCAGTTACCACAACTCTCCCCTGCACCACCAGCAGCAGCCACAGCAGCAGCGGAATCCTTCCGAGGATTCCCGATTTGTCGCGGTCACTCCACCGCCACCACCACCTCAGCTTCAGCCTCCCTCGCCCCCGAGGCGAAGAAGAACGAACGCACGGATATCCTCGCGAGGGGGAGTGCGCATCAGCACCCCTCCACTTTCAAGTGGCAGTCGATACTCGCCACTTCACGAGGAACCAGAGATGGGAGAATCTTCACACCCCGTCTCAGAAGTAAACTATACGCCAGTTGCGCCACCACCACCACTGGGTTTTGGAGACCCAATCCCTGCTTACACTGGCGCGGCGGCATACAATCCCTTCGAGCAGCCGATCCACACAAATTACAACTATGCAGAGGATCCCTACTGGGTAGCTGCGAACTATAACGTTCTCCATCCGGAAGGTCCCTATGGAGGTCCCTGGACTATGGGACACCCGACTTATGGATACCCACCATATGGGTATCAGCAACCACCGCCCCCTCAACCTCCGCATTATCAGCAACCACCGCAGACGCCGGTGATGTCACCGCCACAGTTTCAAGAAATCCTTCAAGGGATAAATGAGGTGCGGCAGGAGGTGCGGCATGAATTGCGGGAAGACCGTAGGCATAACCGAGGGATGTTCAAGAAAATGGTGGATTTGATCAAGGGAAAAAGCAAGAAGGATCACTAAATCCTTTGTTTGTTTTTGTTTATTTTAGTGTTGTAATCATGTCCCTGCGAGGACATTTGTTTCTGTACTCTGCCCCTGCGTGGGCATATTTTTCCTTTCTGTTCTGCCCCTGCGTGGGCATGTTTTTCCTGTTAACCCCTGCGTGGCTGTGTTTGTTAGTTAGCCCCTGCATGGGCGTGTTATTTCCGTAAAAGTCCCGTTTAGGGCAAACTTGTACTAGTTAAATTTTAATTGGAATGGTTAGTTCAAATTTTCATTTTTAAATTATGTGCATGAATATAATATATGAATAAATGAAAAATAACATTCTTTTTGATTTACCATTTTAATAAAATAATAAGAATCTTAAAAGGTAAAACCTAGCTTGTATGTCATAATAAGACCTGGCCAATATGGTAAAACCAGTTTGAAAAGATTCAAATCTCTGTTAACATCTGCAAACATGTTAACATTCTTGACTAATGTGATCCGCAAAATCACACATGTCACCCTTTTTATAAATTATCCAAATTCCTTATTATTATTATTTAAACATCCAGTTGTGATGTGATGCCTACGGGCTACAATTATTGTCATATGAGACAAAAGGGCAGTCGTAGTTTATAGACTCCCTGCCAAGAAAGGTAATGAATTTTTAATTCAACCCTAGTAACTAAATCCTATAAGATCTAAATTTATAATTTAGAAATCTGTCCACGTGACTGGGCCTATTATGCCAATATTATATTTCATTATAAAAGGTTACTAGTAAAAATCCCGAATGAAATTATTGAATAAATTAACTAAAATGGCTATTAAAACCATGGTTAATAAATCGTCAAGAACGATAGTACTGTTTAGGCTTATAAATAAACCTTGTCCTTATTTCTTTATGTAGCAATTAAAACTACATGGCCAAGTCAGAAGAAATAAACAGTCATTCGGCGGAAAACCCTGAAAATGCTAAAATACTGGTAACTGGTGCGGAGCTGCAAGCATTAGTAGAAAATGTTGTTACCAGAGCAATAAATAGGCAGTATAGTGAATCAAGCGGGGCCCGAAGTAGGACCCGATCCGCACCACATTCCAAGCCAAAGACACACTCGGAGGCTCTAGCAAACCGCCCTCTAAGAAAGATGAACCTAAGAAAGATGAGCTCAAGAAGGATGATGATCGACATTCATCTAATCACGACAGTGTTCCCTCAAAAAGGATGGTGTTTGATGCCAAACCACATACCAAGTCCTGTACTTACAAGTACTTCGTTTCTTGCAAACCCCGGGACTTCACCGGGGAGAAAGGAGCAATAGATTGTATGACTTGGTTGGATGAAATGGACACGGTTGTAGACATCAGCGGTTGTGCTGAAAGGGACGTAGTAAAATATGTATCCCAATCGTTCAAGGGAGAGGCACTGGCATGGTGGAAGTCTCTCATTCAAGCTGCCGGAAAGATCCCACTCTACAGCTTGTCATGGGATCAGTTCGTTGCTCTCATTAAGGAGAATTATTGCCCGCAGCACGAAGTTGAAAGAATCAAATCAGATTTCTTATCATTGGTGATGAAGAATTTAGATTGTCAGGCTTACCTCACCAGTTTCAATACCCTATCTAGGCTGGTTCCGTACTTGGTAACCCCGGAACCTAAAATGATTGCTCGTTTCATCGGGGGTTTAGCCCCAGAAATTAAAGCCAGTGTCAAGGCATCAAGGCCTGCAACCTTCAGATCAGCAGCTGATCTATCTCTATCTCTTACCTAGGACGTAGTCAGGTTGAGATCGCTCAGGAATTCAGACGAAGGTAAGAGGAAGCGTGAGGACGATACCTCACGAAGATCAGATAAAAAGCACCGAGGAAGTAACGACCACAAGAAAGGGTCGGGACCTAAGAAGGACGGGCAACAATCTGGGGATAAGCCCAAATGTAAGGTTTGCAAAAAGAACCATTTTGGGAGGTGTCGACTTGAGTCGAAATCCCAGCCTCAGCCAAGGCCCTGTGGGATTTGTAGATCTTCAGAACATAAGACTCTGGAGTGCAAAAAGCTGAAAGATGCAACGTGTTACGGTTGCAATGAAAAAGGGCACATTAAGTCCAATTACCCAAAGATCACCAAGAAAACCGAGGATGGGAAAAAGACCAATGCGAGGGTCTTCAAGATGGACGCAAAGGAAGCTATTCAGGATGACAACGTGATCACATGTACTTTTCTCATAAATGATGTTTATGCTAGAGTATTGTTTGATTCTGGAGCGGATAAGTCTTTTGTGGATAATAAGTTTTGTGAGTTGTTGAAATTGCCTGTAAAAGCCTTAAGTGTGAATTATGAGGTGGAATTAGCTGATGGAACCATAGAAACCGCCTCAACTGTGTTAGATGGATGTGTTATATCCATTAGGAATCACTATTTTCCTTTGTCCTTACTTCTCTTTAAGCTAGCCGGTTTTGATATAGTTATAGGTATGGATTGGTTATCGCATAACCAAGCCCAGATTGTGTGCAACAGAAAGCAAGTAGTAGTCAAAACTCCGTCTGGTGAGTCACTTACCATTCAGGGGGATACCCAGCATGGATTACCTGAGCAAGTGTCCATGCTCAAGGCATCTAGATGCTTGAAGAAGGGTTGTGTTATTTATATGGCACAGGTTACTATTGATGAGCAGAAACCCAAGATTGAAGACATCCCTGTCATTTCAGAGTATCCTGAAGTTTTTCCCGAAGAACTACCTGGTTTACCACCAGATAGGCAAGTGGAATTCCGAATTGACATCATCCCGGGTGCAGCACCAGTAGCGAGAGCGCCTTATAGGTTAGCACCAACGGAGATGAAGGAGTTAAGGACGCAATTAGATGATCTGCTAGCCAAAGGTTTCATTAGACCTAGTTCGTCACCTTGGGGAGCACCGATCTTGTTTGTCAAGAAGAAGGATGGATCGATGCGTCAGTGCATCGATTACCGTGAGCTTAATAAGGTCACTATCAAGAATAGGTATCCTTTGCCCAGGATCGACGATCTGTTCGATCAGTTACAAGGGGCAAGCTACTTCTCTAAGATCGATTTGAGGTCAGGCTATCATCAGTTGAAGGTTAAAGATGAAGATGTACACAAGACTGCATTTAGGACTCGTTATGGTCATTACGAGTTCCTAGTGATGCCTTTTGGGCTCACTAATGCACCGGCCGCATTCATGGATCTCATGAATCGCGTCTGCAAGCCTTACTTGGATAAATTTGTCATCGTCTTCATTGACGACATTCTCATATACTCAAAGAGCCAAGCTGACCACGAGAAACACCTTCGTTGTATTCTTAAACTTCTACATCATGAGAAACTCTACGCTAAATTTTCGAAGTGCGAATTTTGGCTTCGAGAAGTCCAATTCCTTGGACATGTGGTTAGTGAGCGTGGTATCCAAGTAGATCCCGCTAAGGTAGAAGCAGTTATGAATTGGCAAGAGCCAAAGACGCTTACTGAGATTCGTAGCTTTCTGGGTTTAGCAGGATACTATAGGCGATTTATCGAAAACTTCTCAAGGATTGCTGCGCCCCTAACTTCGTTAACACGTAAGAAGGTTAAGTTTGATTGGGGCCCTAAGCAGCATGAATCCTTTGACATTCTTAAGAAAAAGTTGAGCAATGCACCAGTGTTAACATTACCCGATGGTATAGAAGAATTTGTGGTTTATTGTGATGCATCACACACTGGTATGGGCTGTGTACTCATGCAGAAAGGCAAGGTTATTGCCTACGCTTCACGACAGCTAAAGGTGCACGAGAAGAACTACACCACCCATGACTTGGAGCTGGGTGCCGTTGTATTTGCATTAAAACTATGGAGGCATTACTTGTATGGAACCAAGTGTGTGATCTATTCAGATCACAAGAGCCTTCAACACTTGTTCAATCAGAAAGACTTGAACATGAGGCAGCGGCGCTGGATGGAAACTTTAAATGATTATGATTGTGAGATAAGATACCATCCAGGCAAGGCAAATGTAGTTGCTGACGCCTTAAGCAGGAAGGAAAGAGTGAAGCCAATAAGAATCAATGCCAAGAGCATTGAAATAAAGAATAGTTTGAACGAAAGGGTGTTAGCTGCACAGAAGGAAGCTGTGTTGGAAGCTAACTATCCTGAAGAAAAGCTAAGAGTAACTGAGGAGCAGTTATCCTATGACAAGGACGGAATGCTGAGATTGAATGGACGAATATGGGTTCCAGTTTATGGAGGACTTCGGGATGTTATCCTCCAGGAAGCCCACAGTTCCAAATATTCCGTTCATCCTAGAGCTGATAAGATGTACCAGGATCTAAAGGCAAACTATTGGTGGATAGGCTTGAAAAAGTCTGTAGCCGCCTATGTAGCTAAATGTTTGACGTGTGCGCAAGTCAAAGCTGAGCATCAGAAGCCGTCAGGTTTGCTACAACAGCCTGAAATTCCCACATGGAAGTGGGAAATGGTGACAATGGATTTCATCACCAAGTTGCCAAAGACAAGGAAGGGAAACGATACTATATGGGTCATAGTAGATAGACTGACCAAGTCAGCACATTTTCTTCCCATTAAGGAAACTTACAGCTCCGACATGTTAGCTCAATTGTACGTAGATAAGATTGTAGCTCTGCATGGTGTACCAGTGTCGATTATCTCTGACCGAGATACGAGATACACCTTTCATTTTTGGAAAAGTTTCCAACAGTCTTTGGGCACGCGCTTAAACTTTAGTACGGCTTACCATCCACAGACAGACGGACAGAGTGAGCGTACCATCCAAACACTGGAAGACATGCTTCGAGCATGTGTAATTGATTTAGGTGGCAGTTGTGATAACCACCTACCATTGATCGAGTTCTCCTATAACAATAGCTACCATACTAGTATTAAGGCTGCGCCTTTTGAGGCATTATATGGTAGAAAATGCAGAACCCCTATATGTTGGGCGGAAGTAGGAGAAGTTCAATTATCAGGACCCGAGTTAGTCTTTGAAACAACGGACAAGATTGTCCAGATTCGTGACCATCTCAAAGCTGCCCGAGATAGGCAGAAGAGCTACGCAGATCCAAAGCGTAAATCTTTTCACTTCGAAGTAGGTGACAAAGTATTGCTTAAAGTATCACCCTGGAAGGGAGTGATGCGATTTGGTAAGAAAGGAAAGCTAAGCCCGAGATACATAGGACCTTTCGAGGTTATCGAACGTGTCGGGTCAGTTGCCTATAAGTTAAACTTGCCTGAAGAGCTCAGTGCTATCCACAATGTTTTTCACATCTGTAATCTGAAGAAGTGTTTCGCTGATGAATCTCTGGTCATACCACATACGGATGTACATATAGATGAGAGCTTGAAATTTATGGAAAAACCATTGTCGATTGAGGATCGACAGGTAAAGAAGCTTCGGAGGAAGCATGTGCCTATTGTAAAGGTCAAATGGGATGCCCGTAGAGGTCCCGAATACACATGGGAAGTAGAATCCACGATGAAAGAAAAATACCCTCATTTGTTTCAGTAAATCTCAAGGTCGAGATTTCTTTTAAGGGGGTGAGGATGTAACACCTCAAAAATTTACGTCCAATAATGTATTGACACGTGTCGTAAGCTTTGAATATGTGAAAAAGTACTTTAGAAGGACTAAAGTTGACAAACAGTGAAACTATGTGAATATAAGGGTCCAAAGTGTCAACAATGGATAAATAGGCCCTACAATAACCCTACATGGTGTTTATAATCTTAAACGAATAAATCATGGATCATACGAAGCTGAAAATGAAAGAAAGTGAGGAATTACAAACTACAAGGGCTAAATGTGTCAACATGTTGAAAGTATACCTCTGAGTGACCTTTTGGCAAACCCGAAGCTTTGTAACGATAAAATATATTCACTAGAATATGTGATAAAAATTTCATAAAGTTTCGTTATCGTATGAGGAAGTTATGATCAAAACCATGTACGAAGGGTTAAATGCGTCAACGTTGAAATTCGTGACTTTTCGGGTAAGCACAAAGTTAACCAAGGACTTAACCAAGTTTGTAAAAGTCCTAAGGTCCTTAAAAATCAGGTTTGAGGGTCAAATGTGCAAGAAAAATAAGCAAAACCACGTTTCAAAGGACCAGGGACTGAAATGTAAAAGTTGGAAACTTGTTAACCTGATGCGCACTTGTACGCGCCCCGCGAGGGGGTCTTCGCGGCCCGCGTATTACCTGCCAGCGCAGAAAGCAGTGCACAACTGCCTGTTGCAGGTCTGAATCGACTGTAACCAGCTGTTTTCTCATTCCAGAGGATGCTCCAATGGCTTATCATGCAATAGGGGCACTTGGACTGATCTGGTAACATGTGTAGACTATCTTGGCATCATCTTACGAGATGGCCACGACCTAAGCACGGGGTGTAGGCGTACACCCGTCAGTGCCTAACCAAATAATGTGGTGTGTCTATTAATCTTTAACCCGGTCTACGGATCGGGCTCCTGAACGCATAAGTAACATGTAATTCACTTACAAGATTATATTCACATAATTATCCCAAGTTATAAAAATGTTTTGTGCCATGTCCATTCAAATCAATTTTCAAAATAAGTCAGTTAAATTGTATTTACCAGTGTAAACTGACGTATTTTCCAAAAGGTTAAGTGCAGGTACTACTCGTACTAGGCTGGCTGTCTTCTAGCGTCCACAATAAGTCTCGCAAGCTTGGATGTCAATAAAACTGTTGAACAATATCTTCTTTTATTTTGATCCGCCTGTGGATCCGTTTCAACTATTCGTGATATTTAATATTACAATTTATTAAAGTTGAAATGAATCTATCTTTGCTTCCGCTGTGCATTTATATATTGTGTTGTTTGACTTATGATGATATCAACTACGTCACGATACTCCCCACCGGGCCCACCGGTAATACGTGGAAATATCGGGGTGTGACATCTGATTTGCCACTAACAGTGGTTGTAACAGTGTTTGATTGAGGAATTGTATTCCAAAAATCATCCACTGATGCCCCTTTTTCTCGGTACTGGGGACTTCTTCCTTCAGAAAGAGAGACACTTTTTAGTGAACCAGTGAAAACTGGATACACAAATGTTCCCATAGAAGAAATTTCCTCCAAGGAAGTCTTATTGATGTAACCACTGTCCAAATGTAAACCAGTGGGTTCAGCACTTGTAGTGGCTGCTTCACTTGGATTACCACCAAGAGTTACTTGTAACTCAAGGGGTGTAACCTCCTCAGGTCTTGTTGGTGGGTTAGCTATGATTGATACATCAGACCCAGTCGTTTGTTGAAGTATATTCTCATTGATAGGTGAGTGAGAAGGACTGGTTTGTGCCTGGTTCAAATCAATAGCATCCAACAATAATTTTGTTGGTGGGGGAATTGTGGAGGTGAGGTTGGGTGTAGAAAGAGAATTGGCCCCAGGCATTGGGCTATGGATGATGGAAGCAAGTGATTCCAGAGCATCATATTGTGGTGTCCCTATTTGTACAACCTGTTCTTTTTTAGAAGAAGCAGGAGGAGTTTCAGTCATAGGTTGAGATATTTCTACCAACTGCTGTGAGGAAGTAGCAGCAGTGGTTTCTTGTGACTTTTGTGCTGTCACTGGCATTTGCTCTGGTATCTCATCCTCCAGAGTTGCCTTTTTGATAGGTTTTGGGGGTTTTTGAGTTTTCTTCTGTTTTGGCTTTTTGGTAATTTTAGGTGTGGGTTTCAAAGCAGTTGTTTTGCTGCTTTGATCACCTTGAGCAGTGGGCTCAGCAGTAGATACCTGAGGAGCAGTGGTAGCTGCTAAATTCTGCTCAGGCACCTCTGCTTGTGTTTTGCAAGGTGTTGATAATCTTGTGAAAGTTTCTGCAGTTAAGCTGTTTATTTGAAAAGAGTCACCTTGTTTTATTGCAGCAGCATCATTCTTACCAAGTTTCTTTTCAAAATAGTAACTTAAAAATCTTGGAAAAAGTAAGAATGGCTTTTTATCAACATTTTTAACCAGATCATTAAAGATTTCCTGAGAATAATTGAAATTTTCATCTTGAAGAATAGCATATCCCAGGTTTTGAATCTTTAATGGTATTTCATTAAACGAAGTGGTTTTGTTTGAAACACACATAAACAGGGTATGGAACCGAAATCTTGTTGCATGTGGAAAATTACCTTTTTGTAAGGTATCCTTTTTAATTTGTTCTGCATACCCTCTTTCAGGGAAATCAGTTTTTAGCTCATTTTTGGGAAAAGAAGTTTTACCTTGCTGATCATTGAGTTCAAAGACTTCCGAGATGGATTGTGGTGTAATTTTGACAGCTTTACCCTTTATAGAAGAGTTAATGGCTATGACAGTCTCACCTTGTTTGTCAAGGGTTACATTTTTCCAGAACTCTCTTTGGGTCGCCAAGTAAATTGGTGCATCTGCTATTAACAAAGTTTTATACTTTGATGCAGACATGATATCAATAATGGAGTCGAAAGCATCAGTGGTGCCGGGTTTTCTGAGAAGACCCAGAAGGTTGTGAGAAGGTTTGTGTGGGATTTCGATAGGTTTAGCCTTTTGAGAGACCTCTTTGGAAGATGATTTTGAGGTGGATTTTGCGGAGGACTTCGATTTAGTCATTTTGGAGAAGACGATCGAAGATAGTTGTGAAGGAATTTGTGGAAATGAGATGAAAAACTGCTTTGAGAAAGGAATTTTTATGAATTCGATTCGACAGTGAAAACCCTGTTTGGGTGTTAGGGCAGGGTTTTATAAAGTGAAAAAGTGAGTGCTGACGTGGCGGCGGTTACAAAGATCTGACGGATAAGTACTGACCACGTGCCAACCTCTGACAAAAGATGAATAGTGGAGGACAGTTGTTTAAGAAACCACTGATAGTACAAGTATCAGTGGTTGTTAGAAGGACATATGGGCCCACAGTGGGTGACTTTCACTATCAGTGGATAGCATATCAGTGGTTGAAAACACTGATTTTGAACATCAGTGATCCTTAAGGAAACAAGAGAGCAGGGGTTGACTTTCAGCAGTGGAAAGCATTTTCTGAACAGATGTTTGAAACAGAACAGTGGTTATGGGCATGAATTATGAAATTAAAATGTTGTTTTGATTTTTTATCCATTTTTTGATGGACATTTATCAGCAGTGATTGATATTTTGAGGCTGGATTGGTCTGCAACTGTTGATATATCTTTAACAGCTGTTTTGTACACCCGTTGTTTTGAAGTATCTGTAAAATGACATCCTTTGCAAAACACATTTTAGATGCATATTGTCAAGATTAACATATCAGCAGATCTTTCAGAGATTTACATTCAGGATTATAAACAGTGGTTTGATATCCCTGGTGATAAAAACCTTTTATATTGACCACTCATTTTGTGTTTTAATCTTTTGAATAGACCATGAGTAATCAAGCATTTTAAGGTCAGTTAGCAGTCAAACTTTTATCTGTGATGACAACTTGAGTTTGAAATAACCTTATCTATTTCACCATTATCTTTTGAGCTATTTTTCAAGGAAAGTAACACCCTAAGTAAAAATAAGGGTTCTACTACCTGACAGGAGTTTGAGACTTTTACTATCTAAAACAAGTAAAAGTACAAAATATATCATTCTAAAAAAAAAATCAAGAATAATATATCCTGTTTTATTGAAGAAAAACCTTTGCAAAAACAATAAAGGTTTTCTGAAAACAGCAACAACAAGATCTGGCGAAATAAAACTTGATATATGATTATCACATCATTCTCAAGTTTAGGAGTATGGTCAGTGGTTTGAAATACATTTTAATCACCTCTGTTTTGAGACCATTTCCTTATCAGTTGATTGCAACTATGAGGAGACATGTTCACATAAGTTTTGAAAGCCCTTTTATAGACCTTATTATCATGTGATAATTTTGAGAAATTTTGTTCAGTCCTCTTGTAAGGTTAATCACCAGTGATACTTATGTTACCTGAATTTCCCTGAATCAATGAGTACACACGGTTGCTTGATGACCATTTTTTAACCCAAATTTTGAACTCTTAAGTGTTTTGTATTTATTTTCACTTCTTTTGACTACAAAAGTTTTTGAAATAAACACACTTAAGAGGTTTTGTGATTTTTTTCTTCTTTCCTTTTTGTCCTTTCCATTGATAAGTTTTAAATACTTACTGGAAGGTTCTAAGGTAAGAATATTTTGATTCCAAAATCATTTTACCGCAACGTTTTAAGAAATTTGGTCATTTTTGCAAATGCTTATGCCAAACTTCACATTACATATGATCTGAATAATTTTTTACTGTTGATTTTTCTTAATGTATTTTTAACACAATTGATTTGGTCCTTTTTGAGGATTCTCAACCTGTTTTTCAATACATAAGATCTGATAGCTAAAGTTTTGATTTCCCTCTTTTAGTATTAACAAAGACACCAATGTTTTATCTGATCATAGCTCTTTGTTAATCATGAGGTGAACACCTTAGCAACAGTTATGACGAGATCATCACAAACTTCATAATAACTTTTGAAATTAATATTGTAATATGAATAATCCAACCAAAGTCACCAGATGAACTTTTCAGATCTGGAACTATTGGTGATTTATGCATAATTTTGTTGTTACATGAATTTTGTGTGTCTTATGACATCCTGGTTGTTTTACAGAGTTTTTGAATAGCCACTTTGAACGTGATCACTCATTACTCTGTTTTTCAACTAGATACGATCAACCTTAGCATCAATGAATTTTGAGCTGAACTGTTATGTCAAATTGATTGTTAGATCGAATTTGACTGTCCAGGCTCTGATACCAATTGTTAGGATCGGAGGGTCTCATGATAGTGTTTGTTTGTTTTATTTTGAACAAATGAATGGATATTGATCAATGTAAGGTGCAGCGAAAATAATAAACAAACTTTGTAAACATAATAAAAAAGAAAATAGTTTTAGTAAACACATGCTTTTCATTGAGCTGAATGGTTAAAATTCAAGAATAATTACAGCACTGCTTACATACTAAAACTCCCCCTCAGCAAGATGCCCCAAGGTTGATTGTACAGGATGAAAGGATTGGAGGAGATGGAATCTCCCGGACAATTAAATGAAACAGTACAGGGTACTGTTCCATTTATAGGCACAGTCAAACCACTGAAACATCTTTGCTGACGTCACCATGAAAGTGACGTTTAACAAACTAACAAACTCTAACAACTGATCTAATACAGACACTGCTTATGCTAACCACTGACTATAATATATAACATAAAAGAAGTTAAACAGCTGCTGAAACCTTCCACTGATGTGAACCCAACAGTACTTGTTGAAACCCAGCAGCGCTTGACCCATAGCAGTAGATTGAACAGCAGGGCTTTGTACTTCATCAGACTTTAGTGTGATCAGCAGTTGTAAGTCAGCAGTTGTACAAATCAGTGGATTGGAGATCATCAGATGTTTCAAATCACTTTCAAGGGGAAAGTCTAGTGCAAACTACTGTTTATTATGATCCACTGTTGTGACCTGGTTTTGGCTTTACATCATCTGTTCCTCTGGTAGGGTTCAATCCCAACAATTCATACACATGAAATTATGAACAATAACTGATGAAATTGTCTCAGAGCCATGGTGAAATCCGCAGCTTGCATCATCTTCATCTCCCAAAACTAAACAAACGGTAAGAATTTCATACTTACAGACCCAAACATTGATAAGTTCATTGTCACACGGCCCTCTATGGTAAGCAACAACTGCAAGTGTGAGGTCAGGCTTTTCATAATACTCCCCAACAACACGTGAATTGTAATACAGCACGGTGTTGAGAAAGTGTTCGGGATTGTTATTAATGTCTATAATGATTTTTTTACCTAAAGCATTGTGTACATGGACACCTTGACTACCTTCACTCACAAGATGCTCTAAAAACTTAGTAAGCAACCGAAGTCGATTCCTGAAAGACAAGCAAATTATATTATAAGGATTTGAAACATATTAAGAAGGAAAAGGTTAAACAAACCTCCTTTCACACCTGTCTACAAGAGGCTCAACTGGAAGCAAAGAATGAACAGATAGAATCAGGCCATTAATGAAGTCTTCTGGAATATTATTGTGAATACACGTTCGATTCCCAGGATGACACCAATTGTAGCAGCATCTTTCTTAGTAAGCATGCCTATAAGCTTACCATAACGTCCACCCACATCAATTACCGTAAATGCGCCATTAAACGGCTGCAAACGGCTATGTTTTTGCATCCGTTTGCTGCCGCGTTTGCAGTCGTTTAACGGCGCGTTTACGGCTGCAAATGCAGCTACAAACAGGTGTAAAAACACAGTTGTTTGCTACAGCGTTTGCAACCATTTAACGACGCGTTTACGGCTGCAAACACAGAACCAAACAGATGTAAAAACACAGCTGTTTGCTGCCGCATTTGCAGCCATTTAAAGGCGCATTTACGGCAGCAAACGCCGCAGCAAACAGGCTAGATTTGACTCATATTAACATCAGAAAAAGATATTTACATGTAGCAAATTTAAGTGACTCAGAGCCTAGTGTTTAGTGGTAACCTTTGGGCCTCTTCTTTAGACATGTTAGTTACACAAAGCCCAACATCCCCACGAAGAAGCTGTACACAGATAATGAAAAGGAAAATTCTAATCAATCAAGGGTACATCAAGTGATATGGACGCCAACTCATATTTTTTTTACCAAAAAATTGAGTACCTTGGACACTTTGTGAATGCCCGTTCTTATTTCATCAGAATCAACTGCCTCCTTGATTTCTTGTATTTGGGCATCCAGCCCACCAATATCAGCATAAGACTCTAAAGGTGCCTTCTCGACTTTCATCACAGAGACCATGGGGTCCACATCGTCTTGAAGAAGTCCAACTGAAAGAATCTAAAGATGTTTCAAAGCTTAGAACGGTTCATACATTCGTATTGTATATACCAAATACCAACTGAGCAAAAATCAATGAACAATCCTTCCACCATGCACAACGTAGCAAAGAGAAGATGATGGTAGATGCTCTAGATCTAACCCCGTGGTTCAGCGTTGTTGATGAATTTGAGAGAGAGAGAGAGAGAGAGAGAGAAAAGGAGGTTACCTTCATCGATCTGGTGAAATCCTCACAGATCTGGTGAGAGATCTGGCGAGATCCGAGAGAGAGGCCTGATGAAGTCGCCATATAGCAATCGCCATAGAGAGAGAGCAGAGGATGAGAGGATGAGCGGCGGACCAAATGAGAGATGAGAGAAACCCTAGTTTGTGTGTCCGCGTGTTTAGTTTAGGGGAAAGGGTATAAGTGGAAAGTGAAGTTTTCTGGTGCTTAAAAGACTCATACATCATGCTTTAGGGGTGTTTTAAGGAAATTTCAATGACCTTAAGAAGTCCTTTGGATATGTATATTATATATAGTATAGAATAATATAGATTATAGATGAATATTAAAATAAGTTTAGGGACTTTTAGTGTTTTATGGAAGGTATATTTTTAGCAAAATTATTTTAATATTTAGAATGTTAAGGAAAACAAGAATAAAAAAAGTTTTACTAGAAATATGAAAAACGAAATTGTGGTCTATGATTAGGGGTGTAAACGAGTCGGGCTGAGCGTGAGCTCGACTTGTCAAGTTTTTATGAAGCTCGAGCTCGTTTCACTCTGGAAATCACATTAACTTTCTAAAATAAACTATGAAAGACTGAGACCGTTAATAGATTTTTTTTTTTTTGTTATTTTAAATCTATATAATCTATAAGAAGAGATGAGAAGATGATGTAAATCTGCCTATGTGTCATCCATTAAGCTATGCCACGTGTCCCTGCTGATGTCATAATTCCGTTTTGTATTTAATATATATATATATATATATATATATATATATATAAGTGTGATTATACATTAAAAAAACCACAGTAATTTTGGGCGGCCAAATTTGTTGCATCCAAATTTTAAAATCCCGCCTCTCATCCCAAAACTCTCATTAGCCCGCTTCTTCTCACCAGAGAACCAAAGAAAATTAAGAGGGTTAGAGAGAGAGAACCAGATCGAGATCTAGGGTTTCAAGGTTATCTTCTCAGGTGGCTGATTCAAGGTTATCGTGGCTGATTCAATATCATTGTTCGATATCATTGCTGATTCAATATCATCTAGGGTTTCAAGGTTATCTTCTTCTCCTTTTCTTGTCGATTAGGGTTTTAGCGTTTCACAATCGCCTTCGAATTCAACAATCAGATCGCAAATCATCAACAAGTTCTTCAAGGTAATCATAATTAACCTAATTTTGTTTCATTATTGATAGTTTTACAGGCTGTTGAACAAATCTGATCCTTATTTACTTGTAATTTTGTTTTCGCAACGATGAAAACCTAATCGCTTTTGTTTGTTTGACCTAATTTGATAGGCGAAAGGCGATGTCTCGTGTGTACGTTGGGAATCTGGATCCGCGAGTTTCTGAGCGAGAGCTTGAAGATGAATTTCGCGCGTATGGTGTTCTAAGGAAGTAAGCTTATTTCTACTATTTGTGGTTTTAATTACGTTGTTATTGATTTTGTTTTGTTTTTATTTGATTAAAGATAACGAAACGAATCATGTAAAATAGGCTATATAAGAGGATTTTTATGAAGCTTGATATACTTTGTGCTACTTTTTCTTGAAAAATATTGCTAATTATACATTATTCATATGATTATTCAAAAGTTTGCAAGAATTTGTCTTTAAAGCTATGTATAAATGGGTAGAATTGTGTATAAATTTATGTTATATTTTAGAAGAATATTGCAACAATCTGTCCTTATTGAAAGATAACAAGCTTCATGTGACTTGAACAATGCATTTGTACTGAAATATAAAAGTTAACCTTAAAGTTTATGGTTAGACATCATGCATCTTCGGTTAATATTCGATTATTGCAGGTACAACTAATTAGGATACAACAAAGAGTGCCAGAGTATGGCTGGACTACCCAGAAGGTCTTTCATTTCCTCAATTTCTTGGTTAATGGGGGTCTGTATATTTCAATTATTATTTTTTATTTATCAAAACTGCATCTTGTGAACCTTATATCTTGATCCATACTTAATTTTAAACATGTTACTATCGCAGCTAGATGTCTGATATTTCTTTACCGTCGTGATGTTGAACAGTTGAAACCTGAGGTTAGCAATATTTTTAAGTTAATCACTCATATCGATGGCAATTTAGACCCAATTATGTCGATTGTGTTGACCCTTTTGCTTGAATATGTTTCTTTTTCAGATTGCACGACATATGTTGCTTGATCTGCCAAGTCTTGTATTTTTCACCACCTATGCCCTCTTGGTTTTGTTTTGGGCAGAAATATACTACCAGGTTTAATTTTATCATCATCTTCGTTGTTCTCTATTCATTTTTATGCTTGTATAGAAGATCACAAAGTGCTCTTAACCTGGATTGAAGTGATAACTAAACAAGGGTTTCTTTTTACATTGATTCTATTATAGACATTTGTAATGTCTCGAACCAATATTAACACCCACTATGTTGCATTCACATCTATCAATGATAGTAATTAGTAAAACCACTGCCATCTCTTGGTTGTCTAAGCCTAGGATATATCATATAATAGTGGAAGATTCAGGTGACAGGTGTTTTGAATTTCGATTGTCAATGTATCTTCTATAGCTTGTATAGGTCTCAGGGAATGTTTTAGCTTAAGTATTCTATACAATTTAGTAATTTCCAAACTACTGTCTTTTGGGATTATGTAAGTCTGCTAAAAATATCACAAAAAGCCAATGAATGAAGTTAACGACTCTTTTGGAATAGATCCTCCACGCGGTGTTTTTCTCTATGGTCCACCTGGCACTGGGAAAACCATGCTTGCCAAAGCAGTGGCAAACCACACTACAGCAGCCTTTATTAGAGTTAAAGTAATTTGTTTGACCTCTCATTTAGACTCTTTAACATGTGTTTAAAATATTGGCAAATGTTGTGCTTTATCTCAAAGGTTCCCAAAAAATTGCATCATGTGACTCTACGAGTACAAGTATTTGAGTGAATTTATAGAAATTATGTATGTTAATTACTGTTATTGAGATGATGCAGTTACTTATGCAAGCGTCAAAGGTAGCTCCTCCTGATATGATGAGCAAAGATAAGTTCTTAATCCAAAGTACTGTTGTCCCAGAGGGAACAAAGGAGGAGGATGTCACATCTAACATGGTCAGCTGCAAGAGACCTGATCCCACTCCCCTTTAAATCTATAAGCTAATCGATAGGATGCATAGCATGTGTATATTAGCTTTATTGACATTATAAGCATTAAAATATATAAAAAATCGACATAACTATTTTGAAAAAGACTAACATATGCAAAACTCACAAGCTACGATCTTATCTAACAAAGAAGCAGGGCCATCCTAAATAATTTAGTGAAGCTCAAAAAAGGCAGAACTTAGTAAACTATTTTCATGCCCAAAGAATGAGTAGTAATTTGTAAAGTTTTCTTGAGGAAAGACTAATATAACCCTGCTTCACCAAACCCATCAGTACCTTCATTAATTTGTATTGGGCCATCAAACATTCATTTTGCCGGAAGTAGTAAACAATCTAATCACACAAATATAACATTATGTGTGTATATGGTAAATTTTATGAGTATAATTTGTATTGTTTGTTACACAGAGATCTATCCTGCAACTATATAAATGGCACTATTCTATCCAGTTTTAGTCGGCTCAGTGTTAGCATTTTGTAAGAGCTATTATTTGCAGTAGTTTTTACGTTCTTTCAGCTATTATTTGCGATAGTTTTATGTTCTTTCACAAGACCTCTGTGAGTTTACTCTTTGACACTTAATCTTACACAGGAGTCTTTTGGGGAACCGACTTAGTGGACCTATACCTGAAGAAATAGGTGATATGTCTACACTTGAAGAACTGTAAGTAATGATCCTTACATGACAGCTCTATATACAATATTGACCTTTCACAGCTTATTAACACTTTTGACCTGTACAACAGAGTCATAGAAGACAATTTGCTTGGAGGACCACTTCCTCGAAATCTTGGCCGTTTGTCCCGCTTGAGAAGATTGTATGATTACTTGACCTTGCTCCAAAAACTTGATTCATCTTTTGTTCATTTTTAAAATAAATTATTTATCATTTTTTTCTTGCAGCCTTGTTTCAAAATAAATTATTATTTATCATTTTTTTCACACAAATATAACATTATGTGTGTATATGGTAAATTTTATGAGTATAATTTGTATTGTTTGTTACACAGAGATCTATCCCGCAACTATATAAATGGCACTATTCTATCCAGTTTTAGTCGGCTCAGTGTTAGCATTTTGTAAGAGCTATTATTTGCAGTAGTTTTTACGTTCTTTCAGCTATTATTTGCAGTAGTTTTTACATTCATTCACAAGACCTCTATGAGTTTACTCTTTGACACTTAATCTTACACAGGAGTCTTTTGGGGAACTGACTTAGTGGACCTATACCTGAAGAAATATGTGATATGTCTACACTTGAAGAACTGTAAGTAACGATCCTTACATGACAGCTCTATATACAATATTTACCTTTCACAGCTTATTAACACTTCTGACCTGTACAACAGAGTCATAGAAGACAATTTGCTTGGAGGACCACTTCCTCGAAATCTTGGCCGTTTGTCCCGCTTGAGAAGATTGTATGATTACTTGACCTTGCTCCAAAAACTTGATTCATCTTTTGTTCATCTTTAAAATAAATTATTTATCATTTTTTTCTTGCAGCCTTGCTTCAAAATAAATTATTATTTATCATTTTATTCACACAAATATAACATTATGTGTGTATATGGTAAATTTTATGAGTATAATTTGTATTGTTTGTTACACAGAGATCTATCCCGCAACTATATAAATGGCACTATTCTATCCAGTTTTAGTCGACTCAGTGTTAGCATTTTGTAAGAGCTATTATTTGCAGTAGTTTTTATGTTCTTTCAGCTATTATTTGCAGTAGTTTTTACGTTCTTTCACAAAACCTCTGTGAGTTTACTCTTTGCTACATCCAGTTGCCTCGAATTGTGACCAATTGCTTGGAAAACTGATATATATTTATATATATTTTATAGCAATGATCGTTTATGTTGTTTAGTACTCAACTCAAATTATCTAATTTCAATAATTCGCCTTACAAAATTCCTACTCACTGGAGCTTTTAATATTGAAGAGGATTACTGCGTTTTCAATGGAGAATTGTCAGCATGAGGTAGATTTTTGTCTAATTTTATCGTTTATTACTTTAAGAAGTGTAAATTTTGTTGTAAATTTGATTTAGGTTATTGTTCGCTGCTATAATCTTAATTAGTTCATATGTAAAATTTATGCGTTAGAATTGCTGATCATGCTCATGTTAGAATGTTAGATCAGTAATCGAATTTAGGAAGTGACGGGCGCACATTAGAGGAATCCAGATCTTAAAATCTTTCGTTAAGTGATTAAATGCCCTTGGACATAATAGTCCTCATGTACCTGTCAAAGATCCTAAGCTAACGGGGCTTCTTAAAGATTCATTTGAGGTAAGTTCTTTAGGTTACTGGAACTTTCTTTACTTAATTTTGCATGTTTAACTTTTATTTGAGCAACTTATGGTCGAAATGATAACATTTCTACATTTGCAGGTACTGTACGAACGTTATTAATTGTAACTGTTGAGGTGAAGCACCGCATGTTTCCCTAGGGTCTGTCATCACCATGGTTGGGTGGGTATTATAGCCTTAAATCATCATTTATTTACAAATTTTATTCTAATTTCATGATTTGTTAATTCAATCGTGCCATGACTTTAATTTTTTTTTTCCAGATTGATTGAATAAAATGGGTGAGAATTTATTTGGAGTTTCAATTTTGTAATGACCGAGCCTCACCTCAACCTCGTCAGCAGCTGGAACGTGCTCAACACCAGATTTTAGTCTCTTGCTACCAGGTATACATTTATGAATATCTTCATTTGAAACACAAATTACAAATTAATATGGTCTGATTTTTTGTTTCCATCCGTCAATTTATAAAATCGTAATTGTTTGAACAGATACTTAAACTACAACTCGATTATTATGAATTTGATTGTACTTGATGATTTTTGACCAATAATTGGTGGTTTCCAAATTTCATGAACAAGGAATTTTATCAAAAGACTTTGGGGAGATTGGAGTGGATTTGGTGAATCTGTTCAGGGGTACTCTGGTGGTCGGGTTATAGCATCGTTTCTGGAAAGAGTGGTGGTTGTTCGACTAACCACTCTGCAGTGAAATACCCCAGCTTATTTTGAACTGGAAAGGGCAAAAAATGTTGTGATCGCGAACAGGTTGTCGATAGAAAATGGACTGAACAAGTTATCCTTCTCGTGGTGGTGACAGCCGGCGAATCGGTGGAAGTGGCGGATTGGGACTGAACAAATATTAATGTGGGCTCCAATACATGTAAGCTCTGTGATGAGTGGATGGAAACGACTTTACATTTGTTTGGCTCATGTAACATGGTACAACAGGTTTGGGAATATGTTCGTCATTGGTGCAGGTTGAAGCCGATCTTCATCCTAGAGCTAAAGGATTTGGTAAAGATACACAACCACAACCGGGGATCGAAGAAGTGGAGGACTGCGGTTTATTCAGTGATACAAACCGCTATTTGGGTCATTTGGCAACATCGTAATGACGCGGTCTTCAACAATAAATGGCCAGCGTTAGTAAACATAAAAGAGGAGGTTCGCTCAATGAGCTTACTTTGGTTGAAGAGCAGAGCAAAGGCCAATGCATTGACATGGGATAACTGGGTATTGTTTGATTTGTCATGTTTAGGGGCATAATTGTACTGTACTGTTCTTTTTGTTGGTGTATGTATGAACTGCCTGCTTAACCGTTAACCAGGTTATTATTGGAATAAAGACTTTGTTGGCCTTCCAAAAAAAAGGATATGCAAGAGTTAAAAAGTGGTATCTATTTGCAGGTTCCTACATGTTATCCACACTTTGTAAGTGCTACAATACACCACCTTCTGAGTACGTTGGCTACGGGTATTGCGAGTCAAGGTTTTGGTTCTATTAATCTATAACCATGTATGAAACATGATTATTGTTAATTAATCCATAACTATATGCATTGTTAATATCTTTTTTGGTTCTGTTATCAATTTCCATGGTTCACCTCCTCTGGTTAAATTTTATTTGAATGAGAAAGGTGATATTATATGTGAAATATACCACCAAGCGGGCTTTTACATATTATTTGAAATTTTCTCATTGTCTCCAAGTTTGCTTTTTTTTTTTAGGCATATTATACATTTCGATGTAAACTCATTTGATGAGTTCATATTAAACATGTAAACGTAAATAATTTTTTTTGTTGTTAAGACGTTAAAAAACCCGTCCAACAGACGGGTATACTACTAATGCATTATAATAACCAAAAGTAAAATACATTTCAAATTAATACATATACAAAGCCTCGTATTACAGTTGAGATCACAAAAGCTAAAAAGAATATACAACTAAAAAAGGCTCCGTCTATTCGCACACGGCCTTTGTCTATTTGCACACTCAAAGCGCCCCGCTTTGGCCATAGCGGGGCGCTTTGAGTGTGCAAAAAGACAAAAAGTGTTGGCCGGAAGTTGTGTTGGTTTTTTTTTGAAATAGGTGGGATGTGGGTTAGTTTGGTAGTGTTTTTTGAAGGAAAAAATTGTATTTAAGTTTTATAATTACGTTTTTTTACGTCATTATTTTTATAGAACGTATATAATATAAGTGCGTCTTTATAAACTGTTAACCTAGTTTATTTTGTTAAATTAAACGAACACGTTAAATAAATTGTACAGAAAGCCATAAGAATTAAACGTAAACAACGTGATGTAAATATATATCAGTTTGTACATACAAAACAAAAAGGTACAACTGACTACATAATACATAACAAAACACTATACAAACAAACTAAGGTACTAATCCTCGTGCGGTGGGGACGGTGGGAGGGGAAGTGGAGGCAACCCAGCGAGCTCTCGTAGAGAAACGAGCGTCTCGATGATCCAGTCCTGGCGTGCGGCCTGGCGTCTGAGGCGCCGGTCGAAGTCCCGAGCCACCTCACGCGCTACCGGAGGCAGGTCAGCGTAAACGTGCTGCGGGTACTGTGGCGGCTCAGGAGCTGGCTGAACTGGTGGTACCGGGATTTCCTCGATATGCTCCTCCTGAGCCGGATCCTCTAATACAGGCTGAGCCTGAGGCTGAGCCTGAGCCTGAGGCTCCTCCTGAGCCTGAGCCTCAGCCTGAGGCTGGCCCGGGAACTGATCGAGTCCCAGAGCCTGTAGCTGAGCCTGCCGAGCGGCCGCCTGCTCAGCAGGAGGGGCCAACACTCCAGGCCTCAACTCAATAACAACCGGGATGACCTCCGGCACCGGCTCCGGCTGCCAAATCAGCCCGTCTCCGCCCCTAAACCTCAGACCAACATCAAAGCGACGGGTGATCTGCATGCTAGAAACTGACGCGCGGCCCAACCTGGTAGACGGGACCGGATCGGACAGCACCGGATCTCCCTCGGGCACGATCCCGAGCGAGCGTGCGATGGCGGTGATGTATGAGCCAGTGTGCACCCACCCGCGGAGCTGCCGGTGGTATGCTGTGGCAAAGTAATCTGCCAGGCTGGCTGCTAGATCGCAGGGCTGTCGTCGCAGTAGACAGTATAGAAAGAAAAGGTCACTGAGGTTGACCTTCTCCCTGCTGTTTTCCCGCGGCACGATAGTTGACGCGATAACATGGTGAAGGTATCGGAACAAGGGGTCTTTGATGGTGGTGGCCTTTTGCCAGGATCTCCCAAAGGGAGCCCTGGAAATGGCCCTCCAGAAACTGATAAGCGTCTGTCTGTCCATCATCGTAACTGCCTGCGTATATAAATCAGTATCGAGCTCGGCCTCTGTGTACAAACCTGTATAAACAAATAATATTAAATAAACAAATAATAATAATAAACAAATAATAATAAATAAACAAATAATAATAATAAACAAATAATATTAAATAAACAAATAACATTAAATAAACAAATAATAATAATAATAAACAAATAATATTAAATAAACAAATAACATTAAATAAACAAATGATATTAAATATAAAATAATAAATAATATTATTTAAACAAACCTGTATGGACAGCAAACTGCCGCACACTCATCTCAAACTCCTGACCGGCGAGACGGAATGTAACCTCGTGGACAGGAAAATCCGGGTCCTCCACGTAATCCGCCGGATGCGGCGCGTATGTAAACGTGGAAAGAAACTCCCACGTCAGCTCAGGGTACGCGTCCTCCATCGCTAACTCAAATAGGCGCGACCAAGGAGTATCTAGTCCAACTATCTCACGCGCCCGCGCGGCCTCTCCCACGGTCTCCAGCAGGCTCCAATCTATCCCTACATGCTCCCCAAGGGGGATGGTGCGCAACCTCGCGCATCTCCCCCTCGCCCGTGACCCCGGCGGAAACTGAAGGTACGGACATGCCGGCTCTCCCTCCTCGCCCACATCTACCTCAGCCTCCATATGCTCAATCTCGTCATCGGAGGAATCCATCCCTGCACGTTGACAATATAATATTAAATATAAAATAAATAATAAACAAATAATATTAAATATAAATAATAAACAAATAATATTATTTATAAAATTTTAAATAATAAACAAATAATATTAAATATAAATAATAAACAAATAATATTAAACAAATATTATTAAACAAATAATATTAAACAAATAATTAAAAAAAATTAAAATGAACCAAAGCGCCGCGCTTTGGCCTCGGCGCGGCGCTTTAGTTCTTCGTTTTGAAGAACAGCCCCCAAAGATCGATCATACCGCCCAAATCAAACAAAATTCAAACAAAATGAAACACATAACTTGAACCAAAACAATAAATGAAGTTCGATCGTACCTTTTAGCGATTGAAACCTTGAAAACGTTGATGTGTGTGTAAATCGCACCTTAATGTGTGTGTGTGTGTGTGGGTTGAAATGGGGGAGAAGGCTGCCCCGCTTCAGCTAAAGCGAGGGTCCAAAGCGCCCCGCTTTGGCCATAGCGGGGCGCTTCGGGTTCAAAACGCCGCGTTATGCTCATAGCAGGGCGCTTTGGGCCTTTTTTAAATTTTTTAAAATTGTTTTTAATTCACAAACGCGTCGATAATAGTCTAAATTTTACGTTTTCTCCATTATACATCATTTTTTATTATATATGGACTATATTGCAAGTTCCGGATCAAATCGGTTACGTGTGATGTCTTATTCCGTTATATCGTATCATTTTGGTTTGAAAGCACAAGTACTCCTGTGAGAGGTGTTATGTGTATCAGCCGCCTACCGTAACTGAACATGACATATTTTTTCATTAATTGTAGTATTATGATGTATATTGTCATTTTGGGTCGTACAAGTGTGTATTGAATCTGATTATTATTAAACACATTTAACATACATCGTGAACATATGGGGTTACATTAAGGTCAGGGGCACGATACGTAAGCATTTCGTACGTGTTGATCTGATCCCTGTATAATGTATGCCAGGCTGCTGCGCGCTCTGTTCTGTGTGCTGTCCAGAGTGGGTTTGGGGGAGGCACTGGATAACAACCTCCAAGCTCTACATGTATGAAATGCCCATGGTCGACGAACACAACCGCAACCACCAGGTGAGGTTCCTCAGCTTCGTTTGGCCCTCCCAGCAGAGGGAAAATTGTACAGCTCCCACGCATGTCGAAGCTGTGAACAATCACACCGTATCGTTGGGCAATAAGAAACCCCGTGTCAGGCATCGTCATGTAATTTTCGATATCTGCTCGTCCCACCCCCTTGAAATTGATCCGTCTAAGCAGCGCATCATAATGTCCTATGTTTTCCGGATCGAAAAACTGTCTCCAAAGCGATTCGTTCGTACGTAACTCCTTTATAAGTTGTTTCCGGATCATCAAATATGAATTTTGTTTCACTCCTAACCCAACAGCCACCGATCGAAACCCACAATGACCATCTGGTTTCACGTCCTTTATTCTAACGATGTATGGATGGATCACTTCGGGAATCTGAGATGCGTAGTTGCGGATCGCTATATCCGTCTTAGGACCGAGCTTGATCATCGGGAAATCAGGGTGCAGGTTGATCGGTTTGGTATTCTTTTGTCTTCTAGAATCTTCGAGTGATATGTACGAGCTGTGACGGGGAAGATCATCTGAGGCCTCGACCCAAGTTTCTTCCGACGGAATGTACGAGCTTTTTCTAGCGGCTTCAACCTTTCTTTCTTCCTGCGTTTTCAATGTTGGGCGACCACGAGTTTTCTTCAGAACAGCAGGAGGTTTTTTGTTATTGTTCCCTGGATTGAGGATTTGCTGAAACTTTTCAAAGAAGCTCCTTTTCACCTGAGGGGGTGTTGGATCGATCTTTTGTTTCAATTTTTCAAATTCCGCGTCTACATCGATATCCTCTATGTTTGTCTTTGCAGGCTTGAAGTTAAGCTTCTTCCAGAACACGTCTATGTGTGTGATCCGGAGTTGCTGACCTGTGGATGAAAACAAATTAGGTGGCAAAATCATAACGAGAAAGGTCAAAGATATTAATTACCTTTATTTTCCAACTTTTCCAAACGACAGGCACATGGCAAACCACAGCTGGTAAAAAGTTGGCAACCACAGCTTGCACCGTAGTCTCTCAACCCGTCTTCCTTACGTTTTAGTTCCCTACTCAAAAGCTCAATCGCATATATTGAAACCTTTCTGAGAATATATGCAAGCATGGGCTGCTTCCTGTGGTGCGTCATCACTTTTCGGAGGCTTGTTTCAAAGCTTATACTAATCTCGGTGTATTGTCTATCAACAACATGATCAACATACAGTACAAGTTTATCCAGTGTGTTGCGATGACTTGGAAAGTGACTTTTTAGTGTTGCATGCATGCCCTCAACCCTGTTGGTCGTAGTTTGGTGAAAGTTGATAGTTTTGTTAATCCAGCATGATACAAACTTTTCACGGTACGGATCCAACCAGGATTTCTTCATATAATCAAAAACCTCTAAAATTAAAAAAAAAACGTAAATAGTCAGTTTTTGTTATTATATAAAATTTGAACATAATTATGTAAGAAATACCTACGTTCACGGTCATCTTCTTTCAGTTGTGCTTCAAGGTTTTCCAAGTTATACCTGTATATTTCCTCGGTCGTAGACTCGCACAATAACCAAAAACTACGTACGAATTCTTTCCAATCCTTGTCAGAGAATTTCTTCTTGCTGTTCTTATTAATATTTTGTTGAATATGGAACCGACAAAGATACTTATGCGCTTTTGGAAAAACTTGTTCACACGCGTTCATTAGCGCAAAATCCCTGTATGTTAAAATCACGCGCGGTTCCATACATCCTACCAGCATAGACTTGATCCTCTGCAACACCCATAGGTAGTTCTCTGACTTCTCAGCGGAAATTACCGCACAAGCAGCCGTAAACGATTTGTTTGTCGACGTGATGCCTACGACCTGAACAAATGGCAGGTTGTACATGTTCGTTTTGTAGGTGGCGTCAATAATTAGCACATGCGGGAAGGCACACCACATCTTGAATGATCTTTCGTGAACAAAGAAGACATCTTCAACTTCGTTTGATATCTCATTCGTGCGCATGTAATAAGTGTAATTTTTTTCGAGAAGAATGCTTTCAAGTTTTTGCATCGGAGACTTACCGACATTTTTTTCGGCGTTGATCTTCTGAACAGCGTTGTGTATATCTTTCGGAATAAGCTTTCTAGCCGGATTGTTTTTTGTCAGCGTTCGCCAGATACTTTGGTTGGGTATGTCTTGCTCTGCCAGCTCCTTAACCAGTTTTGTATCCTCCGAAGAAAGCCTTCTCGCATACGCGTGACCCTCTAAGTTTTCAATAGGAGTGTGGTTATGCTTCGCCTTCGTCACCTCGATCCTCCAAACACTTCCGGATGATTCCGAAAACCCGATCATCTCAAACGGCCAGCCTATTTTCTTGCTACCCGTTTTCCTCTGTGTAGCTATACTCTTATGCTCCCCACCAAAAGTACATTGAAACCAAATCTTGTAATTCTCTCCTCTTTTATTCGACCTCTTAGTCACAATGAGGTAACCGTTGTCTTTTGCCGTGTCTTGTACCCAACGCACCAACTCTTTACGTGACGAAAAGGTCTGCGTCGTATCAAACGAAAACGTAACCGGGTAACAGCCTTCCTCGTCAACAGACACATCCCCCGGCTCACCATCGTCACCGAGGTCCGAATATACTTGATGTTCAAAGTTGTGCTCGCCACCGTAACCGAAATTCGAATAACCTTGTAAGCTCTGTTGACAACCGTAACTGTCGTTTGGACCACACTCCTGCTGTACAAAGCTGTACTCGCCACCGTAACCGAAATTCGAATAACCTTGTTGTGCGTAAGGGTCCTCCACAGGGGTATTCAAATCCAGCGTCACCGTGTTATCACGATAATGAATGCCAGATACAACCTCTGCCTCCCTCAAGTTGGACGAGACCGGTTTCTCATACGAGTCAGAAATAGCGGTCCCCTCGTAAGAATCAGGAACAACTGTCTCGTCAGAATATTGACCGAAAATATAGTTGTTTAACCACGACATCGTTTTTTCAAGAGATGTAACTAATACAGCAAAACCGCGCGTTATTTTGAAGAAACACAACGGATGGGTGAATGTATATCGAAGTGTCTGTGAATGAAAATGTATATGGTCGAAGCACTTCTGTCTCAGAGGTTGCTTTTAAAAGGTAAAATGGGTGAAATTTGGGGTCGAAGCGCCGCGCTATGGCCAAAGCGCGGCGCTTAGGGTTACCGACAAAACATCATAATCAGCTTTATGTCTGTCAAACAGTATCGAATGTTTCAAACGTCAATCGAAGCACGTTTTGTCGATCGAAGCGCCGCGCTTTGGCCATAGCGCGGCGCTTTGGGGTGTGAAAATAATTTTGGGCGTGTGCAGCTAGCATGACCCCTAAAAAATACATTTTTCCAGGGTGAAACTTTTCTTACTTTTTGCACCATAAGCATACCCACAAACCCATATTATATGGGTGCTACTTTCTACACCCCCCTATTTACTTTTTTCACCCCCTCCTCTTACATACTTACAGGTGGGGCCTGCGTGGGACTGACAGTTTTCCTCTCACAAAGGGGGTGTAATCAGGAGGGGAGGGGGTGTATAGAATGAGCCTATTATATATATATCAAGATTTTTTACATCAATAAGTAACTAAATTCCACCCACTCCAACTTGCACCAAACCATATCACCATCACGTCACATTGACACAAAAACTTTTTTGCTTTAAGTAATTTAAATTACTTAAAATTCAGTGACTTAAACTTAAACATATGATTAAATCACATAAAAAAAAATTCAATATATGATCAGTAAAAAAGTTAATTTCTGTATAAACTACATTTAAGCTCATATATTATTTTATACTTTGAAAAGAATATAACATAAAATGCACGATTTTGATTTTTGTGGGTTAACTTAATTTGACATCAAAAACTTGTTTTCACAGAAGCTTGCTATAAGAAAGATAATTATTTTGAAAAATGATAACTGTAATAAGCTATCATAAGGTCATAGATGTATAGATCAATGAATGAGAGGTAAATATATCCGACTAAATACATATAAACAAAAGTTACATGAAAATTTATTGTTTCCAACCTCGTATATATTAGCGGAACCACATATTAGCAGGGCTGTTCATTTTTATCCAAAACCCGAAACCTGGCCAGAATTCAAAGCCACCCGAACCTGAATTAGCGAATACCCGAAAAATCCGAACCCAAGAAACCTGAACCCGACCAACCCGAACTTTAAATGGTTCGGTTATCAGGTCACTTTTTCCAGGCCAAAAACCTGAACAACCAGACCCAAAAAACCCGAAACACGCAACCCGAAAAAAAAAACCCAAACATTTATTGTTTTTCTTCTTATAAAAGTGTTTAGATTTGGAGTCTTTAATAGATGGAACACTAAGTTTTGTGACTTTTAAATGTTATAATAGCATATTGTTAACTAATATTTGAATTTTGATTATATTTTTAAACTAACAATATGAATTTTGATGATATTTTATAAATAAAAAAACATTTATTTTCATTTTACATCCAAACCCGAAAACCGAATAACCCGACCCGAACTAACTCGAACCCGAATAACCCAAACCCGACTAACCCGAACTTTAAAATGAGTTAGTTATCGGGTCAATTTTTCCCAGAGAAAAACCCAAACAACCCGACCCGAAAACCCAAAACCCGAAGAAAATACCCGATTAACACCCCTACATATTAGTCAACTTAGACTTTCAAAATTTCTATTAATACATGTGTATCCAATGTGATTATTATCTTAGAATTCAAATTTTAATATTATATTACATATAAATGATATAAAATAAATTACTATAAATTGTTTTGATTACTATTTGGTTCGAGGGAATTAAGCCGACACCGACATCTTGCTTTTTCATGCCAAAGTATTTAATAGTTAAAATTCAAACAACATAAAAAGGTACGCGTTTTTGTGTGGCTTCGCATCTCAATTTTTAATTTTATTTTTCTTTTATTTTGGCTCATTAGTCGGTTGATTTTTGTAGCATAAAGTGAAACTTGACATATGCTTCAACCACTATGCCTTTTATATTTTATTTATAATTATAATTATAATATAATATAATGTCCATCCTTTTCACGATCAAGAAACACCATAAACCGTTTTGAAAAACATTACGACCAATCAAAAAGCATATTAGCCTGCCTCCTTTCTTTGATATATGTCACATTCATGTCATACATATGTGTTATTAATGTATATCTCATATATATTCTCTTATCCGTTGCAAGGATTTCATACAATATATTCCCCAAATATAATATATATAGATTTTTTATTTTGAAAAGGCGAATATTTTATTAAATGTAACAAAGTAGCTAGAAAAATCAAAGTACAATTAAAAAAAGAAACAAGTAATGAAGCCCATCAACCAAGTTTCTCAATGGTTGATCGGTGCATCAAATCAGATTTTGTGTTAATTAACATGGGAGAAACTTGGTTTAAACGTATTAGTTATTGATATATTGCCCTAAAAGCAAACACAGTCGTTTGATACCAACTATCGACAAAAACTATTGACATCTTCAACCACTGCTCAACTAATGGATATCACAAGACTGGTCTAAGTCACAATCTATATATATACCTAATACTTGACAACAACGGCAAACCTACAGATAAAACAACTAATGTGGTTTATAAAGAGATTTTCAACGAATTGTAATCGTTGCATATTCATGTATTTCAATTTGTCGTTGTACTCTAATATATTCGTTTGTGTTTTAACGTGTATAAAATCATAATATTTATGTCAACGGTGTTAATGAAGATAGTTTCTTTTAGCAACCCGTGAAATTCACGGGTTCTTAAACTAGTAATAGTAAAATCACAATTTACAATCAGTATAACCTAACAAAAAGTATGCCATAGGTGAAACTAGACTAGATAAGGGTGTACGGGGCACTAGCGGGGAGGGGGATCGGTGACCCCATTCCCCGATCGGGAACACCGCCGCCATCACCGCGGGGACCCAAATCGGGGAGGGGAATCGGGGGGGGGGGGGGGGGGGGAGACACCGCAAGAAGGAGAGAGGAGATGGTGGGCCACCCTCATTTTCAACCAATCAGTGATTTTCCTTTTTTTTTTTAATAAAAAAAAGTCCCCTAAGAGGGGAGTGCCGCCATCAAATTGGGGTGTGAGGTGAGTTTAAGAGGGGAGTTGATGTGACATAACCTGATTGGGTGTGCGTAAGAGAGGGGACTCCCCTAAGAGGGGAGTGCCCCTCTCACCCTAACAGTATAACCTAACAAAAAGCTGCAAGCCTCTTAAATAGAGAGGTCTTGGGTTTAATCAGGCAAATAATAGATTTTGATTAATGCCAATGATCTCTAGATCAAGTGGTAGAGGACTTGCATTACTCTTGAGAGATGTAGGTTCGACTCCCACTTGGTGCAGAGTGAGGCACTGGTGGACAATGATAGGAGACCCAGGGAAACCTGGGTTGGATACTTGAGTCAAACGGGTTTTACCGGTAATTTCACCGTCGTGCCTACGGACGGGTGAGTTACCGGGTTTTCCCTGGAATTGGTGGTGGACTCGGGTTACTCTCGGAGTACTCCGTTTGTCCACTGGGTGCTCCGAGAGTGCTCGGGATTGAGTTTGTTGGCCGTTCAAAAAAAAAAAGATTTTGATTAATTTCGTATAATTAGAAGTGAGTAAGAATTAAGTAAAGTGGGTCATTAAAAAAAGTATGAAGTTGAAGAACCAGAGAGAAAACTAGGGATGAATATTTGGTATCGGCGCTGGTATCAAATTTTCTGTACTGGATTATTTTCGTTATCGAATCGGTACCTATTTTTTAGCGTTTTTGGCATTGACATTTTACTGAATTTTGCCTTCAAATGTCGGTACCGTACTGTATCGAACATTTTCGGTACCGATACTTTCGATAACGGTACTGAGCTTATCCCTAGAGAAAACAGAAGAGAAACTTATTTCATTCATATTCAACCGATGCTATATAACCCATATACATCATATATATACATAACGCTGTAAAACCCTAAAGCCCATAAACATCGGGTTAGGCCTAAAATTTCTACATTCATAATCTACTATTTTTGAACCCTAAAGCCCATAAACATCGGGTTAGTTGCCGATCTATTAAACCGTTGAATCAAATCAATGGTTGAACCAAAATTTTCAAAATATTTTATTTCGAAGTCTTATCTTGACATCTTGTTGTATAAGGATCCATTGTTAACTACAATTTAATAAATTGAAGGGAACCATTCCTTCATGTTCAACGAATTTCTCTTATCAAGAAAATAAATTGAAGGAAACCATCACTAGTGCTCTAGTGATGGCCACAAGTATTTTAGTTCCACCTATAATGGGTTCGGATGAGTTTTCTACTCCAGGTCTCAAGTTCGAGTCTGGATGATAGAGGTTTCTCATTGAGGGGTTTAAATTGTGGATCTATTGTGCGAGGGGGCTCTCTAGCGCGAACCCGGTTAAGACAACGTATGCTACACCTCCCGACATTCGCAAATAATTCACACCTTAAAAAAAACATTGAAAAAACAATGTGTGCCAAAATAGGGAAAATCACCAAAATAGCCAAATCAACGCCGTTTTTTCCATTTTGGCCAATGGACACCCCTCACCGAGCCGTTTCAGCATGCTGAAACGGCACAAGATTTTCTTTTAACGGTCAGCCAACCGTTGAGTGCCACGTGTCCGACAAAGCCTGTAACGGCTTGAGGATGCTGCAGTCCACGCCACGTGTCCGACCAATGTTGAAAGATCTTAGCCAAGCCGTTACAATCGGCTCCTGTTGAAAGATCTTAGTCGAGTTCCTTCAATGAGCCAAGCCGTGTGCTTAGGTTGTAGCCGAGCCGTTACCGTACACACGTGGACCCCACTGCTGCCAGCCAAGCCGTTTCAGCTGGCTCCGAGCCGGTACAGCTGCTCCGAGCCGTTTCAACCTATACTTCGAGCCGGGTCAATGTGTTGTTCGAGCCGTTTGACCGTCTGTTCCCCTATATATTTACCCACTTGTTTTTTTGTGTGCTTGTTAAATGAATCCCTCTACCACACTTAAATCTCATAGAAAATGTTATCCTGCTTTCTTTTTTTGATTGTCATAGATGTTTTCGTGTATCAAAGGCAAGAAATTTTTATGAAACCTCATGTATCTGTTAGTGTAAAAGACGTGTTCCTGGGATTTAATTGTCAAATTAGCTTTTGATATCGTTTCTCATATTGGAGTGTCCTTCTCTTCAGAAATGCCACCTCTACTTACCCAGTGAGTGTGGATGGAACTTTCGAGTTCAAGACGCATCTTTATCATTGCTACAAGCGTTTTGACTCGAATTCCAGAAGAAGAGATTTGAATCACTCCTAACTTTCAATTTGCTCTCGGTTATCAACCGAGTCCTAAGCAGCGGTTTGGCGAAGTTATGATGTTATCCGAAGACTACTTGCTTGGAGACCGAGCTTTTTTCTCTACTAGCCGTTTCAGCGGTTTGGCGAAGTTATGTTTGTATTTTTACATGTTATATCTTTTATGTAATTTGTATTAAATAATAATAATAAAAGTTACTTGTTTTTCATTCGATAGATAATAGTGCAGTAAATTACCATACAAATAATTTTAAATCTTGTTTGGGTTGTTTATGTGTTTGGGCCGTTCAATTTAAATAATTTTAAATCTTGTTTGGGTTGTTTATGTGTTTGGGCCGTTCATTTTAAATAATTTTAATTCTGTTTTGGGCTGTTTATGTGTTTGGGCCGTTCACTAGAAAAATGAACTTAACAAGTTAACGGAAAAATAAAAACAAATAAATAAATAAAGAAATTCAACCGCCTTTTTTACCAAAAAAAAAATCAAAAAACGTCAACCGCCTTTATTAAAAGCTAACCGTTGCCGTTCCAAGTCCCCACGTTTACCCACTATATAAACACCCTCAACACGTTCAAGTTCACCACGCCGTCGGAAATCAAAAAATCTTCACCGTTTTCAATAGAAATCTTCTCCGACTCCGTCAACGACTCACCTGAAAATGGCCACTTCCTGGACAGACGTTGAAGACATCGCTTTGTGCGAAGCATGGGAGGAGGCCATGACCGATCCTCCACGACGCGGACAGGGGGGGGGGGCTATGGGTTCGGGTTCAACAGATTTTTGGGCAGCTCCGTGGTCCGGACCATAACCGGACCGTCGACGCCTTATCGTCCAGGTTTCGTGTGCTGGGGTTGGAATGTGAGAGGTTTGACCGCTATTTCAAGAAGGTGGAGAGAGAAATGCCGGACCTTGTTGAGGACAATCAGAAGGAGGTGGCCCTGATCAACTACCGTCATGACGAGGGACATGAATTCAAGCATGTCTCGGAGTGGAAGGCTATTAGGATATGGTTTTATAAAACAGGCCCAAGTATTAGAAAATAAGTTTTATAAAAGTGGCCCAAATATGTTATATAAAAGTGTGGGCTGTTTAGTCCCAAATATGTTTTATAAAAGTGGTCCAAGTATTAGAAAATAAAACGGGCAGTTAATTTAAAACGCAGTGGGCTGTTTGGGCCGAATATGTTTTATAAAACAGGCCCAAGTTTTAGATATGTTTTATAATAATTAATCTTTAGAAATGACGTAGTTATCGTTTAGCTCATGAGTTATACAGCATTCTGGTTTGCCTGTCTTTTTCCAATACTGCAAATGCACCAGCAAACCAGTTAAATACACCTTAAGCTTCGTCAACCGTGGAATAATAACTGCCCTAAATTTGTCTCCTCGTCCACAAAAGTTTTCAAACGGGTATAAAACTAATTCCTGGGATGCCAACTCTAATCGTACCAACATCCATTCGTTATTGTCAATCGGCAGTGGGAAAAACACAAAATCCACGTCAAAAAAGGAAGGAAATGGGTTTTCTTTACCATTTCCATAACCAACCACGCTCTTAGGAACGGATTGTAGTAACGTGTCATAGTATTGAGGTGGAAGAATTGTCCACCGCAAATTTAACGTGAGATCCCTTTGTAACTTTCTTCTTCTCCAAGCCATTAGTCGTCCAGTCCACCCCTCAATATGCTATTTAACGAATATTATATTAATACAAATTACATGTAATAAACAGTAAAAATACACATTTTGTTAATAAAAAAGTTCTAATGAAATTACCGTTGCTGTTAGGTAGCCATTACAACAATAGCCTAACAGAGTGCCCCAAAAATTTTTGTCCAACTCCACATAACGACTGAAAACAGCTGAATAACAGAATGGGGAGTCCCCATTACTGTAAAATGTTGCAATATCTTTTGACCAATTCTCAGATTCGTCGTCTGGAATTGCCCATCTTCCGCCTCTGTTCGCGTGTAAGCTTTGACGATTAGTTACAAAGTTGTTTTCTTCCAGAACCTGCGGCACAGCCGTTTCAGACGATGAAGTTTTACCCGACTGTCTGGGTGCTCTCCATTTCTTAAGAATCCACGTTGATGATTTACTAACTGGTTGAGAGCAGTATACGTCACTGTTGTTTTTGTCAGCCATTATTTGTTTCAAGGGAGTTTCAAGGCTTCTCAATGGCGTTGTAAGAATATTTTGCGATCTTATTTAACATGAATTTTTTTTTTGAAAACAAATAATTTTTTAAGCGGTTTCAACACACTCCTTTCAATAAAGCTACTGCCCGAGCCGTTTCAAGTAACTGCCCGAGCCGTTTCAAGACACGTGCTCCAATAAAGTAAAAAGTCAAGCCTTTACCACACCATGCATGTGTCGTTTCAACGCACGTGCTCCAATAAAGTAAAAAGCAACTGCCCCAGCCGTTTCAGTACACAAAAAAAATTATAGTATTAAAAGTCTCCCAAGTTAAAAGACGGATACATATAATTAGACGGAGATTGTGTAAAATGATCAGGATCATCGGTTTCTTTCCCTTTCCCTTTGTCTGGGCCTTTGCGAGTACGAATTTCTGCCGGCATGGGCTGCCGGCAGCCATCCCAATGATGACCGTATGAGTTACACCGGGAACAATACAGGGTAGTAGGTTCTTCCTCGCGGGATAAGATCCGGTGGTTTTCTCGAGGACGACCGGCCTGGCGTTTTGTCATATGCGGCGGTTGAAGATTGATAAGGTCTTCTGGAGTCTCCCATTCAGATCTATGAGGAAGAGGATTAATCGCTTTTTCATAAGTTTTTTTATAGACTTCGTTTGAGTAACACGGGAAGCAATACTTACTGCAATCGGTTTCACCTAAAAATTTTGACACGACAATAACATGCCCGCACGGTAAACCAGAAACCTGCCAAACTCGGCAACTACTGCTTCCATTAACAAAGTCAACTAAACCCCCCTATCCACTGTCTGCGACAGAATAATTGTTTAACCCAATCCCAGCAACCGTCCAGGTTCTAGACCCTTCAATTTTTTAAAAAAATTTCTTCTGTGCCCATTGTGTAAGTAAATGTTTTTCATGAATACCTTGCAAACGGCGATCGTAAAACCATTTCTGTACAGATTGCCGGAAGAACTCTAAGAGTTGCGTTACCGGCATTTTACACGAGTGTCTAGATAAAGCGTTAATAGACTCCGCGCTGTTAGATGTCATATAATGATATCGATTACCTGGACAATGCGCCCTTGCCCATCTACCGAACCTAATACTTGTTAGAGTGTGACGTACTCTAGGAACGGCAAGACAAAGAGCATTGAATGACTCGTTAAAATCAGACAATCGGTACGATTTGCATGTCTTCCACCACAGCTTCTCATTTTCTTTTTTTTATCAGAGGGTAAACGTAGGTTCATCATTAAATGACGACAGCATAACCCGTGATAAGCATGTGGAAAGACATTTCTAACAGCTAGGTGTATAGAATTCGCTCTATCCGATATTATCGCCATGTCAGGTATTTCACCGATACATTCTTTAAGCTTTGACAGAAACCATGTCCAAGATTCACCATCCTCTTATTTACCTATTCCATAGAAAATTGGTAAAATTTGGTTGTTTCCATCCATCCCAACTGCTAAAAATAACGTCCCTTTAAATTCACCCTTTAGGTGTGCAGTATCAATGATCACCACCGGTCTTAGATTACAGATAAAGGTACGAATCTGAAACAAAATTATTTAAAAAAGGTCAACAAGATGTAGTTTGACGGAAAAAAAAACAGAGACTGCTGTAACTTACCGCAGCACCAATCGCGACAAAGACCATTTCAAACCGATGCTCGTCATCAGTCTTGATATGAGTGACAGAACCAGGATTTGCCCGCTCTAGATTGTAACAGTAAAATGGTAGTTCTGCAAACGAATCTCTGTTTGTTCCTTGTAAAAGCTCTAGTGCCAGACTTTTTCCACGCCAAGCTTGACTAGTGGTTATCTCAACTTGGAATCTTTGTCTAAAATCTTTCATTATTTCATTACAACGATATATTCTACCACTGTCTTTTAAAGGTTCTTTTAAATAGTGAGCAACAACCTTTGGGTTTGCCTGACGAAGATGTGGGTACGTTAGCGTCTTCGAGCACGTGTGTTTATCGTTTAAACTCTTAACAAAAAACACCCCACTATCCCCAAAACTGTATGCACTAAAACGCCAAACGCAACCGTCCACCAAACATGACACTTCGTACCGAGTTTTAGAAGATCTATCTACTTTAAACTTAAAGTGTTCTAACAAACATTTTTTCCCAACTCAAGTTTCATGTCTTCTTTGTTATTAAATACGTGCCCTGGTTCAAAAGTAATTGATGAAGATGGCAAACAATTTTCAAATGAATTATCAGGATTTGGCTGGTAGTCGTTTAAAACATCATAATTTTCTTCATCAGTACAGAAATTCAAATCAGGAACTTTAAATTTTTTTGGAGGTGAAAAACTAGATGATCCAGCACAAAACCCTTCAACGACATATAATTTATAAATTTCAAAAATATTTTCCATAGCAAAATTATAAAACATTGTAAGATCTTCATCGTTTATTATATCGATTGGATCACTAAAGGAAGACAACCGATACGATACCTTCGTAATGTTTGTAGAACTACACATGTTTGACACTTTACTTAGAAGAGCAGTGTATGTGAAAGGTTGGGTTCAATTTCTAAACCACGTCTACTTGAATCAGCATCAACAACATACTCCAACTTTCCGTTAACGATTTCCCACTTTCCGCCGCTGTATACAACCAAACGAATCTTCATAATTTTAAGTTGGTAAGTTCCTTCTACAAAAGCAAAATGCTTTGATAACTTTAGATGAATCTGTTGCACAAACACACAGAAAAAAACAGACAAATATAAATCTATAAACTAAAGCATTGAAACGGCTCGGAGCCAGCGGAAACGGCTCGAACCATAGGTTGAAACGGCTCGGAGCAGCTGTACCGGCTCGGAGCCAGCTGAAACGGCTTGGAGCAGTTGAGACGGCACAAACAATGGGGCGAAACAGCTCGGAGCTAGCTGAAACGGCTTGGCTGGCAGCAGTGGGGTCCACGTGTGTACGGTAACGGCTCGGCTACAACCTAAGCACACGGCTTGGCTCAATGAAGGAACTCGGCTAAGATCTTTCAACAGGAGCCGAATGTAACGACTTGGCTAAGATCTTTCAACATTGGTCGGACACGTGGCGTGGACTGCAGCATCCTCAAGCCGTTACAGGCTTTTTCGGACACGTGACACTCAACGGTTGGCTGGCCGTTAAAAGAAAATCTTGTGCCGTTTCAGCACTCGGTGAGGAGTGTCCATTGGCTAAAATGGAAAAAACGGCGTTGATTTGACTATTTTCGTGATTTTCTCAAAATATCCTATATATAAAAAAAGCCATCGTCTGACACACAAACAACACGTGGAAGCATGCAACAGAAGACGAGGCTTCTACAAAACAGCCACCTGTCCACTACGTGTTACAAACATTTCCATAATTCCTAAAACACCCCTCCCCCTATCACCTTCTTAGGATATTTCCAATTTATACTCCTCTCGCTGGCTGGCGGCACCATCTTTCAGGGCCCACACCCTTCACTAACTTTCTCTCTCTATTACTATATCTATATATAAAAGTTAGATTGTTATATTTACTATATTACATCTACCGATTGCCACCATTGATGAAGGTATCATACATGCATTGTAACTCTAATCATGATTCTTTAATGAATCTTCTTTGCGTGCTCTTACAGATCTTGATTATGTTGTATCTATTTTACAAGGTTGGAGAACTCGTTAGTCGCTAGTCAGCCGGTGAGGTGGGGACTAGCGACTACTTGGGATTTCTCAGAATTAATTGGGATTACTAGGATCGGTTTTTTTATATGTAATTTTCACTTTTTTTTTGGAATTTACATGGTTTGGTTGAAAAACTGGCCGGAATTTAGAGGTTTTGGCTGGAATATACAGTCTGTTTGCTGGAATCTGGCCGAAATCACCGATTTTTGGCTGGCCGACTAGGTCTGACTAGCGATTAATGGACTGATTAATGAAAAATTACTAAGTTAGTGGCTGACTAGTCGCGATTTTTACAACACTGCTATTTTGCATTAACTCTAGTAATGATTCTTTAATGAATCTTCTTTGTGTGTTGTATGTACTTTGCATTAACTCTACTGATGATTCTTTAATGAATCTTCTTTGTGTGTTCTTACAGATCTTGATTATGTTATATCTTTTGTTCTAGTACCGGGTGAACAAAAGAACGGTGGTTCCAGACGCGGAGATCATGTCGTCCGGGGAAGTCGAGTCGCCGCTCCAGTCCGATAAGCACCAAGATAGGAATAATATCCAGCTTGGGCGACAATCTTCAATCTATTCCCTTACGTTAGATGAATTTCAACACACTAGTGGAAAGAATTTTGGTTCTATGAATATGGATGAGTTTCTTAATAGCATTTGGACTGCTGAAGAAAACCAGGCCCAAGCCCAGGCCCATTTTCACCCTTCTGCTGCCGGCAACGGTGGTGGTGGTGGTGGTGGTGGCGGTGGACAGTTTATGATGGGGATCAACACGAGTTCGGTTGAATCGAATATGATTGCTCGGCAACAAAGCTTGAGTAGACAAGGATCGTTGACTCTTCCGGGCTCGTTGTCTCGGAAGACGGTCGACGAGGTTTGGTCGGAGATTCGAAAAGCTCAAAATGATGTTCGCCACCATGACTCGAGTGATGGTCGAGTTTCCGGTTCGGGTTCGGCCCAACGCCAACCGACTTACGGAGAAATGACACTTGAGGATTTCTTAGTGAACGCCGGGGTGGTCAGGGAACAAAATCAACCAAATGTGGTTCAAGTTCAACCTCTGGCCATTGCTCAGTTCGGGTTATATCCGAACGGAAGCAATCGGGTTGTTGGGCCACCACCTGGACCAGCCTATATGATAAGGCCGGTAATGGGCCCACCAGCTCGTTTTCCAGGAAAACGAGCCGGTCCCTGCCAGCAACCACCGCCTCCATGTTATCCCAACATGGTGGGAAATGTAGGCGGTGGTTATGGGCAGGGGCTTGGTACCGGGTCACCAGCGAGCCCGGTATCTTCAGATGGCATTGCTACGAGTCAGCTCGAAAGCGGGAATCAATACGGGATGGATATGGGTGCTATAAGGGACGGTAGGGGTCGGATAATCGATGGTTCGGTGGAGAAGGTGGTTGAGAGGCGGCAGCGGAGGATGATAAAGAATCGCGAGTCCGCCGCAAGGTCCCGAGCTAGAAAACAGGTGTGTAAACGCGTTTTAAGTTTCATTTTCACCCCTTATACTTCGATAAGCTTATCGATTTTGTTCCATGCAGGCTTACACAGTTGAATTGGAGGCAGAATTGAACATGTTGAAAGAGGAGAATGCTCAGTTGAAACAAACTTTGGTAAGAACTAAATAGTTTAAAAATACCCCCTTGAGTTTTAAGTAGTTGTCAAATATGTCAATATATTCAAATTTGTTAGTATTTTTGATGCACAGGCAGAAATAGAGAGAAAAAGAAAACAACAGGTGTCTCCACCACATCATTAAAATTGTGTTTCATCAAGAAACATGTTTTTTTTTTATTTGTTTTCATTAAGAAACTTGTTTTATATGACAACTTATGTGCAGTTTTTTGAAGAAATGAGGATGAAAAGTGTGCCAAAAGGTCAAAAAATGAAAGATAAGTTAAGAAGAACCACAAGTTGTTCAACCTGATAACTATAGTGATCACTCGTCAGTATGAGCAAGTAGATCGCTTATTGAAAGATCGACTAAATACGCGACACTTTTGTAGGTTGAATGTTGTTCAAAATATCGATCGTGTGAATTATATTTAGCCATCATAGATGGGCACTTTTTCGGCATGTAAATCCGACAATCCGTAGCTAGCATTTGTACCTGTTAACGTTGCATTTTCAACTAAACAGTCGAGTTGAATAGTATCATCAGCGTCAGTGGCGAAGCTTGTGATTTCCGACGGGGGGTCGAAAACGTATATACCAAAAAATTTCTATAGAACGGGGGGTCGAAAACGTATATACCCAAAAATTTATATACGAAAGCTACATATACACTACTGAGCGAAAAGTTCGGGAGGTCGGGCACCCCCGGCCCCTTCTAAACTGCGTCCCTGATCAGCGTAACGCAATATATGATCTCATTACAAGGTTCTTCTTTGAAATGGAGTTAAAACTTGTTTAAAGGATGTGCAAACCCGGTTATGGTTATTAGATTGACCTTTTATTTTTACAAATGTGATTGACTTATTTTTTTTACAAATGAAACTAATCAGTGTATATACGGGTTATGCACTATTTAATAAAAAAGTATTAAATAGTTTCTAATAAAATATAAATTTAGAAATATTAAACTTTATTTTAAGACGAGATATATTTATAAAAACAAAAGATGTAATAGGGTAAATTACATTTTTCGTCCTTTATGTTTGTAGCGGGTTGCAATTGATGACCTTTAACTTTAATAATTACAATCACAATCCTTTATTTCGAAAACTCATAACACATTTCGTCCTTTACCACTTACCAGGTTAATCTTACAAGTTAAATCTAGTTATGTGCAACACACATGTGGCCATTTGAGTAATTTTGCCGCTATTTAGTTACATGAAATAGAAGAAAAATCTATCTCTTATATTAAAGCAAAATAATGTTTGACTTTTTGACCTTGATGTGGCAATGCTCTTTGGCCAGAGAATTGTTTTTTTGGGCGGCAAAATGTTTTTCCTCAATTCTCTTTCATTTGTAAACCGCCTATTATGTTCTTCTTCAATATGAAAACCCCCAATCAATTCTCAATCAGTTGAATTCTTTCCTAAATTTATGAATACCTTTCTATGATTCGGCGCTCATTTCCTTCTTCTTCTTTGAGAAACCCTAAATCTACCTGTGTTACTTCTTCTACGTCGAGTGCTGCAATTGATCGGTATGTATTCTTTCTAAAACCCTTGCCGTGTTCCTTCTTATTGATTCTTCTACGATTCGGGTGCTACAATCGATCGGTATGTATTATAGGTTTTAATTTTAGTCTTTCAATTGCTTTTTCTGATGTTAATTTGTTTATTCTCATATAAGCTACCTCCCATCTTTATCATTGTTGTTCCATATCTGATTCAGGTTAGTAATCTTTTGAATTTAAGTTTTGTTTTGTTGTTTGATTTTTTTAATAATTTTTTATAATAATCAAACTGTGGCCGTAGTCGTCTTCAGATCTGATGATTACGATTCAGGTGCTACAATCATGTTGTTGCTGTTTGTTTCTTAATCTCATGTTTATGCTTGATTTGGAGCTTGATAAACTCGCGTTGACATGGCAAATTAGGGTTTACAAGGTGTGAATGCATAGTGGGGATCTTAGCTTTTGTGTTAGTGCAAGAAGGTATGTGACTGGTCTCTGTACATAAATAAAGCTAATGTATAGAAATAACCTGGATTATAATTATTGCAAATAGGTTGTGATTATGTTAGCTTGATTACAAAGTAAAAAAAGTTAAAAAAAGGTCATGTTTTGGGGTTACAGTTAATGAATTTGACACAAAGAATTATATTGATTGGGAAAGTGTACCATGGTGTCTTAAGAAGTGGCCAAGCTACAGCCATTAAAATTTTATAATCAAGTGAACAACCAGACCAAATTTTTGGCTTAAGTCTGACTTATTGTTGCTAACATCTTTATATAATAATGTCAATTGAAAATCAATATGATACATATTGGTGTATCATTGCAGGTTTCTATGGCATCGAGGCATAATCATGATAATGTCGTTAAGATGCTAGGATATTGTGCAGATGGTGGTTCGAGATTACTTGCTTACGAGTACGCTTCAAATGGAATGCTTTTCAATGCAAAATCTGAATCTCTAAATAATCTGCTATGCAAATCTCTTTTATTTTTTTAAATAATCCGGTATGTGATTAATACTTTGTTCCATACAGGTTGATGGATCATTATTAGGAAGATGAGATGAAGAAGATAATTGAAGATGAGACGAAGAAGATGACTGTGATGAAAACGGTAGTCATGCTCCAACCCTAATCTATCTTTGACACACTAGAGAAAGGTCATTGTGGTTCCATAATTTTTATTTTAGCTTTTAAACTTATAAGTGGTAGTTAACTAAAGACCCTTAAATTAGACTTTTTCATGTGGTTTTTTCATGTCATATGAGCTACCTGAGTACATGTATTATCCGCATGATTGATTTTACGATTACATGATGTCGCTGAATGAATACAGATGCTGAAAACCCTTAATGCCGACGAGTATTTTTCACAGGTTTGGGGATTTCCATTTTTATGCCGATTTTCTGTATTGCGTCTATTTGATTGATGTTTTGTTGCAATTCATTGATTAGGGTTTGTGTTTGATTGCTGGTCATTGCTTATAGAGGCTTTTTATAAGTCAGGTTTGTGTGTTTATTGTACTTCACATGTTTGAAGGTTTACTGCCTCACAAAAACTGAGTTGAAGGTTTGTTTTCTTAAGTCTGATGTCACAAAAACATGTTTGAAGGTTTTCTTAAGTTTGATGTCACAAAAACTGTTTTTATTTGGTGCTGACCCATTCATAGTAAATGGCAAAACTACCAACTATAGTTCCTTTTTGTTTTTTAATGTTAGGATAATAAAGGTGGCTTAATTGATCTTAGAGGTTATTATTACTGATTACAAATACAAAAGTAGTCCCACCAAACTTATCTCTTTGTTACTTTTTTTTTTCTCAGTTACTTCAGTAGATATCAAGCAAATCGTGCAAGTTGACAAAAAACCATGAAATTTTTGCTTACTACATCAGCTCAAATTGCACCCAATGAGAATCACTGGCTTGATGATGGTGCAGTTCTCATGGTACTTTGGATATGATTTGTGTTTCTGTTTGTTTGTAGTAATTCTATTTGGTTTTGGTATAAATTATTCTGAATTTTTGCATGATGATAGTTTAAAAGCTGCATATGAGTATGGGTTTGAATTCGGTAAAATACCCGATTGATGGGTAGGAATACAGATATATACGTAAAACCAAAGGAAAGTGTCGAAGATTAAAAGTCAAAAGACTTGGATTAAGAATTAGGACTAAAGGACAATAAAATTTCGCAAAAACAGAAATTTTGATAGTTAAGTTTAACTATTTTAATACTGGACGGACCGAATAAAGTATAATACTTGATATTCCAAGTAAGCGCAACCCGAATAATGAAAGTGCGAAACATTACTGAACTAATGTGATAGGTCGTAAAAGAATATGGAAAGGAAAACGCAAACCAATAAAACTGGGGTGATTAAAAACATTAAGATAACGAACCCGATAACGGGTTGAAAGGAAATAGGGGCATAAACCAAACAAATGTATGAGTAAAATAAACCGACGCGAAGGTGACATAAGAAGTCATAGAGTTGGAAAGATAATCCGAAAGAAAATGAGTGTAGCCTTAGACTATGGTCAAGGTCAAACGAATAGAAGATGATCCATGGGATCACCATAACCTCCAGACTATAAACAATGTAAAGGTCTACGGGACCAAAATGACCATTGGGTCGTAAATACGAAGGAACAAACTATGGGGTCACACCTTAAAAAAGTGAAGACCTAATAGAATAGTCTACAAGGCTAGGTAAAGGAACCTGCGGGCCGGTAATATAAAGCGTGGGAACCCATTATGACTCCTCGTGTAAAATGATAACGGAGAAGAATAATCCTTGTCGTCAATTCCTTGAAATGATTAATCGACATGTGTTTAAGAGAAAAACATTAAACTAAAATTTAGTTTTAGTAAAGAAACAACATCCTAACAAATATAAATAATATGAGAGAAGTTAGAAAATGATTAATACTAAAGAGTATAAGTCTTAACGCCGATAGGTGTAAGGCGATGCATTCGAAAGAGGACTTATAATAATGAAAAGCTGACGAAAACCTAAACATGACGTGATGTGATCACGGACCCAAGAGTGATACAGAATACAGCCACGCTGTAATATGAGTTACTAGATGCAAAATGATAAACACGCAAAGGGCCGATGACGGTAATATTGCATACCCGAATGACGAGGTATGAGGTAAAATGGTGACCAAATAGTTTAGGCAATAAAACAAGTTGTAGTCTAAATAACGCTGTGACCTATGTAGAGCGCTTGTCAATATAAGACTAGCGTCAAGTAAGTATGCTGACGGACTCAGTGACTGGATGATCAAAAGGCAACCCGGTCAAATAGGCGACAAAGATAGGAAATAGATGATAAAAAGTTACGGTCCAATAGACATATGCCTAAAAGACGAACATGCCAATAAGAATAAAAAAACCTTATGCCGGAAAAGAAAGAATGCCTTGAAAAACGAAACTAAGATGGTTAGGTTCAAACCAAAGGCCTACTTAGAGGAGGTTTCGGGGACGAAACCCTTTTTAAGGGGGGTGGACTTGTAACACCCCGAAAATATAAAACTTTATATTAGAATTATAAAGTGTAAAATAAACGAGAATAAACTGACTAGGACTAGATAACCCAGTTAGATACAACATTGTGAAACCAAATAAATGGATGTGAACTCCTAAATTAATAAACGAAACAATAATTGAGGGACCTAAGTTACAAGGTTGGAAACTTGGGTGATTATAATTAAAATAACACACACCAAACACACATTTAGGTGTGTTTGGTCGAACAAGAACACAGGGGGCGACACAGGCTCCCCACCAAACCCTAGTGCATGTCAAACTTGATCAAATTGAGAGTTCAAATCAGCTCCAAATCGATTTTCAAGCACGAATTAGTGATCACCTTGTTGAGGGGATCATAAGGTATGCAAAATTTTGATGTTTTGATCCATCTTAAATTATAGGTTAATTGTGAAAAACTGAAATTGAGCTTGATTATGTCTTGCATGGATGAAATTAGAAGTAATATGGCATCTAGGGATAAACCCTAGATGATTTCTTGTTAAAATCTAGCATTATACTTGTGGGGTTTATAATCACCATTGTAGGTCATTAGTGAGTTTGTAGAAACTAAATAAACACTAGAATCATGGTTCTTATTCTAGTGAAATATGAATTCATGTGGTGAATCTAAAATTATTTATGTTAAAATTTAGTATAGATTTGTTAATTGAAGTGAATGTAGATGAAAATAACATGTCAAGAACCTAGTAATGGTTATGTAAAAATCTGACCCGCTAGGTGTTTGTTAAAACGCCTAAGTGAGGAGTAAAACGTTAAAGATCGGACAAAAACGCAGATTTGAATATCATAATGAATTGTCCGATTTTTGGTTATAAAAGAGTTCTAAATTTGGTTGTGAATGAAACTCTATAGGTAAAGAATCCGGGTCGTCAAGTGGACAAGCCGAAGGTGATACACGCTAGAAAGGTGTGCTTAAAAGGTACGTAACCACGGTTTTGTTACGTTATGTTTGTTATGTATTTTTACTAGTAGACTTGAATTTAGAATAGAGTATGAATTTGGATGTCTAGTTGAAGTGACGAAGGTCACTAGATAAGTAAATGGGTTAAATGTTAGTTAGAACAAGTTTGGTATGTTGTAAAATGGTGGTTCCCATTAAACAACCAAACAGGTCAAATAATGGTCGAATTTTGTAGTGTTGAAGTGATTAAAACATCACTCATTAAAATTGAGTTATAAAAACGTAATCCATGGAATGGACGTGATACGCTAAGATTGACAAGCCCGGGAATGGGTAATTATGGCTAGAAACCAATGTCGATGAATTACGCAAGTATGTAACTTGATTCGTTACATTTGGTAAATTTTGATAACTAGCATATTTGTAGTTGAATTGTAGAATAGAAGTTGAGTTGATTTAAAGCGATAATGTTCGCTATATTGAATAATAGGTCAAGAATTGGTTAGACCTCGTTGGTAGTCATCATAATAGAGGATTCCTTAGATGAGCCAAACGGGTCGGATAATCAAATAATGCGTGGTTAATGCATCGTAATATGGCTACTCGGTCTTTGTTGTTGTTAATAAAAAGACATAATAGAATACGAGAATTTAGCATATTAGTTTGTTAGAATAAGAAATCCGAGGATTCGGGTTTGGGTGAAATGTATAAATGAGACAAATAGCAAGTTTGCAGAGTCCACCGTAACTTACGGTGGAGAATAAAAATATTACGGCAGTTCAACACTGCCTTACAGCAGACCAAGGTTATCCAGCGTCTACCGTAACTTACGGTAGACACCGTAAGTTACGGTAGAGCCCAGAAATAATTGTTAAAACTTGCATATCCTAGCTAATCGAATCCGGTTTTTGAACGTAGCTTCGATTAAGCAATATTTCTAAGAACTCTAATACTAATTTTGTTATTAATCTCCAGTTTTTAGGTTTTGCAAGTATGTGGACGATGATCAAGCATGTTTAGAAGAACCGAACACGAATTTTGAAGCTTCCGCGATATCTAACTTTAATAGACAATGTTTTTGGAATGTAAATAATTTGCTAGAAAATTTATGAATGTTTGAATTAGTCGGTAGTTGACTAAAGTTTGGTCACTTTGGAACTTATCTTTTAACCTAGACGCACTTTATATATAAAATCATATGAAATTTAGATTTAAGTCGAGTGTTAATTAGAAGGGTGTTACAAAAGTTATGTAAATCACATCAAATAACCATAATCATGTCAAAATAGCATTACAATCATCAAGTTCATCTAAACCCAGGTAGTTTAAGAAAATTAGCCAAGAATCATATTCAAGAACAAGAAACGAGTCTCAAACGATAAGCAAATCATGTTTATAATTTTGTAAAACACAAAGTCTAACAAAACTAAAAATAATAAATTGCAAACCAAACCCGAAGCTCGAATCGCGACTTGAACCAACCCCTTCTCCTTTTCTTGATCGACTCTACTCCTGTGATCGTCCTCTCGAACTATGCTTGCTGCCGTCTAATGTTGCTCTCCTTTAAAACAATGATAATATGCACTATATAATATTTCCCTTGTTTCTTTCGAAAATATTAGGGCTTACTCCCTGATGTTGTCGCCCACTATCTTCTTGTTTCAAAAGCCCAAAACAACAAAAACCATGCCCCCATCTCTTCGTGGATTTGCACGGTTGGCAGTGGGCGGCCCACTGTAATTCTGCCAAGATGGCCTTTTCAATTCATTTATGAATGCAGAATGCCTCTAGATATATCATGTAGCCTTTCCTTTTAAAATATAATACAAGGCAGCCTTCTTTTATATTTTCGTTACCTTCTGTTTAATTGTTGGGCCACCAACAAATATATTATATGGCAGCCTTTCTTTTCAAAATAACATAGAGATAGCGGGTTCGGCCCACTCACGAAAAATAGCGGTAATTTCACTTCTGTCACTGGCGCCCTACTCTGCCCAAATGGTTGGTTATTTCTTTATTGCTCATTTTTGCTTCATTTGCACCAGCACCTGGCCCAACACAAAATAATGAAATAAAGCACTAAAACTAAATAAAAATAAATAAAAACTATACAAAAATTATACACTTTACACAGGACAAATATGTATATTTTACCCTACATCAAATATCCTCACACTTAAACTTTTTCGTCCCCGAAAAAGAATCTATGCATACGGAATCAGAGATGGATAAATACTCGGGTCAAAAACTTATTTATATTTGTTAAGATCAAAACTTGTGTTAGCCGCGATTGCAAATATTCTTGTCCCTTTAAACCCAAACTCAGTTCTAAGCCCCTTATCATGCAAATTTAGTTCAAGTGCGGTCAATCTACCTAGGGTCTCACGCTAGAAGCTACGGTCCACCTAATCCCGCCTCAAGCTTATAGAACAAAAGGAACGATCACTGGACCAATTCCCAACCGTCTTATATCAAAACCAAGAGAATTTAAAATCAAATATTTTTTTCTTTTTTTTTCAGCATTATTTTTTTCTTCTTTCTTTTCATTCTTTTTTTTAATGAGCGTAGACGTTGTTTTCCCTAACCCAGAGGCATTCCGGCTGTAGAGTCGCTATCCCCAACTCGGATTACTTAGGCTTCGGTACTTTTTTATTTGCAAGTTCGATTTCACACATCCTAGAGGTATTCCGGTTGTAAAGTCACTATCCCCAACCAAGATTACATAGGCCTGCGCTACTTTCATTCAGTTTCTAGCTCATTTATTCTAATTTTTTTCTATTTTTTTTTCATGATAAAAAATTCTAACGGTTTTAACTTATAACGGTGTCCCTTATACTCTTATTGGCAGTTTCAATTTCCCATTTTCCCTAGATGAAAACCCACTAGTATACCGACAATTAAGGTAATATTAACTCAAAGGGACCTAAAACCAAACCGGGCCTAATCACATATCCCAAACTAGACACAAGCTCGACTTAATTAATCTCATATTATCATTATTTGAACCTGAACAAAAACTCATCTTTTCTATCATTTTCCGTATTAATTTTGCAAACTTCTTTATTCAAAAGACATTTTTTTGATTTTTTTAATTTAAAAAAAAAAAAAATTTTTACTCAAGACTCACTAACTAAGACCTAAACGACAGTTTCCCATCCCCACACTTAAACTCTACATTGCCCTCCATGTAGGATGGAAACCGACTCAAAAGACTAAAAATAAATAAGAAATAAAAAGACTAAGGGCAAATTGGAAAGGACTTAGCTGATTTTATAACGCGTATGCTCCATAACTCTCGTCCAATCCAGCTCGATCGTATAGCATTTTGGTCGCGATCGGCTCTGACTCTAACTGGTGTACTTGGTAAATGCCTTGATATTCGAATAGCAGCTCCAAAATCACCCGAATGGGGATTGAGTACGGGTGGTACATATCCAAACCTGCATTAACAAAAACAAGCAAAACCAAAGCAGTACCGACTCTAAAAAAAACGACTCAAAACTACTAAGTTAGACTCATGGTACAAAATAAATGACTAAATATACAAACTCTACAAACTACCGAATATATAAAATTACAAAACTTTACAAAACCTCCCCACACTTGAATTTAATCAGGAGGTTTCTCTTTGATCTGGACCTGGTCTAACCCGTTTAATTCCACCCGGTCCTCAAAGATAATTAAAAATTTATTGGTGGAATAATAAAATATTTTAAAAAATTTAAACGGGTCAGACCACCAATATTTAAATTTACCTGGACGAAACCTGATACGAGATATGTAGTGAGAAGAGAGGTGTCGAGTAGACTTCAGCGCTTCCATCTCCTTCTTTCTCCGGCACCATCCCCGAATCTCCGGGAAAGGGTTGTCCAGGCTCCTTTTCGTCTTCTCCCGTGTCTTTGATCGTGGTGGGCGTCCATTTCCTGGATTCTCCACGGGCCGGCTATCAAACTCCTCGTCCGCTCGCTCCGCTGCTGAGTTTGGTGACTCTTTGAACTCCATAGTCGGCTTCTCCATCAATAATGCTTCTAGTTCACTCAAATCGCCGACTGGGTCAAATCGCTCTTCATCTACAAGAGTTGGTAAACCACCCAACTCGTCACCAAACTCCTCCTCCCATGATAGAGTATGATCTTCCCCCACTTCTGATGCGTCAAACATGTCCCATATCGGGTTAGTGGGGTAACAACCATCCTCATAATTGTCCATACTATTGGCAGCGCACCTTCTTCCATCGGGGCGGTGTAGTCAGCCATCTCTAACTCGGCCTCTTCTACTACCCCCTCATCATCACTCCAGAAGCCATCGTCGATATTCCATGGCGTGGGACACCAATGGCTGGAATTAGCGACCTGTTGAACCAGAGGTGGGACTTCAATTTCCATTATCGTCTCCGGCTCTATATCCAATAGCTCTGGGTCGCCTTGAAGCTCTTCACCTGCATCGTCATCCTCTTCTTCTCTTCCACTGCTTTCTTCGCCCTCCAACGGTGTCTCTTTGTCAGTAGGCTCGATGGTATATATCATCTCGTCATTCATGAACCACACCAAATCTTCCGGCCAATATGTAGTATCGGGCATTACCCATCGAAAGGCGACCAGACAATCTTCATACTGATGCGGTCCACCGCAGCCCTGACACTCCAGATCCACTTGCTGAATCCTCCAATTATCCGCCAATAACTGCAGTAACACAAGCGCTTGCTCAGAAAAGGCGAGCACGTCGGGAACGCAATGATCCCCTTGCTCTTTTGCCGTTTTAGTTTTCTGAACAAAGCCTGTAATTGCATCCGCAAACTTCGTAACACAGGGAGGGTACCCCGTTTGAATTGGGCAATATTTAGTGTAATGGTCCCCTCCACACATTAAACACATGATAAAAATATATAAAATGAAACAAACTAATAAGAAAATTATTTACAAAAATGACTAGACGCACTAGTACTAGACTCAAACCCTAAGACTCAAACTACAAATAAGACCAAGTAAACAAATAAGATCAGTCAAAGCTAATAACGTAATCGCCTAATTGTCCCCGGCAACGGCGCCAAAAACTTGATGTGCAAAATGTGGTCTATAAAAAATTAACCTAATCTGGACACCCTAGTTTTAAATTTATAAACTAAGACTCTCTAAATGCTAGACCACAGACAGGCAAGTGTACCTATCGTACGTAGTAAAGCCTAATGAAGTCCGTGTATCGAACCCACGAGACACTAAGTTAACTAAACTAGTGGAAATAACGAGATTAAGGATTTCCCCGGGATCATCATTTAATCTTAGCCCTTGATTAACTAAATGGGTGGTCAAGATCACTTCCTAGCCTTCTTAGCCAAATAAACTTCCTATTGTATCTCCACCCTCCCTATTAATAAAAGAAATAATTAAATGTGGTTATTTTAGTTATCTATCATCTATTAATAAAACAATAAATGTGTTTCACTGTTCATCAGCACTTACAATTTAGCACTTACAATTAATACGTATAATATGTATAATAATATAATTGTTCTAGGGCCCAATCCAATAATATTAACTAGTTGATTTGCACCGCGCTTCGCGACGGCATTTCAGCCGATATCAATTTGGTTTGTTTTTTACCAGTACGATACAAACATTCGGTATAGCAATCACCACACGTTTTACATCGATCGAAAACAAAAAACAAACATGGTACTGGTATCGATGTTGTTTGGATGATATAGGTTCAGTTGGTCACAGAATCGGTATTGTTTCGCTGACGGAGTTGTATAAATGAAATATTATCAAAACCAAAAGCCATAAAAAAGAATACGGGTACCGCTACTGATGTTGTTTGGTTCAGCTCGGTACAGTGCAGTACGGTGGTGATATGGTGTTAGATTATCGAAACTAAAAATCATAAAACTAAATATCGGTACCAATACTGATGTTGTTTGGTCAATTTTATGTTCGATACGATAGCACACGGTATCCATTTTCAATAAGATTGACCAAAAACCATAAAAATGAATATCGGTACCGATGTTATTCAGTCGGTTTTCCGTTCGGCATGGTAGCGGCGCAACATCCATTTTCAATAAGATTTATATCGGGATATTGGAAAAAAAATCAAATATAGTTGCGTCTTTGGATCATTTTTTAAAACTTAACATACGCAAGTTATTAGCAAAAATATCATATTAAATAAAAGGTAAAATACTATTAACAAAACTAAAACAAATACTTAAAATTTTATTTACTATTCATGGTCCTTCGTGCCGCTACCAAACCAAATCGAAACCGATTGAAAAATTTATGTATCGGTACCGGTTTTATTTTTATTGTTTTTGCTTTCGATAAACTGACACCGTATTGCTACCATATTTTACCAAACTGAACCGAACAACACCAATACCAGTATACATTAATTTTTATGGTATCCTGTTTGATAACGGATACTTTGATCATATGTTAAAGTTATATAAAAATATGTTTAAAATCAAATGATTTAATAAACCAACATAATATCAAACCTTAGAAAAAATCAATATTAAAAAATTGAAGCACTATTCATCACCTGTTTCTGTTAATATCTACTGTATATATATAATAATGTTAATATAAATAATAAATAAAATATTATTAAAAAATAAAAAACCAAATACTTTAAATTTTGAAACACTGTTCATTATAACTTTATATTATTCATCACCTGTTTCTGTTAATATCTATAATATAATATAATAATATTAATATAAATAATAAATAAAATATTATTAAAAAAAACCAAATACTTTAAATTTTGAAACACTTTTCATTATAACTTTATGTTTTTTTTTAACGGCAAATTTGGATCACTGACGGATCACTGCAGTATCATCGTGCCACCAGCGGAACCACCCGATCATATCCATCTCCACTAGGCATAAAACCTATACACCAATTCAGGAGGAAACCCGATAAATATGGGAAAAACCCCCTTGTGATAATCGAACCCATGACCTTTTGGTCCAAAGTCTTATCTCACCCCCAAGATACCACTAAGCTATTAACACATGGGTTCATTATAACTTTATGTATAATATGTATAATGTATGGCATTTTTTTTCGTCTGATGTCTATTTATTCCCAAAAGTGGCCACCAAATAATAAAATATATATGCCTATTATGAATATGAACATGTAGTTGGACCTCCATAGCCGCCAACATATAAATATTACAGAGATAGCGGACTCAACCCAATCACAGAAAATGGCTGTAATTTTTATTCGATCTCTGGCGGTCTACTTTGCTCAACTAACTGGATATTTATTTATTACTCTTTTTCACTCCATTTGCACCAGAACCTGCCAAAACACAAACAACAACAACAACCATACCCAGTAAATCCCACAAATAGCAAAGCTACTTATAGGGTCTGGGGAGGGTGAGATGTAGACAGACCTTGCCTCTATCCATAGGGATAGAGAGGCTGCTTCCAGGGAGACCATCGGCTCTAAAACGAACAGCAAGCCACACACCAAGTCAAAGAATATAGAAAGAATATAGAAATAATATAATATAATATAACACTAAAAAGTAAATAAAACAAATAAAAACTATACAATAATTATACACTTTACACGGAACAAATATGTGTATTTTTCAACACATCAATAATTTACCGTTTTTAGAAAGATGAACAGCATTACAGCAGAGCGTCTAGGGTTCTAGAGTTTAAAGTCAGAAAGAAAAAATCTCTAACGGTTAACTCTTATCAAACAGCTTCCATTCAGTCCTTCAAGTTCGAAGCTTTCAACACATCTGCTTTCAAAATTACATTTGTTCAGAACTAACTCCCGGCCAAGTTGGAGAATAGTTAAACCATAAGTTTTTGCAATTCCATTTAGATAATTGGTTATATTAAATTGACACTTATTTAAGTTGAAAAATGATGAAACACGACAAAATATGTTATATCCACCCACTATAGTATAGGGAAGGATACAATAAAAAGTGAGTTTTGTTTAAGCAATCTAAGAGCATCCATAATAATAGGATGTATGTTGATTTTTGAGTAAATTGTCATTTTAGTTCCTGAGGTTTGTCCAAATTTACCGTTTTAGTCCAAATGGTTTTTTTTTTTTTGCCTCTGGGTCCCTGACTTTTCCATTTTGTTGTCATTTTGATCACATACCCTAACTCCATCCAAAAACCTCATTTTTAACCAGGGGTATTTTAGGGATTTTCAATTTAAATCTTTTCAGTTGCCATTTTGATCCATAATGTATTTTACATTAAAAAATAAAAGAAAAAATTTAATTTTTATATATTTTTTCTTTTAATCATTTATATTATTAATATATAATAATTATTTAAAAGATAAAAATCTGAATTTTATTTATTTATTTCTTATTATTATTATTAAAAAATAAAAATCTAATCTACTCAAATCATATTTATATTTATATTAGGATACATACACACATTTATATTTATAAAATCTGATCTACTCAATCTAATATACACCCCCTCACCTGCAGACTGTGTCACCAACTTCCCCCTTTCTCTCTCTCTACACCAACCCACCACCGTCAACATCTACCACCGCCACCACCCATCACTGTCGCCGACACCCATAACCGCCACCACCATCACATGCCACCACCCACTCCATCACTTGCCACCACCCGTCTCTCTCTTTACAGCCCCACCAAACTACCACCGGTTACCACCCACTTCCGCCACCCGTCATGGAACCACCTCCATCTTCATAATCGGTCACCATCTTCACAAAATATCATCATCATCGACATCAATGCTAAGAGAAATGACACAGTTGGAAAGTGATTTACCGGAGAAACCGTCGGGAAACATAAAACACCGCCATTGCCGCCGTACACGGCAGTGCCGTCGCCGCTGCAGATCCTTTTTCTTTCTCTGATCTCGCTCTTTCGCGTCTATCTCTCTCTCCATCTCTGTGAACCTGCTGATAAACCACGTCTCCGCCGCCGCCGTGTGCGGCGGCTCTAGGGTTTCACTAGCAGATTTAAAGGTCGATTTTAGGGTTACCACTAACAGATTTAAAGGTCGATTTTAGGGTCTCCACTAGCAGATTAAAGGTCGATTTTAGGGTTTCATGTGAAGAGAGTGAAATGGGTGGGGTTATGGTGGTGAGTGGCTGTGGTTGTAGTGGTGAATGGCGGTGGTTGTGGTTGTGGTGGTGCACGGTGGTGGTCATGGTGGTCGGGAATGGTGGGGCGGTGGTGGTGTCTGAGAGAGATGCGAGAGAAAAGAGAGAGATATAATTTGGTTTTGATTAGTTTTTTCTTAAAAAAAATTATATGTATTTATATGTGTGTGTTTTTTATATATATATTTAAAATATAACATAATTTTTTAATATATTTTTATAACATTTTTTTTTTATTTCATTTATTTATATATAAAATTAGTTTTGGATAAAAATGTAACACCCTTACTATTAAATGACGGTTTTTGTACAAATAACGACAATTAAATGTGTATTTACGAGTACACATACATCTAAAAATACGGGTTTAATAAAACTTTTACAATTTAAAAATAATGTAACTTAATGTATTTGAGTTTGTCGTTTAAAGGTTACGACAAAACGACGTGCGGAAGCTTGTATCTTTATCGTGTTCGGTTCCTCGTTGAGCTTGATCGTCATCCGGCATCCCGAATTATACCTATGATCAAAACCAACATGAAAGTTAGTTTTGTTAGCGTAAAAAAAGAGTTTAATCAAGTTCATAGCATCAAACCAACTAAAACAAAATAATTTTTCCGGATTCATGCCTCTCGCGCCACGCGAGAGGCTTCCTCGGCTTGGAATTCAATTACGACACTTTTTGTCCCGTTAGTGATTTGATCAAACAAACTTATTGGTTACCTTTAAAATGTCATGCATAACACGTTATATCAGTTTACTAATATTTAAGGTTCAAATTACGGGTTCTTAAGAAAATCTTAACCCGTTTGGCATATCTACTCATTTTGACCCGTTAAGGGTATTTAACACTTACAAGCTTAAATCACGCTTCTTTTTAGTTTACATCCTATCTCCATTTTTATACTTATCCCAAGGATTCAATTTATCAAAATGCTTATTTCTAAACAACTCTTAAAGGTTGTTTGTCCGATACCGCTCAAGGGCTTTTTGGTCAATTTTAGTCCTTTATTTTATGACGAAGGACTTTCGCTAATATTTGACCAAAATATCGTTTTTAGCTATAATTCTGTAAGGACCGTCTTTCGTCTTTATAAATTAACTTACAAAGATAATTAAAAGACTTCAAATTAATAACATTAATACATGCTTTTGACAAAAATTGGGCATGACCCGTCCGTAAGACGGATATACCCCTGTTATCAACATAAGTAAGACAAATACCATTCTACAATTCGTTTGACAAGGCCCTACTAAAAACCTAGACATCAAGTGTTAAAATGTATGTCTACTCACAAGTTGTACAAAATAGAAATTTTGACCCAAAACATTAGTGCAACTAGCGGAAGCGCTTGATATGACATATCATGAACACGTGCTCGCTCCAATTCTCCAAGTCGCCTAAATTGAGGATTTACCTACATTCAACAACAAAGCTTTAAAAAGTTAGTCGTTATACTTGATGGCTTATAAAACCGTCATTTTTAATTCAATTCGTGTACGTACTTTCATTTCTCTTACGCATTCGATTACCCAATTAAATGGGTATGACATATACTCTCATACAACTAACCCGTTAGTAGGTGGTGACGACCAAACATAAAATATTGTATAAACTAAAACGTCCATAGCATATTCTAACCGCTTAAGTTACTTCAACCCGATTATCCTTCCAACATTCAATCATTTCATTACTATATTAACACTTTGAAAGTCCGACATTCATAACCTGCACTTTCAAACATACTCAATAATAACTTGGTTAGCAAACCCGTAATCTCAACATATTCAAGTACCACATCTTCGTAAAAAGGTCGCCAACCATTTATATGCATCTATTTAACTAGAACACAATCAGCCCCGCTTGAGGTCTGCTCATATAATGTAATATATGTGTGGGCGCTCGGGGGGGGCAAAAGCAAAAGTGCACTAATTTTTAACGTTATTTTACTAATTTCGTGAAAATAACGTTAAAAAGAGGGGATCGTTAATCAGGCATCATGTGGTGGCGTTGATAGCCGAAAGACAAGGGGGTACATGCACCAATTGGCGTTTGTCTCAATTGCTGAGTGTTATGTGCCTTATGTCCAAGGCTTGATGCAAAACCACAATCGAGCCGGGGGTCTCATTGGAAGCAGCCTCTCTATTCCTACGGGGTAGAGGTAAGGCTGTCTACATCCCACCCTCCTCAGACCCTACCTTAGCTTTGCTATAGGTGGGATATACTGAGTACGATGATGATGATGATGATGATTTAACTAGAACACAATGCACGCCTTTCGCATAATTATATACATACATACATATATATATATATATATATATTCTATACACATCACGCATACTAATTTATACGGCTTAAACTCACCATGACTCCAATTATTCATACTTACATACTATCCTATTCTCTTAACTTAATTAACACACCTCCCTAGTCATGCATATGACCATCCGATAATAGACTTACTTACAAACAAGATCCATCCATTCGCATGTATAACACATTCGGTCAAAATCTTATAAAGGGAAACCATCCAAACCCCCAGGGGACGTAAATTACGGCCTACCCAGTAAAATACGGCCCAAAATACGGCCTAAAATACGGCCTGCCTGCTGTTTACGGCCTCAAACATGATGCTGATGCAGGGGAGGCCGTAAATTCCGGCCTGGGGCGTAATTTACGGCACCTGTATCTTTGTTTCGTCCGTTTACGCTAAAACTTGCGTAACTTTCAAACCGTTTACCCGTTTAACCTCCCGTTTCTTCCTACATGATTGTAAATTAACATTCTATCATGTAAACTTGAAATCCAACATCCGAGTTAAGGAATTTCTTAACTTATGCGTGTTCGGCTTATTATTCATCTACGAATTGTTCGACCCGTTCATGCATTTATCAAAATAATCTATTGATTTGACCTCAACTTCATATGAACTTAATAATTAAACATTATATTACTTAAACAAACTAAGAAGTGATTATGGAAATCACTTACCTTGAGCGACCAAGTTCAAGCATAGGTTCCATGCTTACTTTTGACCCGTTAGCCTCCGTGCTTGAGTCCGTAGATATGTTATTTATCCTTACATGTCAATACATTAATATCCTTGTTAGCATACAAGACCACATATAACATCAATCATATTAATCCTATGCTCAACATTTGACCTTCATTAGTCAATTTCTAACAAACATAAAGCATATACTCAAAGTCATATCTTTTCAAGCTTATATAATTTATCATGTCATCACACATTCATACATTGATCTAACTACGTCCCATATGACTTTTATAATCTTGCAATTGTCAACCATATTCAAGTTAACAATTTAACGTAATCTTAACATCCTTCTTTACTAATAAATCACTCTACCTTTAGTGCCCATCCATATCAATTCACCATTAAACCTCTAGACCAACACATGACGTTTACCACATCATTTAAGTACGAAGTTCAACTTCTAAGCATACCTTTTATCAAAGTTGTTTTATCAATTAAAAACCCATATGTATTTCAATCAAAACGCATATTTCATGTTAACCTATCGTTTATCACTTCATTATTACATTCTATACTTTTCCATCCATCATTATACACAATTCATCTAAAATCATCACTTAGGCATTTCATCATACACTTGGTGGGCGTACCGTTAATTAAGCATAGTGTACAAGTATCATTTGCATAACATGACCAATCCATATCAATATCATCAAAAACATCAATATTCAATAGAATTTCACATAACTTCTCTTCTAATTCAGCTCTAACTAACAATTTATCATTATAAACAATCATCATACATTCCCTCATCCAATTTCACACTTTACAACTCATATTCATTCTACTCTAAGTGGGTTTTCACTCCCAACATTGATTTAATCGATTTCAAGCATTCATAATGTTCTAGATGGTGATCTTAGCTCAATATCATACTAATTTCATATAAACACATGGAATTTCTTGAAACCCTACATATTCAAGATCATCAAACTATCAAATTCTTCTTACCTTAAGCTTTAATAGGCCTAGATGGTCAAGAAATCATTGACATGCATGAGATTCAGTCACGATTAGGGCTTCAATTGGCTGGATTTCTGTGGTTAGAAGGGTTTCCCCTTCTTCTCTGGTTCTGGGCGTCGAACACACACACACACACACATCTGATGTGTGTGTGTTTTAATTCTTATTTCATTTTTATTCATCTAGCTTTCTTAACTTGTCACCTTTAGTCCCTTGAGTTTAATGTGGTAATTGCTTAGTCACAAACTTTACTACTATTATCTAACTTGTATTGTGACCAAGTTAAATAACATATTTGTCACATTTTATCTCGTATTCCATGAAATCTCATTAGTGAGTTAAACGTTCGGGTTTTGGGGCGTTACAAGTCTACCCCCCTTAAAAGAGGTTTCGTCCCCGAAACCTTTCTTATTCCAACTGGACCAATTCTATTCCTACTTTTTCATCTTTTCATTCACGAGGCTTAGCACCACATGGATGCATTCGAGATCTTGGCAAGAGTTTCATGCATTCATAAACGTCTTTTTACGCATTGTCCCTCCGTTCTTAAATCAAGTAGATTACTTTCATAATCGCATTAAGATCAGAATCTGATCCAGATCTCTTATTAGTGTCGTTTTCACTTTATAATGCTAGCTCCTAGCACATACCATCACTAGCGCTTCATTCATCGAATTTATTCTAATTGTATACAGTTATTAACCATACAAGCTACGTCTATGGCTTGTTTCTAACATCCTATTTAAGCATATACATTCATATGTTTACTAATTGAAATAAGTCGATTTATTTCATTCTACTCATACATCATATGCTATCTTTCATTTTGTTCACTACTAGCCATCCTAAACATTCCATTACTATCTTTACTTCTGATTACCCTTAAGCTCATAGGAGGGGTCGATATATTATCATACGCATATTATAATCATTCAAAGACTTATTGTTACAACCAAAATCACCTCTCTTAAACTCACTTATCATACTTAACATGAAAACTAAGCATTATTTCTATGGTTACTATTGTTATTTATGCCATGCGTATCTTTTCTACAATGTCTTGTTCAAATGAACATGGCCAACAAGCCGAGCATCAAGGTTAGTATTTCTTAACGATACTTGTCGTCTCTTACATTATATCAGAATTTCCACAGTTATGAGCATTCAAGTTCTATACCACTCGACGATCATTACGAACATTTTGAAATTCATTCTACATTTTTACATTACGGTTTGTATATATATATATACATTCTATTCTAACACATCCATCTCTAGTCGAGTCATAACCTCCTATTTAAGTTATAACTCTTTTTATACATACCTGACGGAAGTAAATTCCATTGATTCGTTATCCATATCTTACGATGATCATTCCCTTCCGATTAGTGACATTGCGTGTCCATTCTTCAAGCTCACCTATGAGTATAAAACTTAACAAATCAAATCATTAACTACCGAGTTCAAATGGCGATCGCCAGCTGACCCGTATGTCCCATTTATCCTTTCTACCATTCTTGCATACAACGTATTTGCATAAATATATCCATGTATATATATATATATATATATATATATATATATATATGAAAGTTTAAACATAATTTGGATCATATCACTTAAGGAATATTTACTTGTTCGGTCCGTAATTACTTACACATTCGAATATTTTCATTCTTATTATTCTTTTGCTCATTTGCTTTACATTTACTTAACATGGTCAAGCTATCGACTTCTTCTTATGTAGACTAGTTTCGTCTTTTATATCTTAAATCTGTTTCGCGGATTCGAACACATTATTCATACCTTTCGTACCTCCTATGTTTTGAATCTGTCTCGCGGATTCAAACATTGCATTCACATCCTTCATTCTTTGAATCCATCTCGCGGATTCAAACATTTCATTCATGCCTTTCATTCCTTGAATCCGTCTCGCGGATTCAAGCATTGCATCCATATCTTTCATTCTTTGAATCTGTCTCGCGGATTCAAGCATTTCATTCATGTCTTTCATTCCTTGAATCCATCTCGCGGATTCAAGCATTGCATTCATATCTTTCATTCTTTGAATCCGTCTCGCGGATTCAAGCATTTCATTAATGTCCTTCATTCCTTGAATCCGTCTCGCGGATTCAAGCATTGCATTCATATCTTTCATTCTTTGAATCCGTCACACGGATTCAAACAATTCATTCTTATCATCTGCACTTTTTACTCTTACGTAGTACTCTCAATCTCCCGAGAGTCTTACTACTCATTTCACCCATACGCCCACCTGCTACCCAATTCTAACGGACATACCTGTAACAATTATCGCGGTCTCACGAACGTCATACGTTTCTTGTGTACTGGCCAGGTACACAATCCACGTACTAGTTTCGTGTCTTCGCGTAATCGTCACATTATGTCCGAAGAATTAAGTTTCGGCACGTGTTACATTTTTAAAACTTCTTTACCATGTCGTTCTTATATTCATCTAGAATTTTATTTCGCTTGCCTAATTATACTATTTCATACATCCACGCGTTGAGTTTACGTACCAGGGGTTAATTCGTCTTATTACTTGCCTTGATGCCGGTCCTAGGCCGCATTCACGGATCATCCCTTCCGAACAATTGCGCCTACCCTTCGCATAACCTGCGTGCTCTTGGCCTTATGAATAGCATATTAATAAATGATTAGCATATTCCGTCTGTCTTATCCACTGATCGTGGTCACATATGTCGCACTAGGCCTTATATAGATCTTATACGAACATTAAAATGGCTTTCGGAAAGTACTTTTGGCTAAAATACGCGAAACATGAAAATTCGGGCGGATCCACTTTGCACAACCCGTCGGCGACGGCTGATGGTCTGTCGGCGACGGGTCTTCAAATGTGGCGTCGGCCACTTATTCCCGTAGACAGGAGACTAAGGCGTCGGCCAAAGGAAGGGGGCGTCGGCGACGGGTACACAGCCGTCGGCGACGGCCTGCAATTTGCGAATCCGCTGCTGCTTCTTATTTTAATTGTTTTAACTCTTTTTCGGTTCCGTTTCCAGCCGTATGGTCCCTGGAATTCATCGTTTCACCCTCCAAAATTATTCTTTCACATACTTAACTTTATACCACAAGCACATTACACATACTTGTATTTATCCAAAAACTTAAATTGTTACCTCATTGACGATCTTGGAGCGAGCACACTTTTGAACGAGCCATCCGTTTGAGTTCAAGCATCACATCATAAGCTCGAATCCCTCAAACCTTGGCTCTGATACCAACTTGTAGGGACCGTCTTTCGTCTTTATAAATTAACTTACAAAGATAATTAAAAAACTTCAAATTAATAACATTAATACATGCTTTTGACAAAAATTGGGCATGACCCGTCCGTAAGACGGATATACCCCTGTTATCAACATAAGTAAGACAAATACCATTCTACAATTCGTTTGACAAGGCCCTACTAAAAACCTAGACATCAAGTGTTAAAATGTATGTCTACTAACAAGTTGTACAAAATAGAAATTTTGACCCAAAACATTAGTGCAACTAGCGGAAGCGCTTGATATGACATATCATGAACACGTGCTCGCTCCAATTCTCCAAGTCGCCTAAATTGAGGATTTACCTACATTCAACAACAAAGCTTTAAAAAGTTAGTCGTTATACTTGATGGCTTATAAAACCGTCATTTTTAATTCCATTCGTGTACGTACTTTCATTTCTCTTACGCATTCGATTACCCAATTAAATGGGTATGACATATACTCTCATACAACTAACCCGTTAGTAGGTGGTGACGACCAAACATAAAATATTGTATAAACTAAAACGTCCATAGCATATTCTAACCGCTTAAGTTACTTCAACCCGATTACCCTTCCAACATTCAATCATTTCATTACTATATTAACACTTTGAAAGTCCGACATTCATAACCGGCACTTTCAAACATACTCAATAATAACTTGGTTAGCAAACCCGTAATCTCAACATATTCAAGTACTACATCTTCGTAAAAAGGTCGCCAACCATTTATATGCATCTATTTAACTAGAACACAATGCACGCCTTTCGCATAATTATATACATATATATATATATATATATATTCTATACACATCACGCATACTAATTTATACGGCTTAAACTCACCATGACTCCAATTATTCATACTATCCTATTCTCTTAACTTAATTAACACACCTCCCTAGTCATGCATATGACCATCCGATAATAGACTTACTTACAAACAAGATCCATCCATTCGCATGTATAACACATTCGGTCAAAATCTTATAAAGGGAAACCATCCAAACCCCCAGGGGACGTAAATTACGGCCTACCCAGTAAAATACGGCCCAAAATACGGCCTAAAATACGGCCTGCCTGCTGTTTACGGCCTCAAACATGATGCTGATGCAGGGGAGGCCGTAAATTCCGACCTGGGGCGTAATTTATGGCACCTATATCTTTGTTTCGTCCGTTTACGCTAAAACTTGCGTAACTTTCAAACCGTTTACCGTTTAACCTCCCGTTTCTTCCTACATGATTGTAAATTAACATTCTATCATGTAAACTTGAAATCCAACATCCGAGTTAAGGAATTTCTTAACTTATACGTGTTCGGCTTATTATTTATCTACGAATTGTTCGACCCGTTCATGCATTTATCAAAATAATCTATTGATTTGACCTCAACTTCATATGAACTTAATAATTAAACATTATATTACTTAAACAAACTAAGAAGTGATTATGGAAATCACTTACCTTGAGCGACCAAGTTCAAGCATAGGTTCCATGCTTACTTTTGACCCGTTAGCCTCCGTGCTTGAGTCCGTAGATATGTTATTTATCCTTACATGTCAATACATTAATATCCTTGTTAGCATACAAGACCACACATAACATCAATCATATTAATCCTATGCTCAACATTTGACCTTCATTAGTCAATTTCTAACAAACATAAAGCATATACTCAAAGTCATATCTTTTCAAGCTTATATAATTTATCATGTCATCACACATTCATACATTGATCTAACTACGTCCCATATGACTTTTATAATCTTGCAATTGTCAACCATATTCAAGTTAACAATTTAACGTAATCTTAACATCCTTCTTTACTAATAAATCACTCTACCTTTAGTGCCCATCCATATCAATTCACCATTAAACCTCTAGACCAACACATGACGTTTACCACATCATTTAAGTACGAAGTTCAACTTCTAAGCATACCTTTTATCAAAGTTGTTTTATCAATTAAAAACCCATATGTATTTCAATCAAAACGCATATTTCATGTTAACCTATCGTTTATCACTTCATTATTACATTCTATACTTTTCCATCCATCATTATACACAATTCATCTAAAATCATCACTTAGGCATTTCATCATACACTTGGTGGGCGTACCGTTAATTAAGCATAGTGTACAAGTATCATTTGCATAACATGACCAATCCATATCAATATCATCAAAAACATCAATATTCAATAGAATTTCACATAACTTCTCTTCTAATTCAGCTCTAACTAACAATTTATCATTATAAACAGTCATCATACATTCCCCCATCCAATTTCACACTTTACAACTCATATTCATTCTACTCTAAGTGGGTTTTCACTCCCAACATTGATTTAATCGATTTCAAGCATTCATAATGTTCTAGATGGTGATCTTAGCTCAATATCATACTAATTTCATATAAACACATGGAATTTCTTGAAACCCTACATATTCAAGATCATCAAACTATCAAATTCTTCTTACCTTAAGCTTTAATAGGCCTAGATGGTCAAGAAATCATTGACATGCATGAGATTCAGTCACGATTAGGGCTTCAATTGGCTGGATTTCTGTGGTTAGTAGGGTTCCCCCTTCTTCTCTGGTTCTGGGCGTCGAACACACACACATCTGATGTGTGTGTGTTTTAATTCTTATTTCATTTTTATTCATCTAGCTTTCTTAACTTGTCACCTTTAGTCCCTTGAGTTTAATGTGGTAATTGCTTAGTCACAAACTTTACTACTATTATCTAACTTGTATTGTGACCAAGTTAAATAACATATTTGTCACATTTTATCTCGTATTCCATGAAATCTCATTAGTGAGTTAAACGTTCGGGTTTTGGGGTGTTACAAATTCTAAACATGCATACCTGGCTCGGGTCATAGGATTGACCCGTTTAATTATCTTTCACTATTAATTTCTAGTTAATAGCAACGCGAACCATGTGTTAATTCCTGTGATAAAAAAACTCAACAAGCGATCATCATATATTATTGACAAATGGTGTTAACAACACCATTTGACCCGTTTAGTCATAATGACCAAATTTCATTATGAGATGGTATTTAATCACCATTTCACCCCTTTAACCTATCCCGGTTTACTTTTTAGATATCTAATTACCATTTCACCTCTTTAACCTATCCCGGTTTACTTTTTGAATTCATCTTACTTAAAAATCGTTTCTCGTTTTGTTTGACCCGTTATGACTCATGCCAAATAGTTTCCTTTCAAATCCCTTTATCTATTGGTTAATCCATGTCCGGATTACTATTTTACCATTTTTACCCTTTTCACCATAATTTATGGTTTCTTACCATTTTCACTTGTTCCGACTCGCATTATATCGTGCCGAAACATCACGTTTCATTTACTTAACATAATTCATATTCAATACTCATAGATAAGTATTTTTGTAATAAAAATAAAAAGGCGTAAGCTTTACTTACCTTTCGTCCGATTTCGCCCTTTCTTCGCGTATTCAATCCGTTTGACCCGCTTCTTTTCTAAGCCGCCGCCTAGCTCGTCAAGCGTCAAACTATCATATAGTATTCACAAGGTAGTTAGGTTAGTCATTCTAGATCATAACCTTTACGCCTTATGAACTTTTATACCACTTTTCTTACCGAACTCTATCATAGGTCGGTTTCAAACCGCCTTATAGCATATGAAATTGAGCAACTAATTTGACAAACTCATGTTGGTGTTCCGCCCGTTACTCGATAGCACTATTCTTAGGCCACCATTTTAACTAATAAGTAATCCGAGTTCATGCTATTTTTAATACTAAGTTATCTTAGCTCTTGATTATCAACGTCACATTAAGCAAGTTCATATCACTGAAAATAGGCTGTTTTTGGTGACCTGTTTAACCTGTTTAAAAGTCTTCAAAAATTATGATTTTTTTATGTGACGTACCTCTCGGATGGTTAGGCCTTGTGTTAAAATTTCAAGATCTAACTCTTTACCAAAAATTCGTAAAAATTCATTTACTAAGCTGCAATCAGATTCGTCACTTCTGACTGCTGCTTACGGAAAAATTCATTTAAAATTCCTTGGTTATCCAATTGACGAAATTCCAATTGGCGATTCTTTTAATCACTTAAAACTTTCTACAGTATGAATTTGAGATCATAACTCAATTCCTAATTCGAGTTATGACATTCGTAATGGGCTGCAAATTCTGCCAGAAAACGCAGCTTGAACCTTTGATACGGAAAAATTCATAAAACGCTCGATTTTCGTCGAAATAATGCGATTCCAGTGGGGTTTTAAAGATATTTCCTGGAATTACATTTTAGACTCAAGAAACACATGTTTTTGTCATGTTTTGTCTAGGTTACCGCCGATACAAGTCGGCTGTAAATTCTGATCAAAATTCAGCTTTCAATTTGAACATGTTTATGACATTATGACACTTATTCTTAGCAATCAAAACCCCTAAAAGCATCTCATAAACGAATTTAGTCAAAACCCACTTAGCACATGCAAGAGTAATCATCAAATCCCTAGTCTTTAATACTGATTCATCAATTTTTCAACTAGGGTTTGTTTCTAAACATGAATTCATCCTAGTTTCAGCAAAACATCAATCATTCAAGCTTGAATTTCGATTTTTATAAGTTCATCAAAAATCTCAACTTCATAAATATCAATAATTCGACATACCTTACGATCCCCACGACTAGGTGATCGTTTCTATGTATTCAGGCATCTGATTCGGGCTGGATTTAACCTTCAATTTGATGCTTTTGTTGAAATTAGGGTTAGACCCCTTTTATTGTCCCCTAGTCGATGGAACTGGAACACACGTATGTGTGTGTTTTAATTTTTTTTTTTATAAATGTTTTAACTAAAACATTTTCCTATTTACCCATCTTTTGCCCCTCATGTATTGGTTTGTTATTAAGTAGGCCACAACCTACTTATTTCTAGTAATATTCCCTCTAATTAACTAGGTTTATTATTCCTAGTTAACTTAGTGGGTTCGGGAAGTTCCTAACCTGTCTTATTTTAAGTCCCGTTAACTTGGTCCTTTTTACATACTTTGTTTTTATCAAAGTATTTATTTTCTTCTTTCTCTTTTTTTATTAACATCTAGTTGATTTATTTAAATCCTAATATTTATCGGGTAAATTTTTACCACTAACGGTATTTTACCCGTCATTAATATTAACGTGGTTTGACTACCAAACCCGTTTTTGGGGTGTTACAAGTCTACCCCCCTTAAAGAGGTTTCGTCCCCGAAACCCTATTTACGTAGTTCATTGGTTTAATCAAAAGATCCAAGTTTTGTTTTCACGGCACCCGTTTATTTTGGTCAAAAGTTTTCATCTATATTGGCGCGTACGTCTTTCATGTGTAAGGCCTCGTGGGCCGTTACTTTCAGCTCGTATCCGTTATCTTTATTGATTATCTATTTTTGCGGTTAGACTTGTTAGCCGCCGGTTACCTTATACTCCATTACTCGGGTGTATATCCATGTCGCCATCTCCGGCTTTATGTGTGTTTACGGTCTCCTAAATCACCTCATACTACTTATGTTTATTAAAACATTGTTTTTTTTTACTAAAAAATTAATTTTTTTAGTTCACGTTTTCTCTTTCTTCTTCTTCTTCTTCTTTTTTTTTTACGTCTTTCTTTCTTATCTAGGAATTTTACATCCGAGGATTTGTTCCTTTCCATTATCATTTGATGCCGGGAATTTCAACTAGTTCTCACGCTTAACCCAAATAACCCGTAGGTCCTTTTGCTTAGTCTCGTAGACTATTTCTTTAGATTTCCACCTTTTTAAGGTGAGACTCAACAATTCGTTTCTTTCCATTTGCGACCCAAAGGTCTTTTTGGTCTTGTAGACCTTAACATTTCTTATGATTCCTGAAGGTTATGATGATCCCGTAGATTCATCTTTTACTCATGTTGTTCTAAAACATACCTTCAGTGTCAATGCACCCCTTTTAAGTTTAGAAATTATTCGTTTTCATTCTTGAATTCTATGGACCTTGACCATAGTTTAAGGCTACATTTGTTTTTTTCCGAATGATCCTTCCGACTCTATAACTTCTAACGTTATTTATACGTCGGTTTGTCCTACGCTTACCGTTACTCAGTTCTTACCTATACTTCCTTACGACCTGTTACCCAGGTTCTTTATCTTAATGTTTTTAACATTCTTGTTTTGCTAATTTGCGTTTTTCCTGTCTAAATTACCAAGCGTTATTCTTAGTTTAACTCGTTTGACTTGTTCATGTGAAATTTCATCACTTGTGAACGTCAAACTTCATTCTTTATTCGACCCGTTCAACTTTAAAATAGTTGAACGTAATTATCAAAATTTTTGTTTACAATTTCTCATCGTCTTTTAGTCATGACTCAAAATCCGAGTCTTTTGACTTTCTATTTCACGTTCCCATCTCTTGGTTTACGCATACTTTCAAAATCCTACCCATCTATCGGGTATTTTACCGAAGTCATTATTAAAGCCACCGTCCCGGTATGTATTAAGACTTCATTTTAATTTATTTGGTCGTCTTAGCGAAACCCATCACTTTTATTCAATCAAGTCCTTTATTCTTTATTTAATTCGTTTGACTTGTCCGTGTGAATCTCATCAGTTGTGACAGTCAAACTTTTATCCCTATACCTTAGCATTCCTATTAGTCAGTCTGTATTTTCATTTACCTTGATCTTTGTCCCTTCTCTCGGGTTCGTTATTCTAACGTAATACGCTTCTGTCATCCGACTTGCGTTTACGTTTACTATCAAACATCTTACTTGTTTGATTCATTCGGGTACCTTTTTAAATTGTCCCATTAACCCCGTCCTTACTACATTGGATGTAAATGTGTCCGCTATAAGAAGTTCATGGTATCATATGCCACTACTTACTTGTCCAGAGTAAGCGATTAACACATGACATACATGACCTTTTTATAGTTTTCACATCACGCCCTATGTAATTAACACCTCTATTTAGTTTTCTTGGAAATAATATCCTGGATAGGTATTCTATTCAGGTTTTTCAAGTTTCTAATTTACATATGCAACAATTATTCTTTACATGTTTGTTGCATATTGCTATTTGTGCGACTATATTTAAAAGTGTGCACCTGGTAATTCTTGCCCCAATGGGCGTTCCTTGCCATTATTCCTCTTCGCGATTGTTAAGCAATTTGGTCCTAAGTGAGCATGCTCCACTTGTCATACTTCGAACCGTTCTTATATCCTATCCGTCACTTGTTACACCCTCGCCATCTTCAGATGCGAGTATCCTTTTATTTAAAACATTTACAAAGATTAGTAATGTCAACTTCACTAAACGCTCGTATTATAATACAAGGCTTTTCTACTATACGTGTCAACGCGCGTAATTTGGTTAGCTATATCTATCAATTATCGATTTGATTGGTGTAACTTGAATTACACAATAACTCTATGTGTTGTTCACAACACTTTAATCATATAGAACCATTAATATACATGTACTTACCGGATTTGCGATCAAGCCTCGAACCGAACACTTTATTCTTTTAACCGTGAGCTCTGATTACCAACTTGTAACACCCTTACTATTAAATGACGGTTTTTGTACAAATAACGACAATTAAATGTGTATTTACGAGTACACATACATCTAAAAATACGGGTTTAATAAAACTTTTACAATTTAAAAATAATATAACTTAATGTATTTGAGTTTGTCGTTTAAAGGTTACGACAAAACGACGTGCGGAAGCTTGTATCTTTATCGTGTTCGGTTCCTCGTTGAGCTTGATCGTCATCCGGCATCCCGAATTATACCTATGATCAAAACCAACATGAAAGTTAGTTTTGATAGCGTAAAAAAAGAGTTTAATCAAGTTCATAGCATCAAACCAACTAAAACAAAATAATTTTTCCGGATTCATGCCTCTCGCGCCACGCGAGAGGCTTCCTCGGATTGGAATTCAATTACGACACTTTTTGTCCCGTTAGTGATTTGATCAAACAAAGTTATTGGTTACCTTTAAAATGTCATGCATAACACGTTATATCAGTTTACTAATATTTAAGGTTCAAATTACGGGTTCTTAAGCAAATCTTAACCCGTTTGGCATATCTACTCATTTTGACCCGTTAAGGGTATTTAACACTTACAAGCTTAAATCACGCTTCTTTTTAGTTTACATCCTATCTCCATTTTTATACTTATCCCAAGGATTCAATTTATCAAAATGCTTATTTCTAAACAACTCTTAAAGGTTGTTTGTCCGATTTACCGCTCAAGGGCTTTTTGGTCAATTTTAGTCCTTCATTTTATGACGAAGGACTTTCGCTAATATTTGACCAAAATATCGTTTTTTTAGCTATAATTCTAAACATGCATACCTGGCTCGGGTCATAGGATTGACCCGTTTAATTATCTTTCACTATTAATTTCTAGTTAATAGCAACGCGAACCATGTGTTAATTCCTGTGATAAAAAAAAACTCAACAAACGATCATCATATATTATTGACAAATGGTGTTAACAACACCATTTGACCCGTTTAGTCATAATGACCAAATTTCATTATGAGATGGTATTTAATCACCATTTCACCCCTTTAACCTATCCCGGTTTACTTTTTAGATATCTAATTACCATTTCGCCTCTTTAACCTATCCCGGTTTACTTTTTGAATTCATCTTACTTAAAAATCGTTTCTCGTTTTGTTTGACCCGTTATGACTCATGCCAAATAGTTTCCTTTCAAATACCTTTATCTATTGGTTAATCCATGTCCGGATTACTATTTTACCGTTTTTACCCTTTTCACCATAATTTATGGTTTCTTACCATTTTCACTTGTTCCGACTCGCATTATATCGTGCCGGAACATCACGTTTCATTTACTTAACATAATTCATATTCAATACTCACAGATAAGTATTTTTGTAATAAAAATAAAAAGGCGTAAGCTTTACTTACCTTTCGTCCGATTTCGCCCTTTCTTCGCGTATTCAATCCGTTTGACCCGCTTCTTTTCTAAGCCGCCGCCTAGCTCGTCAAGCGTCAAACTATCATATAGTATTCACAAGGTAGTTAGGTTAGTCGTTCTAGATCATAACCTTTACGCCTTATGAACTTTTATACCACTTTTCTTACCGAACTCTATCATAGGTCGGTTTCAAACCGCCTTATAGCATATGAAATTGAGCAACTAATTTGACAAACTCATGTTGGCATTCCGCCCTTTACTCGATAGCACTATTCTTAGGCCACCATTTTAACTAATAAGTAATCCGAGTTCATGCTATTTTTAATACTAAGTTATCTTAGCTCTTGATTATCAATGTCACATTAAGCAAGTTCATATCACTGAAAATAGGCTGTTTTTGGTGACATGTTTAACCTGTTTAAAAGTCTTCAAAAACTATGATTTTTTTTATGTGACGTACCTCTCGGATGGTTAGGCCTTGTGTTAAAATTTCAAGATCTAACTCTTTACCAAAAATTCGTAAAAATTCATTTACTAAGCTGCAATCAGATTCGTCACTTCTGACTACTGCTTACGGAAAAATTCATTTAGAATTCCTCGTTTATCCAATTGACGAAATTCCAATTGGCGATTCTTTAAATCACTTAAAACTTTCTACAGTATGAGTTTGAGATCATAACTCAATTCCTAATTCGAGTTATGACATTCGTAATGGGCTGCAAATTCTGCCAGAAAACGCAGCTTGAACCTTTGATACGGAAAAATTTATAAAACGCTCAATTTTCGTCGAAATAATGCGATTCCAGTGGGGTTTTAAAGATATTTCCTGGAATTACATTTTAGACTCAAGAAACACATGTTTTTGTCATGTTTTGTCCAGGTTACCGCCGATACAAGTCGGCTGTAAATTCTGATCAGAATTCAGCTTTCAATTTGAACATGTTTATGACATTATGACACTTATTCTTAGCAATCAAAACCCCTAAAAGCATCTCATAAACGAATTTAGTCAAAACCCATTTAGCACATGCAAGAGTAATCATCAAATCCCTAGTCTTTAATACTGATTCATCAATTTTTCAACTAGGGTTTGTTTCTAAACATGAATTCATCCTAGTTTCAGCCAAACATCAATCATTCAAGCTTGAATTTCGATTTTTATAAGTTCATCAAAAATCTCAACTTCATAAATATCAATAATTCGACATACCTTACGATCCCCACGACTAGGTGATCGTTTCTATGTATTCATGCATCTGATTCGGGCTGGATTTAACCTTCAATTTGATGCTTTTGTTGAAATTAGGGTTAGACCCCTTTTCTTCTCCCCTGGTCGATGGAACTGGAACACACGTATGTGTGTGTTTTAAATTTTTTTTTTATAAATGTTTTAACTAAAACATTTTCCTATTTACCCATCTTTAGCCCCTCATGTACTGGTTTGTTATTAAGTAGGCCACAACCTACTTATTTCTAGTAATATTCCCTCTAATTAACTAGGTTTATTATTCCTAGTTAACTTAGTGGGTTCGGGAAGTTCCTAACCTGTCTTATTTTAAGTCCCGTTAACTTGGTCCTTTTTACATACTTTGTTTTTATCAAAGTATTTATTTTCTTCTTTCTCTTTTTTTTATTAACATCTAGTTGATTTATTTAAATCCTAATATTTATCGGGTAAATTTTTACCACTAACGGTATTTTACCCGTCATTAATATTAACGTGGTTTGACTACCAAACCCGTTTTTTGGGTGTTACAAAAAATGGCAACAAAACAAAACATATATGTAATCTGACCAAAATACCCTTGAGACAACTGACATTTTTTAACAAAGTTAGGGGCTGTTTGGCAAGTGCTGAACCAGTAAGTGCTGAACCAGTAAGAGGTCTGAATGTGTGAGAGGCTCTGAACCAGTAAGTGCTGAACCATTAAGAGCTGTTTGGTTGTATCTCTGAATGACTGTGCAGAATGACTATTTTACCCCTCTGAACTATTATGTGCTGAATGAAATGTATCTGTTTGGCAAGAGCTCTGAATAACACCATTCAGAAAAAATAACACCATTCAGAAAATAAAATAAACACCATTCAGTAAAAAAATAACACCATTCAGAAAATAATAACACCATTCAGAAAACAAAATAACACCATTTAGAAAAAAATAACACCATTCAGTAAAAAAATAACACCGTTCAGAAAATAATAACACAATTCAGAAAAAAATAACACCATTCAGAAAATAAAATAAACACCATTACTGAAAAAAATAACACCATTCAGTAAACAAAATAACACCATTCAGTAAACAAAATAACACCATTCAGAAAAAAATAACACCATTCAGAACCAGCGCCATCATCATCATCATCATCTCCACCACCAAACTTTAACACCCCTTTTTCTGGATAGGAACATGAACATACAGACTGAACACCCCTCAACACAATCGATCTTCGATCCAGCGGCTCTGAACCAGCGTTCGTTCAATCGATCTTCGATCCAGCGGCTCTGAACCAGCGGCTCGTCTTTGATTTCTCTCTCCCTTCGGTGGTGAGGAGAGGGAGGATGGCGGCGGGAGGCGTTCGGTGGTGAGGAGAGGGAGGAGGAAGGCGACAGGAGGCGGGAGGTGGTGAGGAGAGGGAGGAGGGCGGCGGGAGGCGTTCGGTGGTGAGGAGAGGGGTGGGGGCGGAGGTCTGATGAGAGGTTAGGGTTTCTTGGCTGATGAGAGGTGAAAGGGGGTAACAATTGTCTTTTTTTTCATTCAGCATGTTCTAATATCTGAATGATTCAGCACTGAATCATTAAGAGGTTTGCCATTAAGAGGCACAACCAAACAGGTCCACCTCTATCCGAATAAGAGGTCCACCTCTTAATGATTCATTAAGAGGGTTGCCAAACAGCCCCTTAGAGGATGTGATCAAAACGGCAACAAAATGGAAAAGTCAGGGACCTAGAGGCGAAAAAAAACTATTTGGACTAAAATGACAAATTTGGACAAACCTCAGGGACTAAAATGGCAATTTACTCTTGATTTTTTAAAAAGAAAGAAATGTGAGGTGGATGAGAGGGGGTGTGAGGTGGATGAAAGAATGTGTGGTGGTGTATGTAGGGAAAAACATATATTTGAGGAGAGAGAGTTTTGTTTTTGGATGATAATATGGGGCAAGAGAGAGAATGTGTGTGATTGGTGGGGCAATGCCACATTGACACAATAAAAACATCAAAAACACCCCTTATTGGGGATGCTCTAACATGACTGCCCCCAACGCTTCTTGTTGGGGGGTTGCATTTACACATGTGGCATGTGCATTTGTAAGAGAAGCATTGGGGTGGGGTGCACTTAATGGGTCTTGCATGTAGTGAAGTGCACTTAAGTGCAGAGAGAGAAAGTGGGTCCAAATAGAGGAGAGAGAGAACGCATGTGGAAAGAATGGGTTGGCGTTAAATAGAGGAGAGAGAGTGCATGTGGAAAAGATGAGTAAAAATCTGATGTGGCAGTGATGACTATGATGCATGTAGTAAATGCAGGCCGTTGCATTGGAGACAGTCTAAGTAGGAGTGTGACAGTAGAAAGGAAGGGTATTTTGGTATTAAAACATTTTGTTCCTTATAAGTAGGAGTGTGAAGATGACATGTGGCATCATTTTTGTTCTAAAAAATACAAAAAAAACAAGTAAAAAAATCTAGCACAAAAAATCTAGCACAAAAAATCTAGTAAAAAATATAGCACAAAAAAAATCTAACACAAAAAAATATAGTACAAAAATTCTGCACAAAAAATTTAGTAAAAAAAAATCCAACACAAAAAAATTCTAAAATTGATTATCAAAATATTGTTGTTTATAATTCCAAAATTTTAATTACTAACTTTTTAATATTCTCTTTTTTCAACCGGTATGATATAAAATAAGTTTAGGGACTTTTAGTGTTTTATAGATGGTAATTTTTTTAGCAAAATTATTTTAATATTTAGAATGTTAAGGAAAACAAGAATAAAAAAGTTTTACTAGAAATATGAAAAACGAAATTATGGTCAATGATTAGGGGTGTAAACCTCGTCAAGTTTTTATGAAGCTTGAGCTTGAGCTCGGTTCGGTTCGAGCCTATTTATTTGAGCTCGAGCTCGACTCGTGAGTAAAACCCAAAGCTCGGGCTCGGCTCGACTCGAGTTATTTTGAGAACAACCTCAAACGAGATAAAAGTACGGCTCGAGCTCGCTTCAGTATCGTTTAAATGAGCCAAAGCTCGGCTTGAGTTCGGCTCTCCAATGTTATCATCATTATTGTTATATATATATATTGTGGATAATGAATTTAAATAAATCAAAATTTGAATTCTGGTTCTTTATGTGTTATCATGTGTTATCATCATTTGAATTTTTTTAAACAAATTTCAGTGCCTAACATGTGTTATCATCATTTGAGTTCGGCTCGAGCTCGCTTTAGTATCGTTTATTTCAATGTTATCATCATTATTGTTATATATATATATATATATATATATATATATATATATATATATATGATTAGGTTCAAGAGTGAACACCCCCCTCAGTTATGAACTGCGTGAACTCATCTTGGCCCTTGATTTCTATGATCTTAAGATTTAGATGAGTGGCATGATGGTAATTATGTGGTTAATTTTTTCCATTTAATTAAATACAAAAAGGGTATATGTGTAATTTTCATCTTAAATTGATTGCATAAATCATGTTCTCTCTCATAAATTAAGTAGGAAAGTAATTTTATAAAAAAAAGATTTAAATCATTATCTTAATAATTGAAATCAGTTACATATTTCCCATTTTAATTCCTTATCCATAATATCTTTCATATTTTAAATTCATTATCCTTGCTTTATTTAAATGCGATGTACACATGTGTATTCTGATTTTGCCCTGTTTTTAATGCGATGTACACATGTGTATATCGTCTGTTTTTGTGATATCTCAGAATTTTTTTTTTGTATTGAATGTTTGATGTACACTTGTGAATTATTGTACACATATGTACGATGCTGAGTACACACACGTACTGTTCTATTTATATCCAAGTACACATGTGTATACCGTTGAAATATGAAGGTTACGTGGATCTTAAAAATCAAAATTTGAATTTTGGTGATGAAAATCTGAAAAATAAAATTGAAATAAAAGATATTGTGGATAATGAATTTAAAATAGGAAGATATTATGGATAAGGAATTAAAATAGGAAAAATATAACTGATTGCAATTATTAAGATAATAATTTAAATCTATTTTTTATAAAATTACAATCATACCCTTAACAACTAAAAAGGAAATCAAGGGTCCAGGTGAGTTCACACAGTTCACTATTGGGAGGTTGTTCACTCTAGAACCATACCCTATATATATATATATAAACTTCAATTTTGTTTGGGTTCGTTTAGGCTCGCGAGCCTAGACGAGCTTTGTATTTCAGGCTCGTTAAGGCTCGACTCGTTCGAGTTTTTAACTGAGCCGATAACGAGTAGCTCTCGAGCCTCTAGGCTTGTTTACACCCCCTATCTATCATACATTAATATTTTTTTATTAATATCCAAAATACAAGAACCTATATTATAGATTAATTTATTTGATAGTTCCATGGTTGCAAAAGTCGCTAGGTGCTCCCTAGTCGGTCGAGTGGGGAGTTGAGAATACTCGGTCTAGGCGGAGAGTACTCGGGGAGTACTCGGACATGCTAAGTTATAAAGAAATTAGTTTTCAAAAGTTAAATGTATGTCAAATAACATAAATTTACTAATAATTATAACAAAATACGTGAAAATGATATTTATTCTTTAATATGATAGATAAAGAAATTATTGTTTTATTTTTTTTTCAATCAAACTCGACTTGAATGGACCTACTAGATCCGATTTTGGCCGAGGTTGACCGCGTTTGGTCAATTCCGAGTAATTAGGCGGAGTTGAAGAAAGTCGCATCGGCAACCTACCTTGGAGCGATTACTCGGAGAGTACTCGGACTTGAAAACCTTGTTTTACAACCATGAGTAGTTCTCGTTTCACTCTGGAAATCACATTAACTTTCCAAAATAAACTATGAAAGACTGATACCGTTAATAGATTTTTTTTTGTTATTTTAAATAATAGTAAAGGGTCGTATTATTGGCACACATTGGGGGATTAAATCGACACCCTCAATAGCGACGCAGAAATTAGCGATGGAGACACTGTTCGACACAGACATGCATCAGGAAAGAAACATATAATGATTCCTCTCAATTAAATAGTGTTATTACAAGCAACTATGTAAACATTTAACATCTCATTAACACAAATGCAATACTTACAAAATTTGATAGGCACTAGTTGTCAATATAAAAACTTAACAAGAGAAGCAACTAAAAAAGCGGTGAACGGTATTTAACGTACACACCGCATTCGAAGATCCTTGCATTAGACACAATTTGTTGGAATTTGTGGATTTCGGTTGGTTCAGATCTCTATTCGGTCATCTTTCCTCTCAATTGAATAGACAGACACTTGATTCATAGGACTCACTTGAATCGTCTCGAAAGTACTGGACAACAGAAATAAAAGCTTCGGTTTCATCAGCTGCATCGTTTACCGTGGAATGCATCCTTATTTTTGTAAATCGCACAAACAGGCATGCCTTGAAGTACTGAATCAACAGAAATAACTGAAATAACAGCTTCGGAATCTATTAACCCACAATTTGTTGGAATTTGTAGACATACACTTGCTTCATAGGACTCACTTGAATCGTCTCGGAAGTACTGAACAACAGAAGGATGAGATATCGGCAGTTAGCTCGAAGAAGTTTCTCTCAATCAGGTGTTCCAATAGATTCTCCCTTTTAACAATGTCCTGTTAATTGTTTCAGATGACATGCTTAGTAACAAGAGGAACACTTTCTTTTGTTTTTTGTTTTTTGTTTTTTACTTTTAGAAAGGTTTGACCAACTCACGATTGTAATAAAACGGAACATAATCCCAGATTGTCTAGAGAAGCGCTTTTATCATGTGTCATACGTTACGAGATTCTTCGAGAATTAGAAAAGGATAAAATACGGAACGACAAGGGTAGTATAAGTCTGAGTCCATTGTGGTTCGTGTCAGGTTTGTTTTTCCCATAGCCACCATTTCCGTAGTAAAAAACGGTTGCGGTTTTGCACATTCAATCTTCATTGCTTCATTATAATTAATAATGCGGTCTCGATTGAAGATGTAATTGCAAGACTGTTTGTCGGGCTTCCAATGCTCACACAGGGTGATAAACAACGCTGATATTGAACGGATTATTGAACCAACTACTCGAAATCCCTTTCGTTTCTCGAAATTGAACGGATTATTGAACCAAGAAAGTCATTGGACTCCCGCAGATGAACTCAAATGTGATCAAACTTGGACATCAGATGTAAATCTTGAAGAAAGATCTGTGGGCCCTATTGTTGGATCTGTGACTCCATGGAAGATGTGATTAAGGTAAGCGTGTCATATCATGGGTCATAAAACGGAACATAATCCCAGATTGTCTAAAGAAGCGCTTTTATCATGTGTGATTCAGAGGTGGGTCTCGGGTGGGCATAAGATCCGTGGGCCCTATTGTCGGATCTGTGACTCCATGGAAGATGTGATTAAGGTAAGCGTGCCGTATCATGTGTCATAAAACGGAACATAATCCCAGATTGTCTAAAGAAGCGTTTTTATCATGTGTGATCCAGAGGTCGGTCTCAGGTGGGCATAAGATCCGTGGGCTCTATTGTCGGATCTGTGACTCCATGGAAGATGTGATTAAGGTAAGCGTGCCGTATCATGTGACATAAAATGGAACATAATCCCAGATTGTCTAAAGAAGCGCTTTTATCGTGTGTCATATTAGAGTAGTATGAGTCTGAGTCCATTGTGGTTCGTGAATGTTTCGAATCATCATAGAAGACGTATTGGGTGAGTTGTGGTTGATTTATAGGAGGAGGTTATGAAATGAATATATGTTTATGCGAATTTAAAGGACAATATTGACAGAGGTGCTGGTATTTTCTCCCACTGTGCAAACTTGAAAAATCTCACCATAACACATCTAATATGACACATGATAAAAGCGCTTCTTTAGACAATCTGGGATTATGTTCCGCAAATTGGGAACCACATATTCGTGTGTAAAAGCTTGGAAAGATGACCGAATAGAGATCTGTATACACCCTTGGTATTTGTTTACCACATGACACATGATAAAAGCGTTTCTTTGGACAATCTGGGATTATGTTTCGCAAATTGGGAACCACATTGTAGATTGGTGGGCTTGAATGGTTTTAATAATACTTGAAAATGGAAATAATCGTGTCAAGATCTTTATCTATCCCAACTGCTCGAAATCCCTTTCGTTTCTCGGGTTGGCATTCGACACAACACAACAAAAAATAAATTCAAAAAAACAGTGGTCTGATACGCATCGTATAGGCCTATACGATGCGTATCAAGCCCGCCGCCAGACATAACCGGCACCTGTCAGTCTGTCATGTTTTTTAATTTATTTCAATACGCATCGTACAGGCTTATACGATGCGTATTGAATTAAAAAAGTTTGCAGATAGACAGGGGATGTGCCATCAGAAAACCCCATAGTAAAATCACAATTTACAAACAGTATAACCTTCCAAAAAGTATGCCATGGTGAAACTAGACTAGATAAGGCTATTGGGTATTGGCCTCGTTAGAGGGCCGTCTGGAGAATTTAGGCACGTCCAACACCGCCCCCTTGGGGCCCGGCATGGCAAAGGCGTCGGATTTTGGACGATGGAGACGGGCCAGAAAATTGAATGGGGTGGGCCCCCCTAACATTAACCTGCAACCTTTTTAAAAAAAAAAAATTCACCCCACCACTATAAATTAAACCCCTTTTCACCCCACTTTTTTACCAAACTACTCCCACTTTTCTCCCATTTTTATAAAAAAAACCTCTCCCAACCTTAAAAAAATTATGGATCCCTACAACCCAAATAATCCCTACAACCCAAAAATTATGGATCCCATTTTTACAACCCAAAAAATGATGAAGGACAAAATTGTAACAACTCTCATCAAAAGTCCTAATTATTATATTTAATTGTCCAATAGGAAACCCTAATTAAGAAACCCAAGTGATTCTGCATAAACGCTAAAATTTTCAGAACAATCGGAATCAGGATCAGGGCCCCTAAAACTCAAGGGGGGTAAAACCCTAGTTGATAATATCTTGACAGTTTTACGTGTACAACGAATTTTAACGCAAGACCAACTCACCTGAGCTACCTGGACACGAAGCTACCCTATGGTAGACTGGTATCCCTCGCGCCACGCGAAGGCCCCTTGCGCCACGCGAGGGCGCCATTTTTCATGTATAAATAGGGGAGTCTGGTACATGCAATTGTACGTTAGTTCGAAGTTCAAAGTCATTTCGTACACTGAGATATTGTAGGAACAGTCCTAAAACACACACAATTCACGAAGTGCTGCCGCAAAACAGGGTAATAACTCGATCGCTGCTACGATTCAATGTCCGATCGATTAAACTATCCAATGGATGTTTAAGTGCTGCCCACATTAGGGTTTATGCTTTGTCATTCGTTGTTAATTCAATGGATGTTTAAGTATCGCACTTTGTCATTCGTTGTGAAGGTTTAATCTCATGAGTTATCGTAAATGTTGTATTAAGTTACTAACCGAGTTGTGTGCATGTTATTAAATTTAGGTTAAAAGGCTAATCAGTAGGCTAAGCTCTGCTCATATAAATCTGCAATGTGAGTCATTCTCTTTTTATCAAATTTATTTCAAAAAGCATGTTTATTTTCAAAGTTATAATTACGGGGATTAAGTCTTTGTAATCACCAAATTATAGCAGGTATGTGGGGTTTTGTATACATTACTTGATAACCGTCACCATTGGACAACGGGGTAGCCAAGGGGTGATATGACCATAGTCACAGACACCATTGGACTCTGAGGTTACCGATGGATGTTCTAGTGACAAATACTGTGGGTAGTTGGTTGATATATGGAAACATTGTAATCGCTCTTAATACTGTAAATTATAACAAACGAGTCGTTTTAGTAAAAAGAATGATTCACCAGTATTTCCCACTGACAAAACCTTTTTCAAACATGTTTCAGGTGATCTGTTGTGATCCAGGAAAAGTGCCGTGAAGCACTACAAGCTTAAGGAATTGGCTCAAAATAAAATAAAGAAACATGTTTTGTAAAATAAAGGTTTCTCTATGAAATCATATGATTGTAAATTTCCAGGGTTTTATCCCGAATTGTGAAATAAAATAATCGGGAAATTACGGTTTTAAAAAGATCCTGAAGAAATCTTCCGCTGTTAAATAAATACCATGGGATTTTCTGTCCCGCGGCTCCTGAAACGGGTCAAACCGGGTCGGGGGCCGTGACAGAAAAAGGTGGTATCAGAGCCACTGATTTAAGCTAATTAAGTATTTAGAAAATACTTAATTTTTACTAATTGCTATTTTGTGATTATATGTTTTATTATTTGTATATTTGTGTACAGTATGGGTAAGCAAAAGCTTTCAAACATCTATCTTAAATTAGATAGGTCATCAAACGAGAAGGGAAGTTCATCCCAAACAAATTCCTCAAAACATTATGCAAATCCTGAAGAAGGAATATTTGTCCGAAAGGCACAATATGAGGAACCACTTTCTCCTAATAAAAGAAGTTTGATTATTAGGAAAAGTCAGGAGAAATTAAAGAAATTACAACCAAAAGAAAAGAAAGTTAATCAGAAAACCCAAGAACTAGGCAATAACCCACCATGGGAAGACAAGTTAGATGAAAAATGGGCAGATCTCTATATGCTAGCCACTGTAGCAGTAAATGCAAATCTTTAAATACTCTGACTCAAGTTTTAGCAACCTTATCACCTACAAGCCAGAAATATTATTCACTAAAATAAATAAGTTACAGTAAACCCTGGTGTGTTTTAATTTTTAGTTGTCTTTGTGTTAAATTAGTCACACGGTATGAAATAATATTTAAAGGTTAGTTATGAAAATTTGTTATAAAATTTTAACTTAGCAATTTTTGTGTATTTTGCATATATGCTAAACAGCATGAATGACTTGTGTGAAGCCCTTCAGAATTTAAATCTCTATCCGGTGAAGATAGAGGTTTCGAGAGATTTTAATAGGTACATACCAGATATAGAAGAACCTATAGAATTCAACGCTCCACCTCCAGAGAAACCCAAGCCTAAGAAAAGGAGAAGATTCGTGGGATGGAGGCGTGTGCGCAGAAGGAAACCCGCCACTAGGAAGATTCCCAAAATAGAAAATCCATTAGATAAAGGGAAGGGGATTGAAGTTAGGGAAGATTCTAGGCAAATGGAAATGCAGTTTGGGGAATATTCTAGGCAGATGGAAATGGAGTTTGGGGAAGGTTCTAGACAAACCAAGATGGAAATTGGGGAAAGCTCTAGACAAATTGAGGAGTTACCATTTCAGGAGGAATTGGATCATGCATTGGCGAACTGTGATGTCGTCAGGCCTATTACTAAAAACCTCTACCCTTATCCTGCTGAAACTCAACTACCAATGAACTTGGAACCAGCAATCCCAGAACCTATAATCCACACCCAACCTCTAGGAATGGATGAATGGTGGACAAATGATTGGCAGTTCCAAAACCTTCTCAACAGTCCTTATTCCTTTCTCCCTCAGTTCGACCCGGAACCTATACCAAACCCACCAATGAGCAATGAAAATTTAGCTGAACTTCGCCACTTTGGTGAAGAGCTGGTGGATGCAGGAAATAGGATTAGGGAAGTAGAAGAACAAATTTCCTGGAAATACGACGAAAGGGAACGTCGTTACTAAAATACCAACTGACAAAGGATAGTGGGTTTGTGAAACTGTGGTTGTATAATAAATACTAAAATATAATCTTGTGAAATAACCTAAAATAAAACTTTGTAAGATAATGGTATGTATTGACGCATATTATAAAATATAAAAATGGGAATCGAGAAATCGATAGTTTTGACTATATGTGTATTGTGAAATGTGTATGATTGTTTTGTGTATAATTGTTATTTATTCGATACTAATAAATTATATATATTAATTATCAGATGGAAAACGCTAATAATGAACCAGTTAATGAGGTTAATCAATCTGAGCAACATCCGGAGGATCAATTTATGACTAGGCAGGATATAGAAAATATTGTTGCTCAAGGAATAGCCAATGCTATTCCAGCAATACTTGCTGCTGCCCAGAAACCTGTTGAACCTCAACAAATCATTCCTAGTAAACGTATTTCTGAAGATAACTTCAATAATAGTGTAAATGGAGGCAGTAATCATACTAATCACGATAATGATTCACGGCAAGCTCCGCTCCCTAAGAAAATGAAAGCTGCAACGCCTGGTTGCACTTACAAACAATTTCTTGCTTGTAAACCCGCTGAATTTGCAGGCAATGAAGGAGCGACTACGGCACTGCGTTGGTTAGAGAAAACTGAGGCAGTGATTACAATAAGTAAATGTGCCAAGGACGATAAGGTCATGTATGCGTCTAATCTTTTTAAAGAAGGGGCGCTAGAATGGTGGAATACAGTACTTCAAGCCAAAGGAAGAAGTATGGCCTATTCCATGAACTGGGAAGAATTTAAGAGTCTTGTAGAAAGAAAATTCTATCCCGAATATGAAAAAGATCAAATGGCGAATAAGTTCTTAAACCATCGAATGATGGGTGTAGATTGTCGTGGGTATACTTCGACATTCTTTGAATATACTAGAGTGGTACCAACACTGGCTTCGCCAGAACCGGTACTCATTTCTCGCTATATTTGGGGATTAATTAGCGAAATCCGTAATATCGTTAAAGCTGCGAGACCTCGCACTATTGATGATGCGGTAGAATTAGCTAACACCCTAACTGACGAACTGGTCCGCACAAGAGATGAAAACAGGAAAAAGGAACTGGGTCAGAAAATTACCCAAGGATTTCGTACGGGTAATAATAGCATCTTCAAGAAAAGAGGAACAGGGCAATCTTCAACTCCGTCGTTCTGCAGGAATTGCAGAAAGAAACATTATGGAAGATGTAATATAACCTGCAATTTTTGCAAAATGGTAGGACATCGAGAAGAAGACTGTAGAAAGAAAACAAGAATCTGCTTTAACTGTGGCGAAGCAGGACATTTCAAAACAGAATGTCCTAAATTGGTCAAACCAGCAGACAACAAAGCCAAGACGGCCGACGGAGCTACTAAAAAGAATGTCAGAGCATTCCAACTGACCACTCAAGAAGCAGAACTCATTCCAGATGTGATAGCTGGTACGTTCTTAGTTCACAACGTATATGCAAAAGTATTATTTGACTCTGGTGCAAACCAAAGTTTTATCAATACTTCATTCTGCCAAGCTCTTAATTTACCTTTGACCAACCTTAGGCAATTTTTTACAGTTGAAACGGCAGATGGGAATTCAGTTAACATAGATAAGGTTTTGCAAAAAGAAAATATAGAACTTTTAGGATATAAATTTCATGCAAACCTATTACCAATTAATTTAGCTGGGTTCGATGTTGTGTTAGGAATGGATTGGTTAGTAGCCAACCATGCTCGAATCCTTTGTGACCATAACTCCATAGAAATTCGTGCACCTACCGGAGAAGTAATCATGGTTACAGGGGACAGGCCGCGAAAACCCATGAAGTTCATTTCAGTAATGAAAGTTGCTAGTTATGAACGAAAGCAGGGATTAGTGTATATGATTTCTGTAATCATTAGCACTAAGAGTAAGGAACTTAAGGACATTCCTGTAGTCTCAGAATACCCAGATGTATTTCCGGAAGAACTCCCGGGATTACCACCAGATAGGGAAGTAGAATTTAGAATTCATCTAATTCCAGGAACTACACCGATAGCCAAGGCACCTTATCGGTTAGCACCCACAGAAATGTTAGAACTGAAAAAGCAATTAGATGAATTACTAAGTAAAGGTTTCATACAACCTAGTTCATCCCCGTGGGGAGCACCAGTATTGTTTGTAAAGAAAAAGGACGGGTCAATGCGAATGTGTATTGATTATAGAGAATTGAATAAGGTTACAATTAAGAATCGATACTCATTACCTAGGATTGATGATCTATTCGATCAACTTCAAGGAGCTAGATATTTTTCTAAGATAGATTTACGCTCCGGATATCATCAATTGAAGGTACAAGAATAAGACATACCTAAAACTGCTTTCAGAACTAGGTATGGTCATTACGAGTTTACAGTCATGCCCTTCGGATTAACGAATGCACCTGCAGCATTCATGGACATGATGAATAAGATCTGTAAACCGTACTTGGATAAATTTGTAATTGTTTTTATCGACGATATACTTATTTATTCCAAAAATCAGGATGAACATTGTCAGCACTTGCATGCACTCTTAACTTTGTTAAGAAAAGAAAAGCTATACGCCAAATTCTCGAAGTGTGAATTTTGGCTACAAGAAGTGCAATTCCTAGGTCACATGGTGAATCACGAAGGCATTCATGTAGATCCTGCTAAGATAGAGGCAATTACCAAATGGAAGGTTCCGCAATGGAAATTAGAAGTTTTATAGGTTTAGCCGGATATTATAGACGGGTTATTAAGGATTTTTCCAAGATAGTTGTACCATTAACTAAGCTAACCTGTAAAGCAGTTAAGTTTGAATGGGGACCTAAACAAGAAGAAGCCTTTAGGATCTTGAAACAGAAATTAACAAATGCTCCAATCCTAGCCTTACCAGAAGGAACAGAAGATTTTGAAGTTTACTGTGATGCTTCAAAGCTAGGATTAGGATGTGTGCTTATGCAACACAAGAAGGTAATTGCGTATGCATCAAGGCAATTGAAAAAGCATGAGGTGAACTATACGACTCATGATTTAGAATTAGGAGCCGTAATTTTTCCCCTTAAGATCTGGAGACATTATCTATACGGAAGTAAATTTACTGTCTATACGGATCACAAAAGTTTAAGGTACATATTTGGGCAAAAAGAATTGAACATGAGGCAAAGGAGATGGATGGAAATCCTAAGTGACTACGACTGTGATATTCAGTATCACGAAGGAAAGGCAAATGTAGTTGCAGATGCCTTAAGTCGTAAGTATCATGAAAAGCAAAAGCGAGTTCGTGCTCTCAGATTAAATCTACAGTTAGATTTAATGGAACAACTAAAGAATGTCCAGGAAACAGCAATCAAGGATGATGCTGAAGGAATGAAAGGACAAATAAAAGAATTAGAGCAAGGAAATGATGGAATTTGGAGATTCCATAAGAAAAGGATTTGGGTACCTAAGCAAGAAGATTTAAGGCATAAGATCCTAGAAGAAGCTCATAAATCTAGGTATACTATGCATCCAGGAAACAATAAAATGTACCAAGATTTAAGAAATAACTTTTGGTGGATAGGAATGAAAAAGGATATAGCTCGATATGTTTCTAAGTGTCTTACTTGTTCACAAGTTAAGGCAGAACACCAGAAACCTTCAGGTCTACTACAACAACTAGAGATGCCTGTATCGAAATGGGAACTCATAACAATGGATTTTGTTACTAAGTTACCCAAAACCAGAAAAGGTAATGATGCGATTTGGGTAATTGTGGATCGATTAACTAAATCAGCTCACTTTCTACCAATGAAAGAAACCTTTAGCATGGAACGGTTGGCAAAGTTGTATGTAGATGAAGTAGTATCCTTACATGGAGTTCCACTCTCCATTGTTTCGGATAGGGATAGTCGTTTCACTTCCCATTTCTGGACAAGTTTCCAAGAAGGAATGGGAACTCGATTAAATTTAAGCACTGCATATCATCCTCAAACAGACGGACAAAGTGAACGAACAATCCAAACTCTAGAAGACATGCTTCGAGCATGTGTGATAGATTTTGGTGGAAATTGGGACGATCACTTACCTTTAATTGAATTCTCCTATAACAATAGTTATCATTCAAGCATTGAAATTGCCCCATTCGAAGCACTGTACGGACGAAAGTGCCGAACTCCAGTTTGTTGGGCAGAAATAGGAGAAAGTCAATTATCAGGTCCTGAAATAGTGCAAGAGACGACCGACAAAATTTCTCAAATCAAGGAAAGACTGAAGACGGCTCGAGATCGTCAGAAGAGTTATGCAGATAATAGACGGAAGCCGTTGGAATTCCAAGTAGGAGACAAAGTACTCTTAAAAGTTTCTCCTTGGAAGGGAGTAGTTCGATTCGGTAAGAAAGGAAAGCTAAGTCCAAGATACGTAGGACCATTTTCAGTAATCCAACGTATAGGACCAGTTGCTTATCGTTTACAACTACCAGAAGAACTAGCTGGAGTACATGATGTATTTCATGTATCCAATCTAAAGAAATGTCTATCTGACGAATCCCTGGTAGTACCTCTTCAAGACATAGAGGTAAATGAAAAGTTAAAGTTTGTTGAGAAGCCATTGCAAATAGAAGATAGAAAGATCAAGTTTCTCAAACACAAGCGGCTAGTACTGGTCAAAGTTAAGTGGGATTCGAAGAGAGGATCTGAATACACTTGGGAGCTGGAATCGGAGATGAAACAGAAATATCCTCACTTGTTCCAATAAATCTCAAGGACGGAATTTTTATTAAGGTGGGGAGGATGTAACAACTCTCATCAAAAGTCCTAATTATTATTTTAATTGTCCAATAGGAAACCCTAATTAAGAAACCCAAGTGATTCTGCATAAACCCTAAAATTTTCAGAACAATCGGAATCTGGATCAGGGCCCCTAAAACTCAAGGGGGGTAAAACCCTAGTTGATAATATCTTGACAGTTTTACGTGTACAACGAATTTTAACGCAAGACCAACTCACCTGAGCTACCTGGACACGAAGCTACCCTATGGTAGACTGGTATCCCTCGCGCCACGCCAAGGCCCCTCGCGCCACGCGAGGGCGCTGTTTTTCATGTATAAATAGGGGAGTCTGGTACATTCAATTGTGCGTTAGTTCGACGTTCAAAGTCATTTCGTACACTGAGATATTGTAGGAACAGTCCTAAAACACACACAATTCACGAAGTGCTGCCGCAAAACAGGGTAATAACTCGATCGCTGCTACGATTCAATGTCCGATCGATTAAACTATCCAATGGATGTTTAAGTGCTGCCCACATTAGGGTTTATGCTTTGTCATTCGTTGTTAATTCAATGGATGTTTAAGTATCACACTTTGTCATTCGTTGTGAAGGTTTAATCTCGTGAGTTATCGTAAATGTTGTATTAAGTTACTAACCGAGTTGTGTGCATGTTATTAAATTTAGGTTAAAAGGCTAATCAGTAGGCTAAGCTCTGCTCATATAAATCTGCAATGTGAGTCATTCTCTTTTTATCAAATTTATTTCCAAAAGCATGTTTATTTTCAAAGTTATAATTACGGGGATTAAGTCTTTGTAATCACCAAATTACAGCCGGTGTGTGGGGTTTTGTATACATTACTTGATAACCGTCACCATTGGACAACGGGGTAGCCAATGGGTGATATGACCATAGTCACAGACACCATTGGACTCTGAGGTTACCGATGGATGTTCGAGTGACAAATACTGTGGGTAGTTGGTTGATATATGGAAACATTGTAATCGCTCTTAATACTGTAAATTGTAACAAACGAGTCGTTTTAGTAAAAAGAATGATTCACCGGTATTTCCCGCTGACAAAACCTTTTTCAAACATGTTTCAGGTGATCTGTTGTGATCCAGGAAAAGTGCCGTGAAGCACTACAAACTTAAGGAAGTGGCTCAAAATAAAATAAAGAAACATGTTTTGTAAAATAAAGGTTTCTTTGTGAAATCATATGATTGTAAATTTCCGGGGTTTTATCCCGAATTGTGAAATAAAATAATCAGGAAATTACGGTTTTGAAAAGATCCTGAAGAAATCTTCCGCTGTTAAATAAATACCACGGGATTTTCTGTCCCGCGGCTCCTGAAACGGGTCAAACCGGGTCGTGGGCCGTGACAAAAATTCGGAAAAAATGGAGTGGGGGAGTGTAGTTTTTTTTTAAAATGTAACTTTAGGTTTTTTTTAAGTGTGTTTTTTTTTAATTTAAATGTAACTCTAGGTTTTTTTTAGGTGTGTTTTTTTTATTTAAATGTAAATTTAGGTTGTTGTTTTTTAAGGTTTTATTTAAAAGTAACTTTTTTACTTTTATTTACTTTGTTTTCATTAATTATTTAAATCAAATAAATAATAATAAAAAAATGGAGGAGGAGCATCCCCACACCCTTGGATAGTCTCCAAGGGGAGGGTCCTTCTCCTTTGCCTACGTGGCGCTTATGTGAATGATAGTTCTTTGGAGACTATCCTCCCCCATACCCAATGGTCTAACAGTATAACCTAACAAAAAGCTGCAAGCCTCTTAAATAAAGAGGTCTTGGGTTTAATCAGGCAAATAGTAGATTTTAATTAATTTCGTATAATTAGAAGTTAGTAAGAATTAAGTAAAGTTGGTCATTAAAAAAAAGTATGAAGTTAAAGAAGAACCTGAGATAAAAGTAGGGTTGAATATTTGGTACCGTTACTGATATCAAATTTTCTGTATCAAATTATTTTCGTTATCGAATCGGTACCTACTTTTTAGCGTTTTTGGTACTGATATTTTACTGAATTTTGCCTTTAAATGTCGGTACCGTAATGTATCGAACATTTTCAATACCCATACTTTCAAACGGTACTGAGCTTATCCCTAGAGAAAAAACCCTAAAGCCCATAAACATCATGTTAGGCCTAAAATGTCTACATTCATAATCTACTATTTTTGAACCGTTTTAATTCTGATCGACCGGTTAGTTGCCGATTTGTTAAACCGTTGAATCAAATCACAGTTGAACCAAAATTTTCAAAATATTTTATTTTCGAAGTCTTATCATGACATCGTGTTGCATAAGGATCATTGTTAATTACAATTTAATAAATTGAACGAACCATTCTTCATGTTCAACGAACTAGTTGATGTCCCGCCCGTGTTGCGGGGCGATGGCCGAATAATTCTCAATCAATTAAAAAAACACTATTATAGTTTTGTTAGGAAAAAAACTAAAACGATGACAAGACCGTAGTTCTGAACTCAGGGCAAAACTGTAGTTTGTCAGGATTAATGAGCGAGTGTTAGGCAGCTCCTTGACATGGGAAAAAATAAAATCCAGTCAACCAATTAAAAAAACACTTTTATAGTTTTGCTAAAAAAACTAAAACAATAGCAATACTGTAATTTGAACTGAGGGCAAAGTTGTATTTGTTGACTTTGGTAAAATCGTAATTTGACAAAAGTTAAAGTGATGGCAATACTATAAATTTGAACCAGAGACAAAATCGTAATATAACTTTGCATTAAGGACAAAATCGTAATTTTAAGCTGGGGACAAAACTATATTTTTAATTTGAACTGGGGCAAAATTAAAATTTTGAACTGAGAGCAAAATTGTAATTTTGAATTGGGGGGGGGGGGGGGGGGGGGGGCAAAAGCATACTTTTATTTTGAACCGGGCAAAAACATAATTTTAAACTAAAGGTGAAATAATAATTTTTGAAACGAGGCGAAAATGCAAAATCGTCATTTTTAGTTTGGGAGAAAAGCAAAAATTTATTTTGAACTGGGCGAAAATTGTAAATGTAATCGGGGGATAAAATCTTAATTTTGAACCCATGGCAAAATCGTAATTTTGAGCGAGGGACAAAAACATAATTTTATTTTGAAGTGGAGGCAAAAACTATATTTGTTGACTTTGGTAAAATCGTAATTGGCAAAAGTTAAAGTGATGACAATACTGTAAATTTGAACCAGAGAAAAAATCGTAATATAACTTTGCACTAAGGACAAAATTGTAATTTTAAGCTGGGGACAAAACTATATTTTTAATTTGAACTGGGGCAAAATCAAAATTTTGAACTGAGGGCAAAATCGTAATTTTGAATTGGGGGGCAAAAACATACTTTTATTTTGAACCGGGCAAAAACTTAATTTTAAACTGAAAATAATTTTTGAAACGGGGCGAAAATGCAAAATCGTCATTTTTAGTTTGGGGCAAAAGCAAAAATTTATTTTGAACTCGGCGAAAATTGTAAATGTAATCTGGGGATAAAATCATAATTTTCAACCCATGGCAAAATCGTAATTTTGAGCGAGGGACAAAAATATAATTTTATTTTGAAGTGAGGGCAAAAATGTAATTTTATTTTAAATTAAAGACGAAACGTAATTTTAAAACAATAAAATTGTTGGTCGAATAGGGAAGTGTCACGCAGCTGCGTGACACTATTCCCCTCACTTCCTTTTGTATATGTCTGCGTGACACTATTCCCCTCACTTCCTTTTGTATACGTAGGAAATTTCTCTTATCAAGAAAACATTGAAAAAACAATGTGTACCAAAATATCGTATCTAAAAAAGCCATCGTCTGACACACAAACACCACGTGGAAGCATACATAGCATGCAACAGAAGACGAGGCTGCTACAAAACAGCCACCTGTCCACTACGTGTCCCAAACATTTCCATAATTCCTAAAGGCCTGATCTATTCGCACACGGCCTTTGTCTTTTTGCACACTCAAATCGCCCCGCTTTGGCCATAGCGGGGCGCTTTGGCCAAAGTCAACAGACAAGGACTGACTTTATTGTCTGTTGACTTTGGCCAAAGCGCCCCGCTATGGCCAAAGCGGGGCGATTTGAGTGTGCAAAAAGACAAAAAGCGTGGGCTGGACTTTGTGTTGTTTTTTTTTTTGAAATAGTTGGGATGTGGGTTAGTTTGGTAGTGTTTTTTGGAGGAAAAAATTGTATTTGAGTTTTATAATACGTTGTTTTATAATTACGTTTTTTTACGTCATTATTTTTATAGAACGTATATAATATAAGTGCGTCTTTATAAACTGTTAACCTAGTTTATTTTGTTAAATTAAACGAACACGTTAAATAAATTGTACAGAAAGCCATAAGAATTAAACGTAAACAATCCAAAACCAACGTGATGTAAATAGAAGATTAACTGCAATATATATATATATATATATATATATATATATATATATATATATATATATATATATATCAGTTTGTACATACAAAACAAAAAGGTACAACTGACTACATAATACAAAACAAAACACTATACAAACAAACTAAGGTACTAATCCTCGTGCGGTGGGGACGATGGGAGGGGAAGTGGAGGCAACCCAGCGAGCTCTCGTAGAGAAACGAGCGTCTCGATGATCCAGTCCTGGCGTGCGGCCTGGCGTCTGAGGCGCCGGTCGAAGTCCCGAGCCACCTCACGCGCTACCGGAGGCAGGTCAGCGTAAACGTGCTGCGGGTACTGTGGCGGCTCAGGAGCTGGCTGAACTGGTGGTACCGGGATCTCCTCGATATGCTCCTCCTGAGCCGGATCCTCTAATACAGGCTGAGCCTGAGCCTGAGCCTGAGGCTGAGCCTGAGCCTCAGCCTGAGGCTGGCCCGGGAACTCATCGAGTCCCAGAGCCTGTAGCTGAGCCTGCCGAGCGGCCGCCTGAACATCAGGAGGGGCTAACACTCCAGGCCTCACCTCAATAACAACCGGGATGACCTCCGGCATCACCTCCGGATGCCAAATCAGCCCGTCACGTCCCCGAAACCTCAGACCAACATCAAAGGTACGAGTAATCTGCATGGCAGATACTGACGCGCGGCCCAACCTGGTAGACGGGACCGGATCGGACAGCTCCGTATCATGCTCGGGCACGAGCCCTAGCGAGCGTTCAATGGCGGTGATGTATGAGCCAGTGTGCACGAACCCGCGGAGCTGCCGGTGGTATGCTGTGGCAAAGTAATCTGCCAGGCAGGCTGCTAGATCGCAGGGCTGGCGGCGCAGTAGGCAGTATAGAAAGAAAAGGTCATTGAGGTTGACCTTCTCCCTGCTGGAACCCCGCGGCACGATAGTTGCCGCGATAATATGGTGCAGGTATCGGTACAAGAGGTCTTTAATGGTGGTGGCCTTTTGCCAGGATTTCCCAAAGGGAACCCTGGAAATGGCCCTCCAGAAACTGATAAGCGTCTGCCTGTCCATCGCCGTAACCGCCTGCGTATATAAATCAGTATCAAGCTCGGGCTCTGTGTACAAACCTGTATAAACAAATAATATTAAATAAACAAATAATAATAATAAACAAATAATAATAATAAACAAATAACATTAAATAAACAAATAATAATAATAAACAAATAATATTAAATAAACAAATAACATTAAATAAACAAATGATATTAAATATAAAATAATAAATAATATTATTTAAACAAACCTGTATGGACAGCAAACTGCCGCACACTCATCTGAAACTCCTGACCGGCGAGACGGAATGTAACCTCGTGGACTGGAAAATCCGGGTCCTCCACGTAATCCGCCGGATGCGGCGCGTATGTAAACGTGGAAAGAAACTCCCACGTAAGCTCAGGGTACGAGTCCTCCATCGCTAACTCAAATAGGCGCGACCAAGGAGTATCTAGTCCAACTATCTCACGCGCCCGCGCGGCCTCTCCCACGGTCTCCAGCAGGCCCCAGTCTATCCCTACATGCTCCCCAATGGGGATGGTGCGCAACCTCGCGCATCTCCCCCTCGCCCGTGACCCCGGCGAAAACTGCAGGTACGGACATGCCGGCTCTCCCTCCTCTCCCACATCTCCCTCAGCCTCCATATGCTCAATCTCGTCATCGGATGAATCCATCCCTGCACGTTGACAAGATAATATTAAATATAAAATAATAAACAAATAATATTACAAAACAATTTAAATAATAAACAAATAATATTATTTAAACAATTTAAATAATAAACAAATAATATTAAATACAAAATAATAAACAAATAATTTTAAATATAATTTAAATAATAAACAAACAATATTAAACAAATAATATTAAACAAATAATATTAAACAAATAATATTAAACAAAAAATAATAAACATGAACCAAAGCGCCGCGCTTTGGCCTCGGCGCGGCGCTTTGGTTCTTCGTGATGAAGAACAGCCCACCAGATCGATCCACACGCCCAAATCAAATAAAAATCAAACAAACTGAAACACATAACTTGAACCAAAACAAGAAATGAAGTTCGATCGTACCTTTCAGCGGTTGAAAGCTTGAAAACGTTGCTGATCCGGCTCAAGTGTGTGTAAATCGCACCTTGTGTGTGTGTTTGTGTGTGGGGTTTGAAATGGGGGAGAAGCTGCTCCGCTTCGGTTTAAGCGAGGGATCGAAGCGCCCCGCTATGGCCATAGCGCGGCGCTATGGGGTCAAAGCGGGTCGCTTAGGTCAAAGCGGGGCGTTTAGGGCCTTTTTTTATTTTTTTAAAATTGTTTTTAATTCACAAACGCATCATGTTTATAACATCAAACGAATAAATCATGGATCATAATAACCCTACATGATGTTTATAACATCAAACGAATAAATCATGGATCATACGAAGCAAAAAGTGAGAGATTACAAACTATAGGGGTTAAATGTGTCAACATGTTTAAAGATATACCTCTGAATGACCTTTTGACAAACCCGAAGCTTTGTAAATGTTAATTAGGCTCACTAGAATGCACGATTAAAATTTCATAAAGTTTCGTTATCGTATGAGAAAGTTATGACCAAATTCATGTGCGAGGGGTTAAAGTGCAAACAATGGAAGTTAAGACTTTTCGGGTTAACCAGAAGTGTTCAGGGACTTGGCAAAGTGGGAATAAGTCCTAAAGCCCTTGTGGGTAAATATAAGGGGGTCAAAATGCAAGAAATAACCCTAGTTGCCCCTTCGTGAAGCCAAAGGTCAAGCTGCAAAACAAATAAAAATCAAAAATCTGATTATTAGGGCCAGGCGGCCCGCGTACGGGTCTGATAAACATGAGGCGGGCCGCGTGGGATCATCAGATGCAGAAAAAACTTGCTGCAGCCTGTTTTACGCGATTATGACCTATCCCACCGGTTTTTCTGCACTTTGGACGACCCCTACACTACCCTAGAGCACTAGGACACATGTTGGATGGTTGTGGTCAGATCATAGACTTGTGTGTCCATGAATTGTGGTGGGATTTCCACTATAAAAGGGCCTTCAAGTTCACAATTGTTCTTCACATCATTCTCTGCATTTCTGGTCGATTTTGGAGCTCAAACCTGCTTCCAACTGATCATATCTCGTGCATAGGACCTTGGTAAGTCGGCTAATCCTTTCTAAATTGAGTTTAGCTTAGTATTTAGCCTAAAAGTCAAACCGTCGTAATTACGATTTGACTTAACGATAAAACACAATCGGTTTAGAGTTTTGTCAAATTGAAAGTTGTTATAAGATGGTAATTATGTGGGGAATAAACCCTTAAAAGGGCACCCACTGATTCCCATCACAACTAGATCGTTTGTCGGGTCAAACTTAATCCGAAAAAGTCAACAGAAGCATGAAACGCATAATTAACAATCTAGAAGGCGTGCAACCTGTTTGATCATTATTATAACTTGGTAATAAGTGTACGGACATGTCTAAACTCGTCCGACTCGACAACTTTCAGTTTTGAATCGGTTCGGAACCGGAAGTCGCGAAACTTTGACTTTTACGTTGACTTCAGTTCTGGTCCGATTTAGATGGAATTTAAAATGCCTTAGAGCTTCATTAGGGTTGGGTTACATGATGGTATAAGCCTCTGTACTTGTTTCGTTGATTGACCCATTCGTTTACGTGTTTCCGTTAATTGCTCATATGTTGACCATTATGCCCTTATTACCTTAAAACGTGATTTTTGGAAATGTAAAAGTGTAGAAACCTTAAATACTGATATATAAACTTGTATGCAAAGTTTGACATCAGTTTGACTTGTAGATTAAGAGTTATGCTCATTATCGCAAAACTAATGCTTTATGTTAATAAAACGGCGTAATTAGCGTATAGCCTAGTTAAGCCTACTTTTTTGGTATCAAACTTAATACCCACTGATGTAATATATTATTTAGGGATTTTTAAAGATTTTTAATTAATTTTAAGCTGAGCATAACTCATAGTCGTAGGCTTAGTCCGGTAATTGTCGGTTTTGCCCTTACGGGCCATAAAATGAGTTTTACTTATCTAAACGACTCCAAACCTTTTGCTACTGATCACATATGATAAATAAATTATTTTAAGCCTTCTGGAAATATAAAAATATCAGATTTAAGTATCAAACCCGGAAATGGCCTTTAATCGCCTTATTTAGCGTTTTTAACGCATAGTATGTTTTAAAATCATATTGAACATACCCGGGTTGATACCTACTGATATATGAGGCAAATTATGATATCTTAACAGTAAGCAAAGGTTGATAAACTCAGACCTCAGTTTTGAGCTTTTCGGCTTATGTGAAATTACCAAAATACCCCTACGGGGCATAGTTTGGTTAAACATGATAAAATTCACATATATGCTTTAGCCTACTGATATAACATATCAAATTGAGTGTGTTTGCTGTTTACATCAGACCTGTAACCCAGTTAAACATCTAAACTCTTTTACAACCTTTAAAAATGACCAAACTACCCCTACGGGGCATAGTTTGTGTTTAATCTCATTGCGGGCATAATGAAAGACATCCTACTGATGTCACAACATATTTGAAGCATATTAACTTAGGAAACCTGTATATGGCTCTTACGGATACCCGTTACGCATATTTCGCGTTCGGTTCGGTTTATGTAACGAGTTTACATAAATTAGCCGAAACGGGTCAAACCTTATCGGTTTAATCTCAAAATCCAGAATGTGCATGAAGGACCCATATTAAACAAATCTCTGTACTTGTCGGGTCTAAACCACATTCTATTCCGGTCTTCGCTTAATCGTGCGTCTGAACCGTATATATTCCCTTAAGACTAACCGGTCTAAGCTTAGGCTTAATTAAAGACCCGTTAGCATTCTAATAAGTTATTTATACTATCATTCTAGACTAGAGCCTTCCGGTAAATGGTACCTACGCTTACTTAAGTGAATACGGCTGAGTTATTAAATTCTTACTATTTAAGACAGGAGCTAGCTCAGGTAAATACTCTTAACTTATTTTCCCTATACGGGCTTGGGATACGGTACTATAAAAGTACCGCTTGGTCGGGTGTATGTAGTCATTTAAATCGGATTGTGATTGATGTACTTACATAACCTGTTTAATATGTATTATTTTACTATCATTTGGTGTATGGCCTTTGGGGGTTAATGACCATGTCCCGGATATCCTTGGCATCATTCGAAGTAATGGCCACGACCTAAGCACGGGGTGTAGGCATACACCTGACAGATGCATTATGTAAAAACTGGTAATCCACTCGAAGGTATCATCCCTGTGGGCATTATACCGGAACTGGTAATCCACTTAGGGGATGATAGCCTGTGGGCATTATACCTGTGGCGTGTCAGTTAATCTAGTCCGGCCCTACAAACCGGCCCTAAACGGACGACAAATAAGTAAAACTGTATACAAGATTATATACAAATAATTTTCCCAAGTATAAAAGGTTAATTTTGCCTCTGTGCATTTTAATCAAATTATAAAAGATATTTTGTGCTACGTGCATTCAAATCAATTTTCTTAAACTCTTTTCAAATGAGTCAGTTGAGTGTATTTACCAGTGAAAACTGACGTATTTTCCAAAAAGGTTAAGTGACAGGTACTGAACGAAATTGGCTGGAAGCTCAGGGCGCTAATAAGGAATCTTGCAAGTTCTAGGCGTCTAAAGTCTGTTGAACAAATGATATGTTTAAAGATCCGCCTGTGGATCCTTTACTTTCCGTTGTAATACTGGATATTACTTTATATTCGGAATGTAATAATATTTATCTTTTGCTTCCGCTGTGCATTTATATAATTGTGTTGTTTGACTATGATGTTGCCAACCACGTCACGTTACTCCCCCACCGGGCCCACCGGTGACACGTGGAAATCGGGGTGTGACAGGTTGGTATCAGAGCCAACACTGAGTGAATTAAACGCTAGCCTTTTGCGTTTAATCTCAGTTACACAATTGCACATTCTTGAGTCTAGACAAGAACATAAGACAAATCCAAATTGTTTCATTGTCTTTTAATTATTTCCTTGTTATTTTTCTGATTAGCCTTTGCATGGGCAAGTCATTTTATCAGAAGTCCCGTTTAGGGCAACCATATACTTATAAATTTTAAAGGAACGATTATGTTTAAAAATATCATTCCTATATTATAAGATCTACCATTATAATAAAATGGCAAAAATCTAAAAAGGACGAGACCTAGCCATACGTCACATTAAGACAGGGCCAAGATGGTAGTTCCACAATTAGAATCAGATCCTTATTAACCTTTCAATTTAAAATTATTCTGCGTTAATTAATTAAGAATCTTAAGTGTGAAACCTAGCCTTCGGGTCAATTATAAGACCGGGCTAAGATGGTAAGACCTGTTTAAAAGATTCTATCCCTGTTAACATCTGAAAACATGTTAACAATCCTAGCAGAAGTGATTCGTTGGAAATCACCTATGTTATTAAAGGAATTCTTTAGAAGATTCCTAACCCAGTTTAATGATCTCTGAATCCTGGGTTTACATCATCAATTAAGATGATCATATTTTAACCATACGTGGTAATATAGTGCCTACGGGCCTTGCTCATTTCTATATGAGCCAAAATACAGTGGTAGCGATGACTCCCTGTCAGATTAAGGTAATGAACTAGGTTCAAACCTTCAAAGCTTTGATTCTCTGAAATCGTAGTTAAAATTTGTAACTGTCCTTGTGACTAGGCCTATTGTGCCAGTATATCTCAAATGCTTTGATTCTCTGAAATCCTTGCATATAATTTTTAAGTGTCCATGTGACTAGGCCTTTATGTGCCACAGATAAGACTGTTATTGTTTTATAATTAGGATAAATTACAATAGAAAATCCTAAATAAATTTGATTAATAAATTAACCAAATATGGTCTCTGTTTACCATGGTTAATGAATTACCCTAAGGGGCAATTCCATAATAAACTCCCAAATAAACTATTATCCTTGTTTTCTGCAACAGTTCAATTATAATGGCTAACTCAGATGAGGGTAATAGTCATCCAGCGGAGGTTAATAATGACACCCGAATTAATCTAACTGGTGCGGAATTAAAAGCGATCATAGACGGCGCTGTTACACAGGCTTTAGAAAGGCAATACGAAGAGTATAGTGAGACTCGAAGTAGGACCCTATCTACTCAGCCCTCAAAGCCTCCTCCCAAGAAGGACGACCCAAAGAATGATGATGATCGGCACTCCTCGAACCACAGTGTACCATCTCAGCAGGTTATACTAAACAAAGGACCCCTTGCTAAGGGTTACTCTTATAAATATTTCGTTTCCTGCAAACCCCGGGATTTCACTGGGGAGAAAGGAGCCATTGATTGTATGACATGGCTGGATGAGATGGATACGGTTGTTGATATCAGCGGATGCGCTGAGCGAGACGTGGTCAAGTTTGTGTCGCAGTCATTCAAGGGTGAAGCTTTAGCATGGTGGAAGGCTCTCATTCAAGCCACTGGGAAGATTCCGCTCTACAACATGTCATGGGAGCAGTTCGTGGCTCTCGTTAAGGAAAATTACTGCCCTCAACATGAGGTCGAAAGGATTGAATCTGATTTCTTATCATTAGTGATGACAAACTTAGATTGTCAAGCTTACCTCACCAGTTTCAATACCCTGTCCAGACTGGTTCCTTACCTTGTCACACCAGAGCCCAAGCGAATCGCTCGCTTCATTGGGGGTTTAGCCCCAGAAATCAAAGCCAGTGTTAAGGCTTCAAGACCTGCTACATTTAGGTTGGCAGCTGATCTCTCTCTGTCCCTTACTTTAGATGCGGTCAGGTTGAGGTCGCTAAAGAAATCTGAAGAAAGTAAGAAGAAGCGTGAGGATGATAACTCACGAGGGCCAGAGAAGAAGCACAAGGGAAACACTGATTCTAAGAAGTCTGGGTTTGGAAGGAACAGTCAGCGAACAGAGGAGAAGCCAAAGTGCACGACTTGTCAAAGACGCCACTTTGGAAAGTGCAGATCTGAACCCAATTCTAAGTCTGAATCACCTGCATGTGGATTATGCAAATCTAAAGAGCACAAGACGATAGAGTGCAAGAAGATAAAAGATGCCACATGCTACAACTGCAATGAGAAGGGGCACATAAAGACCAACTGCCCTAAGTACGCAAAGAAGCCTGAATAAGCCAAGAAAGCAAACGCATGAGTCTTCCATACGAACGCCAAGGAGGTGATGCAGAATGATAACTATTTAGCAGATACCTTTTCATATCAAACAGTTTATGCATGAATTTTATTTGATACTGGCACATATAATTATATAATGAATGATAAATGTTGAGAACTATTGTCTCCGCCTGATTAAGACTCCGGTCACTTAATACGAGGTAGAAGCTGACCGATGATACTCTAGAAAATGCTCAAACAAATTCTATATTGATATTTAATATCTATTAGAAATCACTCTTTTCTGATACCCTTATGGCAAACTTTCAAACTATCCAAATTCATCAGTATATTAAAGACAGTTGTGACATTTTGATCCCCTGTCAAAGAGGTGATGGACTAGGTCCAACCCTCAAAAGCCATTGATGGTCTTTTGTGACCTAGGCTAAGTGATATTGATATATTTTTAAAATAACATTCATTAAGAATGATAATGCCTTATTGACCAGTATAGTTGATGAAACCATGGTTAGTATATGTTAAGGCCATCAGGGTAATGAATAGCAGATGTTGGATTACATCTAAGTAAAGGATTCACATGACAATAGGAACAAAATCTCGAGTATGATAAACTCGGATAAGACAACCGTCAATCGCGCCATTGATAATGCGACGAATGTAAATAAAAACTACAAACGTAAACCTCAATACTAATGGAGATAACCTCCAGGCTGTGGTTGACGCAGCAGTTGGAGGGATCATGGGAAAAGGTCATGAGACAATACAAAGAGCTGAATACTTCTCGCTCTAAATCTCATTCAAAACCATGTTAAATTGCTCATGAGGAGAGCTATGTTCACACTTTAAATATGAAGGATGAACCAAGGAAGGAGGATAACTCCCAGAAATCTGAGAAAGAGAGCGAGTACAGGCGTAATAAGAAGCAACGAAAGTTAAGTAAAAAGCCTGTATACCTCTGAGACTGCTTCAACATTTTTTGATGGATGTTTTATATCCATTAGGAATCATTTTTCCGATGTCCTAGTTCCGTTAAATATAAGGACTTAATAAAGTGATAAAAATCGATTGGTTGCCTTAAAAATCAAGCCCATATTGTGGGTGATAAGAAGCAATTAATTTTCAAGACTCCTTATGAGACAACCCTCGTAATTATACGTATTCGTGCGATTAATAAATATTAAAAAAAAATGGTGGAATTGGCCGTCCCCGGAATCGAACCTGGGTCTAGGCCGCACCCTTTCGCGCGCCTAGCCAACTGAGCTAAGTGCCTAGTTTGTGAAACTTCTATTATTGATTAAATATAAGCACTTGTACAATAAACTTCCTTATCATTTATCAGTGATAATTTCTGCTAAGTATCCTGTTTTTAATACAGGCAATAATAAATCTTCATAAACCATAAGCTTAGCAAACTTCTATATTATTCACAAGGTATAACTTACCAAGGAAACCATAGTAACCGATTCCTCTAGTATCGGCAAGGAATCCTTCCGAAAAATCTAAGAGTACTCTTTCTTTGCATAGAGTACGACAACATATGTTATTTTAATTATTATCTCATTGTTTTCTGTCGCCTGCGAATGCCAAACTATGTTTGATAAAAGTGCCATATGAGGAATTGGCGTATCATAAGGTGTCCCATAGATTATTTCCATGCCTGATCAGTATGGAGGTTTAATACATGGAACCCCTAAGATATCCCAATGATCATATCGTACTAAAGTCGACTAATAGTATTCAAAGAAGATATCCAGAATAGAATTATCCAAATAAATATTCCCTGGTAACGGAATATGTGGACTCATAACATGAATGTGTCACTTATTTGACACGAGCAATGATAGGTGAACTGGAGCCTGAGATATGGAAATCTCTGTAACCTCCTTGTACCTTGATTATCTTCTCCTAAGATTACCCTGTCTACCCCTGGAAGGCAGGTAGGGTTAAGTTTCATATCCCATATAATGCTGTATTATTATGAAATCTCCAAGACGGCTAGTACCATCATTGGAAGAATCGAAAACCCTGGTTAAGTAAGTTTTTTTTTAAAGATCTAGATTCATAAAGCCAAACTCAATATCCTGAGAATTCGGTGTAGTAAATTAGGAAAGACGGTTCATTTTGCTAAGGCATTGTTTACCGCAACCCTAATTAGGCAACAATTAAGAATTTGCCATCGACTACCCAGGATCGTCGAATTGCTCGACTAACTGTAAAGATTAGCTACTTCTTAAGATTAATTTTGAACAATGGTTGGAATAACCATCTCACCTTAAGATAAGCTTTTCTATAATAACTGCTATATAAGTATCAAGGTATCTCCTTGGAGACCTTGTATAAATGGCATGTTAAACATCTATTGTTAGGACAATAGATAGGTAAGTTCAATTATCAGGATCTGACAGTTGCATTAGAAACAACAAATAAGATCACGCAAGTACATGATCATCTGTAAGATGCCAGTATTCGGCAGAAGATTAAGGATTTATGAAAATAGTAAACCTCCTAAATTCTTGTTAAGAAATAAGGTTCAACAATAGGTATCACCCTGAAAAGGAGTGATGCGATTTGGTAAGAAAGGCAAGCTAAGCCCGAGGTACATAGGACCTTTCGAGGTTATCGAACGTATCGGTTCAGTTGCCTATAAGCTAAACTTACCGGGAGAGCTCAGTGGAATTCACAACGTGTTCCACATTTGCAATCTGAAGAAGTGTTTCGCTGACGAATCACTGGTTATACCACATACAGATGTGCATATAGATGAGAGCTTGAAATTGTGGAAAAACCTTTGTCGATTGAAGATCGACAGGTAAAAAAGCTTCGAAGGAAGCACGTACCTATTGTAAAGGTCAAATGGGATGCCCGTAGAGGTCCCGAATTCACGTGGGAGGTTGAATCCACGATGAAAGAAAAGTACCCTTACTTATTTCAGTAAATCTCGGGTCGAGATTTATTTTAAGGGGGTGAGGATGTAACACCTCGAAAATTCACGTCCTATAATGTGTTGACACGTGTCATAAAGTTTGAACGTGTGAAAGAATGTTATGAAAGGACTAAAGTTGACAAACATGGAAAGTATGTGATCATACGGGTTCTAAATGTCAACAGTGAATAAATATACTTCATAATAACCCTACATGATGTTTATAACATCAAACGAATAAATCATGGATCATACGAAGCAAAAAGTGAGAGATTACAAACTATAGGGGTTAAATGTGTCAACATGTTTAAAGATATACCTCTGAATGACCTTTTGACAAACCCGAAGCTTTGTAAATGTTAATTAGGCTCACTAGAATGCACGATTAAAATTTCATAAAGTTTCGTTATCGTATGAGAAAGTTATGACCAAATTCGTGTGCGAGGGGTTAAAGTGCAAACAATGGAAGTTAAGACTTTTCGGGTTAACCAGAAGTGTTCAGGGACTTGGCAAAGTGGGAATAAGTCCTAAAGCCCTTGTGGGTAAATATAAGGGGGTCAAAATGCAAGAAATAACCCTAGTTGCCCCTTCGTGAAGCCAAAGGTTAAGCTGCAAAACAAATAAAAATCAAAAATCTGATTATTAGGGCCAGGCGGCCCGCGTACGGGTCTGATAAACATGAGGCGGGCCGCGTGGGATCATCAGATGCAGAAAAAACTTGCTGCAGCCTGTTTTACGCGATTATGACCTATCCCACCGGTTTTTCTGCACTTTGGACGACCCCTACACTACCCTAGAGCACTAGGACACATGTTGGATGGTTGTGGTCAGATCATAGACTTGTGTGTCCATGAATTGTGGTGGGATTTCCACTATAAAAGGGCCTTCAAGTTCACAATTGTTCTTCACATCATTCTCTGCATTTCTGGTCGATTTTGGAGCTCAAACCTGCTTCCAACTGATCATATCTCGTGCATAGGACCTTGGTAAGTCGGCTAATCCTTTCTAAATTGAGTTTAGCTTAGTATTTAGCCTAAAAGTCAAACCGTCGTAATTACGATTTGACTTAACGATAAAACACAATCGGTTCAGAGTTTTGTCGAATTGAAAGTTGTTATAAGATGGTAATTATGTGGGGAATAAACCCTTAAAAGGGCACCCACTGATTCCCATCACAACTAGATCGTTTGTCGGGTCAAACTTAATTCGAAAAAGTCAACAGAAGCATGAAACGCATAATTAACAATCTAGAAGGCGTGCAACCTGTTTGATCATTATTATAACTTGGTAATAAGTGTACGGACATGTCTAAACTCGTCCGACTCGACAACTTTCAGTTTTGAATCGGTTCGGAACCGGAAGTCGCGAAACTTTGACTTTTACGTTGACTTCAGTTCTGGTCCGATTTAGATGGAATTTAAAATGCCTTAGAGCTTCATTAGGGTTGGGTTACATGATGGTATAAGCCTCTGTACTTGTTTCGTTGATTGACCCATTCGTTTACGTGTTTCCGTTAATTGCTCATATGTTGACCATTATGCCCTTATTACCTTAAAACGTGATTTTTGGAAATGTAAAAGTGTAGAAACCTTAAATACTGATATATAAACTTGTATGCAAAGTTTGACATCAGTTTGACTTGTAGATTAAGAGTTATGCTCATTATCGCAAAACTAATGCTTTATGTTAATAAAACGGCGTAATTAGCGTATAGCCTAGTTAAGCCTACTTTTTTGGTATCAAACTTAATACCCACTGATGTAATATATTATTTAGGGATTTTTAAAGATTTTTAATTAATTTTAAGCTGAGCATAACTCATAGTCGTAGGCTTAGTCCGGTAATTGTCGGTTTTGCCCTTACGGGCCATAAAATGAGTTTTACTTATCTAAACGACTCCAAACCTTTTGCTACTGATCACATATGATAAATAAATTATTTTAAGCCTTCTGGAAATATAAAAATATCAGATTTAAGTATCAAACCCGGAAATGGCCTTTAATCGCCTTATTTAGCGTTTTTAACGCATAGTATGTTTTAAAATCATATTGAACATACCCGGGTTGATACCTACTGATATATGAGGCAAATTATGATATCTTAACAGTAAGCAAAGGTTGATAAACTCAGACCTCAGTTTTGAGCTTTTCGGCTTATGTGAAATTACCAAAATACCCCTACGGGGCATAGTTTGGTTAAACATGATAAAATTCACATATATGCTTTAGCCTACTGATATAACATATCAAATTGAGTGTGTTTGCTGTTTACATCAGACCTGTAACCCAGTTAAACATCTAAACTCTTTTACAACCTTTAAAAATGACCAAACTACCCCTACGGGGCATAGTTTGTGTTTAATCTCATTGCGGGCATAATGAAAGACATCCTACTGATGTCACAACATATTTGAAGCATATTAACTTAGGAAACCTGTATATGGCTCTTACGGATACCCGTTACGCATATTTCGCGTTCGGTTCGGTTTATGTAACGAGTTTACATAAATTAGCCGAAACGGGTCAAACCTTATCGGTTTAATCTCAAAATCCAGAATGTGCATGAAGGACCCATATTAAACAAATCTCTGTACTTGTCGGGTCTAAACCACATTCTATTCCGGTCTTCGCTTAATCGTGCGTCTGAACCGTATATATTCCCTTAAGACTAACCGGTCTAAGCTTAGGCTTAATTAAAGACCCGTTAGCATTCTAATAAGTTATTTATACTATCATTCCAGACTAGAGCCTTCCGGTAAATGGTACCTACGCTTACTTAAGTGAATACGGCTGAGTTATTAAATTCTTACTATTTAAGACAGGAGCTAGCTCAGGTAAATACTCTTAACTTATTTTCCCTATACGGGCTTGGGATACGGTACTATAAAAGTACCGCTTGGTCGGGTGTATGTAGTCATTTAAATCGGATTGTGATTGATGTACTTACATAACCTGTTTAATATGTATTATTTTACTATCATTTGGTGTATGGCCTTTGGGGGTTAATGGCCATGTCCCGGATATCCTTGGCATCATTCGAAGTAATGGCCACGACCTAAGCACGGGGTGTAGGCATACACCTGACAGATGCATTATGTAAAAACTGGTAATCCACTCGAAGGTATCATCCCTGTGGGCATTTTACCGGAACTGGTAATCCACTTAGGGGATGATAGCCTGTGGGCATTATACCTGTGGCGTGTCAGTTAATCTAGTCCGGCCCTACAAACCGGCCCTAAACGGACGACAAATAAGTAAAACTGTATACAAGATTATATACAAATAATTTTCCCAAGTATAAAAGGTTAATTTTGCCTCTGTGCATTTTAATCAAATTATAAAAGATATTTTGTGCTACGTGCATTCAAATCAATTTTCTTAAACTCTTTTCAAATGAGTCAGTTGAGTGTATTTACCAGTGAAAACTGACGTATTTTCCAAAAAGGTTAAGTGACAGGTACTGAACGAAATTGGCTGGAAGCTCAGGGCGCTAATAAGGAATCTTGCAAGTTCTAGGCGTCTAAAGTCTGTTGAACAAATGATATGTTTAAAGATCCGCCTGTGGATCCTTTACTTTCCGTTGTAATACTGGATATTACTTTATATTCGGAATGTAATAATATTTATCTTTTGCTTCCGCTGTGCATTTATATAATTGTGTTGTTTGACTATGATGTTGCCAACCACGTCACGTTACTCCCCCACCGGGCCCACCGTGGAAATCGGGGTGTGACAAAAACCGCAACCACCTGGTGAGGTTCCTCAGCTTCGTTTGGCCCGCCCAGCAGAGGGAAAATTGTATCGCTCCCACGCATGTCGAAGGTGTGAACAATCACACCGTATCGTTGGGCAATAAGAAACCCCGTATCAGGCATCGTCATGTAATTTTCGATATCTGCTCGTCCCACCCCCTTGAAATCGATCCGTCTAAGCAGCGCATCATAATGTCCTATGTTTTCCGGATCGAAAACCTGCCTCCAAAGCGATTCGTTCGTACGTAACTCCTTTATAAGTTGTTTCCGGATCATCAAATATGAATTTTGTTTCACTCCTAACCCAATAGCCACCGATCGAAACCCACAATGACCATCTGGTTTCACGTCCTTTATTCTAACGATGTATGGATGGATCACTTCGGGAATCTGAGATGCGTAGGTGCGGATCGCTATATCCGTCTTAGGACCGAGCTTGATCATCGGGAAATCAGGGTGTAGGTTGATCGGTTTGGTATTCTTTTGTCTTCTAGAATCTTCGGGTGATATGTACGAGCTGTGACGGGGAAGATCATCTGAGGCCTCGACCCAAGTTTCTTCCGAGGGAATGTACGAGCTTTTTCTAGCGGCTTCAACCTTTCTTTCTTCCTGCGTTTTCAATGTTGGGCGACCACGAGTTTTCTTCAGAACAGCAGGAGGTTTTTTGTTATTGTTCCCTGGATTGAGGATTTGCTGAAACTTTTCAAAGAAGCTCCTTTTCACTTGAGGGGGTGTTGGATCGATCTTTTGTTTCAATTTTTCAAATTCCGCGTCTACATCGATATCCTCTATGTTTTTCTTTGCAGGCTTGAAGTCAAGCTTCTTCCAGAACACGTCTATGTGTGTGATCCGGAGTTGCTGACCTGTGGATGAAAACAAATTAGGTGGCAAAATCATAACGAGAAAGGTCAAAGATATTAATTACCTTTATTTTCCAACTTTTCCAAACGACAGGCACATGGCAAACCACAGCTGGTAAAAAGTTGGCAACCACAGCTTGCACCGTAGGCTCTCAACCCGTCTTCCTTACGTTTTAGTTCCCTACTCAAAAGCTCAATCGCATATATTGAAACCTTTCTGAGAATATATGCAAGCATGGGCTGCTTCTTGTGGTGCGTCATCACTTTTCGGAGGCTTGTTTCAAAGCTACTACTAATCTCGGTGTATTGTCTATCAACAACATGATCAACATACAGTACAAGTTTATCCAGTGTGTTGCGATGACTTGGAAAGTGACTTTTTAGTGTTGCATGCATGCCCTCAACCCTGTTGGTCGTAGTTTGGTGAAAGTTGATAGTTTTGTTAATCCAGCATGATACAAACTTTTCACGGTACGGATCCAACCAGGATTTCTTCATATAATCAAAAACCTCTAAAATTAAAAAAAAAACGTAAATAGTCAGTTTTTGTTATTATATAAAATTTGAACATAATTATGTAAGAAATACCTACGTTCATGGTCATCTTCTTTCAGCTGTGCTTCAAGGTTTTCCAAGTTATACCTGTATATTTCCTCGGTCGTAGACTCGCACAATAACCAAAAACTACGTACGAATTCTTTCCAATCCTTGTCAGAGAATTTCTTCTTGCTGTTCTTATTAATATTTTGTTGAATATGGAACCGACAAAGATACTTATGCGCTTTTGGAAAAACTTGTTCACACGCGTTCATTAGCGCAAAATCCCTGTCTGTTAAAATCACGCGCGGTTCCATACATCCTACCAGCATAGACTTGATCCTCTGCAACACCCATAGGTAGTTCTCTGACTTCTCAGCGGAAATTACCGCACAAGCAGCCGTAAACGATTTGTTTGTCGACGTCATGCCTACGACCTGAACAAATGGCAGGTTGTACATGTTCGTTTTGTAGGTGGCGTCAATCATTAGCACATGCGGGAAGGCACACCACATAGTGAATGAATTTTCGTGAACAAAGAAGACATCTTCAACTTCGTTCGATATCTCATTCGTGCGCATGTAATAAGTGTAATTTTTTTCGAGAAGAATGTTTTCAAGTTTTTGCATCGGAGACTTACCGACATTTTTTTCGGCGTTGATCTTCTGAACAGCGTTGTGTATATCTTTCGGAATAAGCTTTCTAGCCGGATTGTTTTTTGTCAGCGTTCGCCAGATACTTTGGTTGGGAATGTCTTGCTCTGCCAGCTCCTTAACCAGTTTTTTATCCTCCGAAGAAAGCCTTCTCGCATACGCGTGACCCTCTAAGTTTTCAATAGGAGTGTGGTTATGCTTCGCCTTCGTCACCTCGATCCTCCAAACACTTCCGGATGATTCCGAAAACCCGATCATCTCGAACGGGCAGCCTATTTTCTTGCTACCCGTTTTCCTCTGTGTAGCTATACTCTTATGCTCCCCACCAAAAGTACATTGAAACCAAATCTTGTAATTCTCTCATCTTTTATTCGACCTCTTAACCACAATGAGGTAACCGTTGTCTTTTGCCGTGTCTTGTACCCAACGCACCAACTCTTTACGTGACGAAAAGGTCTGCGTTGTATCAAACGAAAACGTAACCGGGTAACAGCCTTCCTCGTCAACAGACACATCCCCCAGCTCACCATCGTCACCGAGGTCCGAATATACTTGATGTTCAAAGTTGTGCTCGCCACCGTAACCGAAATTCGAATAACCTTGTAAGCTCTGTTGACAACCGTAACTGTCGTTTGGACCACACTCCTGCTGTACAAAGCTGTACTCGCCACCGTAACCGAAATTCGAATAACCTTGTTGTGCGTAAGGGTCCTCCACAGGGGTATTCAAATCCAGCGTCACCGTGTTATCACGATAACGAATGCCAGATACAACCTCTGCCTCCCTCAAGTTGGACGAGACCGGTTTCTCATACGAGTCAGAAATAGCGGTCCCCTCGTAAGAATCAGGAACAACTGTCTCGTCAGAATATTGACCGAAAATATAGTTGTTTAACCACGACATCGTTTTTTGTAAACAACAAAACACTCGAATACCCACGTATATTTGTAAACAACGTGAAGAAGAAGAAGATAGCTTTCTGAAGAAGAAGAAACCTCAATCAGTAGTTTGCTTTTAAAAGTGAAAATTTGGGTCGAAGCGCCGCGCTATGGCCAAAGCGCGGCGCTTAGGGTTAACGACAAAACATCATAATCAGCTTTATGTCTCTCAAACAGTAGCGAATGTCTCAAACGTCAATCGAAGCACCTTTTGTCGATCATAGCGCCGCGCTATGGCCAAAGCGCGGCGCTTTGAGGTGTGAAAATAATTTTGTCCGTGTGTGAATAGCATGACCCTTCCTAAAACACCCCCCCCCCCCCCCCCCCTATCACCTTCTTAGGCTACACGGTATGGGGGTCGTCCCCCTACCGTCCCGGTCCGTCGCCGGTTTGAACACCGTGCCGCCACCCCCGTCGCCGTCCAGTCATCGTCCTCTCCGTCGGTATTCCGACGTTCAGGACGGAGCAAAACAATGGGTCCCCCTCCGTCTTCATCCCGTCGCCGGTTTCAGCTCCGTCACCAACCCATAAGCCTTAAATCCAATTTATACTCCTCCTCTCACCTTTTACCATGCTGGCTGGCGGCACCATCTTTCAGGCCCACACCCTTCACTAACTTTCTCTCTCTATAACTATATCTATATATAAAAGTTCGACCTCCCCCTATCACCTTCTTACATCCAATTTATACTCCTCCTCTCACCTTTTACCATGCTGGCTGGCGGCAATATCTTTCAGGGCCCACACCCTTCACTAACTCTCTCTCTATTACTATATCTATATATAAAAGTTAGATTGTTATATTTACTATATTACATCTACCGATTGCCACCACTGATGAAGGTATCATACATGCACTGTAACTCTAATCATGATTCTTTAATGAATCTTCTTTGCGTGCTCTTACAGATCTTGATTACCTTGTATCTATTTTACAAGGTTGGAGAACTCGATAGTCGGCCGGCAGTGGCGGATCCAGCCGGAGAAATCACTGGGTTCCTTTTTCCAAATCATACAAGGTTTACACTACAAAAAAAACGTTTTTTTTCCAAATCATACAAGATTTACACTACAAAAAAACGTTTTTTTTTTCCGAAAAGACTGGGTTCCTGGGAACCCGGTCTTTACATACTAAATCCGCCCCTGTCGGCCGGTGAGGTGTGCACTAGCGACTACTTGGGATTTCTCAGAATTAATTGGGATTACTCGGATCGTTTTTTTTTTATATGTAATTTTCACTTTTTTTTTTGGAATTTACATGGTTTGGTTGAAAAACTGGCCGGAATTTAGAGGTTTTGGCTGGAATATATAGTCTGTTTGCCGGAATCTGGCCGAATTCACCGATTTTTGGCTGGCCGACTAGGTCCGACTAGCGATTAACGGACTGATTAATGAAAAATTGCTAAGTTAGTGGCCGACTAGTCGCGATTTTTACAACACTGCTATTTTGCATTAAATCTAGTAATGATTCTTTAATGAATCTTCTTTGTGTGTTGTATGTATTTTGCATTAACTCTACTGATGATTCTTTAATGAATCTTCTTTGTGTGTTGTATGTACTTTTCATTAACTCTACTGATGATTCTTTAATGAATCTTCTTTGTGTGTTCTTACAGATCTTGATTATGTTATATCTTTTGCTCTAGTAGCGGGTGAACAAAAGAACGGTGGTTCCAGACGCGGAGATCATGTCGTCCGGGGAAGTCGAGTCGCCGCTCCAGTCCGATAAACACCAAGATAGGAATAATATCCAGCTTGGGCGACAATCTTCAATCTATTCCCTTACGTTAGATGAATTTCAACACACCAGTGGAAAGAATTTTGGTTCTATGAATATGGATGAGTTTCTTAATAGCATTTGGACTGCTGAAGAAAACCAGGTCCAAGCCCAGGCCCATTTTCACCCTTCTGCTGCCAGCAACGGTGGTGGTGGTGGTGGCGGTGGACAGTTTATGATGGGGATCAACACGAGTTCGGTTGAATCGAATATGATTGCTCGGCAACAAAGCTTGAGTAGACAAGGATCGTTGACTCTTCCGGGCTCGTTGTGTCGGAAAACGGTCGACGAGGTTTGGTCGGAGATTCGAAAAGCTCCCGGTTCGGGTTCGGCCCAACGCCAACCGACTTACGGAGAAATGACACTTGAGGATTTTTTAGTGAACGCCGGGGTGGTTCGGGAACAAAATCAACCAAATGTGGTTCGACCACTGGCCATTGCTCCGTTCGGGTTATATCCGAACGGAGACAATCGGGTTGTTGGGCCACCACCTGGACCGGCCCATATGGTAAGGCCGGTAATGGGCCCACCAGCTCGTTTTCCAGGAAAACGAGCCGGTCCCTGCCAGCAACCACCGCCTCCATGTTATCCCAACATGGTGGGAAATGGAGGCGGTGGTTATGGGCAGGGGCTTGGTACCGGGTCACCAGCGAGCCCGGTATCTTCAGATGGCATTGCTACGAGTCAGCTCGAAAGCGGGAATCAATACGGGATGGATATGGGTGCTATAAGTGACGGTAGGGGTCGGATAATCGATGGTTCGGTGGAGAAGGTGGTGGAGAGGCGGCAGCGGAGGATGATAAAGAATCGCGAGTCCGCCGCAAGGTCCCGAGCTAGAAAACAGGTGTATAAACGCGTTTTAAGTTTCATTTTCACCCCTTATACTTCGAAAGCTTATCGATTTTGTTCCATGCAGGCTTACACAGTTGAATTGGAGGCAGAATTGAACATGTTGAAAGAGGAGAATGCTCAATTGAAACAAACTTTGGTAAGAACTAAATAGTTTAAAAATACCCCTTGAGTTTTAAGTAGTTGTCAAATATGTCAATATATTCAAATTTGTTAGTATTTTTGATGCACAGGCAGAAATAGAGAGAAAAAGAAAACAACAGGTGTCTCCACCACATCATTAAAATTGTGTTTCATCAAGAAACATGTTTTTTTTTTTATTTGTTTTCATTAAGAAACTTGTTTTATATGACAACTTATGTGCAGTTTTTTGAAGAAATGAGGATGAAAAGTGTGCCAAAAGGTCAAAAAATGAAAGATAAGTTAAGAAGAACCACAAGTTGTTAGTATGAGCAAGTAGATCGCTTATTGAAAGATCGACTAAATACGCGACACTTTTGTAGGTTGAATGTTCAAAATATCGATCGTGTGAATTATATTTAGTCATCATAGATGGGCACTTTTTCGGCATGTAAATCCGACAATCTGTAGCTAGCATTTGTACCTATTAACGTTGCATTTTCAAGTAAACAGTCGAGTTGAATAGTATCATCAGCGTCAGTGGCGAAGCTTGTGATTTTCGACAGGGGGTCGAAAACATATATACCCAAAAACTTCTATAGAACGGGGGGTCGAAAACGTATATACCTAAAAATTTATATACGAAAGCTACATATACACTACTGAGCGAAAAGTTCGGGAGGTCGGGCGCCCCCGGCCCCTTCTAAACTGCGTCCCTGATCAGCGTAACGCAATATATGATCTCATTACAAGGTTCTTCTTTGAAATGGAGTTAAAACTTGTTTAAACAAGGTTCTTCTTTGAAATGGAGTTAAAACTTGTTTAAAGGATGTGCAAACCCGGTTATGGTTATTAGATTGACTTTTTTTTTTACAAATGTGATTGACTTATTTTTTTTACAAATGAAACTAATCAGTGTATATACGGGTTATTCACTATTTAATAAAAAAGTATTAAATAGTTTCTAATAAAATATAAATTTAGAAATATTAAACTTTATTTTAAGACGAGATATATTTATAAAAACAAAAGATGTAATAGGGTAAATTACATTTTTCGTCTTTTATGTTTGTAGCGGGTTGCAATGGATGACCTTTAACTTCAATAATTACAATCACAATCCTTTATTTCGAAAACTCATAACACATTTCGTCCTTTACCGCTAACCAGGTTAATCTTACAAGTTAAATCTAGTTATGTGCAACACACATGTGGGCATTTGAGTAATTTTACCGCTATTTAGTTACATGAAATAGAAGAAAAATTAATATATTAAATAAAAAATCTCTACCCCTTTCTCTCTCCTTCTGAACCCTCTTCCCCCCTCTCTCTCTAACAAACACTACAGAGCCTACCACCGCCACATGTGACCACCACTGCTGCCGGAATAACATCAAATCCGACCCATCTTCATCTCCTCTCCCTCTCTGGCCAACAAATCCGTGATGAACGAAGGCGGCGACGGTGTGGTGTTGTGGTATTCCGACGGAGAAACCCTAAATCAGGCCGCCATCTCAAATAACCTCCTCCGCCGTCATCTACGCTAGTTCCGGCAACTGGTAATCCAACGACTACCTCTGAAATGACCATTTTGGTTTTTGAATCTCTTTTGATGTTCTTCTCTGCGTCCGTTTCGAAGCCAAATAGATGGTCCATTGGTGGATTGAGTGGTGATTGTTTGAAGAAGAGTGCTGAAGATAATGGGGGTTGTTGATGAAAAGGATTTTATAGAGTAAGTTTTTTTTTAGATCTGGGTTTTAGAGGAGATGAAGAGGATTTTTGGAGAGAGAGAGAGAGAGTTCTTTTGAATTTTGAAGATAAATAACAATTTTGTATTCTGCAAATTGGGAGTTTGAAGATGAACATAACAATAACAAGATCTAAACCAGTTTAGAGAGTTGGGGATCTGGATGGAGGTGGAGGTGGAGGTGGAGGTGGTGGCGTGGTGTGGCGGATCTGGTGGTGGTGATGTTATACGTCGGCTGGATTTGGTGGTGGTGGGTTTGTGGTGGCCGGATCCGTGGCTGGGATAAGGAGGTGGCTGCAATAAGGAGGTGGGTGGTGGTGGAGGTTGATTAAAGTGAGTGGGGGGATAGTTGACCAGGGGATTTATGTGAACTATATATATATATATATTACCTTTTTAAATAAACAAGTAAAATTACTGATTTACCCTCATGTGCAAGTCACATGACCAGACTTAACTTAAATTTTTAACCTGGTTAGTGTTAAAGGACGAAAGGTGTAATGAGTTTTCCAAATAAAGGATTGTGAATGTAATTATTGAAGTTAAAGGCTATCCGTTGTAATCCGGTACAAACATAAAGGACGAAAAGTGTAATTTTTCCGATGTAATATGAAGAGTGAAATAAGAGAAAGAAAACAAATATTGTATTCACGTAATTATACATGTCATGTAAAGAACAAGAATATTGTATTCACATAATTATACATGTCATGTAACTTATTAGGTATATTGACACAACTTTTCATTTAAGTGTATTATTGTGTTTTTATTAGGTATATTGACATGTGTTCTCAAGCGCGACAAGATGAGAAATTTCATTTAAGTGTATTGTTGTGGTTTTAAAATGGTCAAAATACAAATGTAAATAAAGTAGGAATTTCGAGTTAATTATATTTTTATTTAAAATGTAATTTAAAAACTGGTTGTAATACGAGAGGCAAGTTACATTTTCTGTGATTTGGCAAGTTGTTGGGTTTGAAAAGACCGTTGTATACCCATGCGAAGATCAAAGATCAAACATCATCTTGTTTGTTTTAGTTTAGTTAGGTTACTAGGCGATATTTCTGGCGACACTCTCTAGTGTCGCCAGGTGTTTTTGTTGTATAGACTAGGAGTCTGTTGATCGTGACCGGAAAAACCAAATGATTAGTATTGCCAACACTCATGCGTTGGTAGTACCTGTCGCCAGTGGATATACTAGTGATAGAGCATTGTCGCTTAGACACGTTTGATTTGCCTATAAATAGCCCAAGTTCAATTTCATTATTTTAGGCTTTTGGATCTTTATTCTCTCATATTCAGTGTGTGTTTTGTACGTCTTTAGAAAAGTCTTGTCTTTATTGTAAATCATATTCACGCTAAGGCAAATCTTCTTAATGATGATGATCTTGTTATGTTCTTGGGTGCTCTTTATTTCTGTTCTTAGATTTCTAGCTATCTTCGGGTTTTATCATCAAATTCATTGATGTGTTTGGATCTGAATCTTGTGAGAAACATCACTAGCATTGTAGATCCAGGTTTGAGACTTACTATAACAGCTCTCCTAAATATATCCTAAAATATTTAGAACACCCCTATACGTCCTAAAATACACCCCGGATACGAAAACGAACCCGAAATACCTTGATTTTTACAAAAATCAAATAAATTAAGTTTTACCAGTTGCTCGCGGGCCGCGACTATATTGGTTGTGTGCTTCGCGGGGCGCGACAGCTCAACCACCAGGCTTAACCCGGTGCTGCCACGGGTCCCCACTCGTGTCGAAGCTAGCCGGTGATTGGTCAAGGCTATGGCCTAGCAAGTCTAGCTCACGGGCCGTGAAGACCGAAGTAAACTGGGTCGCGGGCCGCGACCCGCTGTCGATCAGACCCTATAAATAGAAGGCATAGGCCTTCAGTTCGAAATCGTTCATCACAATTATCTCTCTCTAAATTCTGAAGTGTAGAAATTATAATTGGGTAATATACCTACTAAATTAGAGAAGCTCTGTCTCGTTGTAAGTATTATAACCCCCGGTTACGTATTAGTACGCTGCCCGATTGATCTAGTGCTCCGTAATGACTGTCGAGGCTCTGCCCGACGTAGTCGTTGGAGTTCTATCTCAGGGAGGGTATAACTAATGTAAATTTGGGTTATTATACTAACGCGTGTGCATTGTTTAATTAATAGATTATAATAAGAAAGTCACAAGGAAAATACCTAAATTAGCAAAATGAGTAATCCTTCTTTTGTATAAACCTTTTTGTGAGTAATCTCCTTTTTGTGAAACCTTTTTGTAAACTGTTTTTACAAAACCCCAATTGTTGTACATTATGATTACCAGTGATTGAGTATTTGTAATTCTACAATTATCGTCGGTATGTTGGGGTTTTGTATACAAAATTTGTTACTACACTGTGAGTAGTAACATGACCACAAGTCAGGATTGACAGTGCCGTGGGTGGTAATTAAAGTAAGAATTGGAAACAAATATAATTGCGAGATCACCCTCAACACTGTAAAATGATAAAACCTGTCTTGATTAAATTGGGATTCACTCACCAGTATTTCCCACTGACAAATGTTTTTAAAACGCGTTTCATGTAACAAAATGTGAAAGCCAATTAGAAGCCAGCTGGACAGCACTGAAGGCTTGGAAAAATGTGGCTATAAAAGTTACCTAAATAAAGAAGATGTTTTATTTCAATAAAATAGGGTTTATCCCTATAAACAATGTTGTAATATAAACTTGGGTTTTACCCATGTGTTTATTATTATAAAAATGTGGTATTTTACTCTGATAAAATATTTCCTAACTACGGTCCTGATGTAAATTTCGCTGCTAAAATGATAAACACCGATACCACTGATACTGGCTCGCGGCCGCCCGCTCCTAAGAGGTAGGGGTCGGGGGTTGCGACAGAGAGTGGTATCAGAGCTATAGCCACTGATTTGAGCCACAGAAGTGTTCTACTGACAATGAAATTGTCAATTCTCTTAGGAAATAATCTATGTGACTATGTGCATACGTGTATATTATTGTTTTGTGTTATTTGACAATTTGTTAGTTTACAGTATGAGTGATCAAGGACCATCGGACGCCTATCATCAATTGTCTAGTTCCCCTAGAGATGAATGAACTTCTTCCCAGCCTACCCCCCGGGGTATTCAGCTGACACAGAAGAGGGGATCTTTATATTCAAAACGCAATCCGAATAGTCATTCCCTACCAAAAAGAGAGGATGGTTCAGTCGGGGAGCTCACGAGCGTAGGAAAAGAATGAGGAAATTACAGCAACAGAGATCTTTAGCAGCTGCAAATAGGGAGATGAATGCTCAAACCCAGGATATAATCAATAGGAGACTGGCCAATTTCCACATATTAGCTACCACAGCCGCAGACCCAAACTTAGAACAAATCATAGCACCCCAGCCACTACCCTTGTTCCCAATTCCACCCGATGGAAATAGAACCTAACCCAGGAGACCAGATTCCATTACCTGTTTTCGACCCAAATGAAATCCCTAGAGTCCCAGCCCCAAATCCTCTAGTTTATGACCCATGGTTTGACGACCATAGGGATTATCGAGAACTCTACCCACAGGAGGAGCCCATACAAAACCCAGTAGCACCTTACCCAAACCATGACCCTCTAAATCCATACTGGGATAATGACCAATATATCAGGGAAATCCTAGAGAACCCATACCCATACGAATAACCGATGCCCCAGTACCCTGACCCGATACCAGCACCCGCACCACCCATGAGTACCGAGAATGTGCAAGAACTTCGCACCTTTGGTGAGGAGTTGTTAGATGAAAGTGAAAAGATAAGGAAAATAGGGGAGAGACTTGTTTGGAAGTACGACGAGCGTAACATGCTGTCACACCCCGATATTTCCACGTATTACCGGTGGGCCCGGTGGGGAGTATCGTGACGTAGTTGATATCATCATAGTCAAACAACACAATTTAAATGCACAACGGAAGCAAAAGATGAATCACATTACAAACCGAATAGAAGTAATATCAAAGTATTACAAACGGACTGTAAAGGATCCACAGGCGGATCAAAAAAAATAAAAAGATCATTGTTCAACAGACTTTAACATCTAGAGCTTGCAAAACTTGATTAATGATGCCAGGATTAGCCAGCCTATTTCGTCTAGTACCTGCACTTAGCCTTTTTGGAAAATACATCAGTTTACACTGGTAAATACAATTAACTGACTCATTTTGAAAAGAGTTTAAGAAAATTAGTTTGAATGCACGCGGCGCAAAATATCTTTTATAACTTGGGACAATTATTTGAAAATAATCTTGTATACAGTTTTACTTATTTGTCGTCCGTCAGGGCCGGTTAGAAGAGCCGGACAAGATTAACTAACACGCCACAGGTATAATACCCACAAGGTTGATTCCTTTAAGTGGATTACCCGTTTTTACATAATGCAACTGTCAGGTGTATGCCTACACCCCGTGCTTAGGTCGTGGCCATTTCTTTGAATGATGCCAAGGATATCCGGGACATGGTCATTTAACCCCCTAAAGGCCATACACCAAATAATACAGATTAAAACGAGTTATGTAAATACATTAATCACAATCTGATTTAAATGACTACACACCCGACCAAGCGGTATTATTATAATACCATATCCCAAGCCCGTATAGGAAAAATAAGTTAAAAGTATTTACCTGAGCAAATATTCAAATTTATCTCAACCGTATTCAATCAGCAAGTGCAAGTAGCTTTTACCGGGCTCCTAATCTGGAACGAAGGTTTTAATAACCTATTAGATTCCTAACGGGTCTTAATTAAGCCTAAACTTAAACCGGTTAGTTTTAAGGAAGATATACAGTTCCAAACGCATGATTAAGTGAAGACCGGATTAGAATGTGGTTTAGACCCGACAAGTTTGTATACTTGTATAATATGGGTAAACTAAACACATTCTGGATTTTGAGATAAAAAAATGATAAGGTTTGACCCGTTTCGGCTAATTTATGCAAACTAGTTACATAAACCGCACCGAACGCGAATAATGCGTTACGGGTAACCAAGTGAGTCATATACAGGTTTCCTAAGTTAATATGCCTTAAATATGTTGTGATATCAGTAGGATACCTTCCATTATGCCCAAAATGAATTTAAACTCAAATTATGTCCCGTAGGGGTAATTTGGTCATTTTAAAGCTTATAAAAGAGTTTAAATATAAATCTGAGTTTCAGGTCTGATATAATTAGTAAAAATACTTATTTTTATAAGTCATAATAGTAGGGTATGGCATATATGTGAAATTTACCTTTTATAACCATACTATGCACCGTAGGGGCATTTTGGTAATTTCACATAAGCTTTAAAGGTCAAAACAGGGAATCTAAGTTAAAAACTTTTGCTTACTGTTAAAATATAAAAAATTGCTTAAAACATCAGTAGGTATTAAGTCTTACATATTTAAAATAGTTTTAATACGTACTATGCGTTTAAAACGCGTAAAAAGGCGGTTTTAAGCGATTCCCGGGTTTTATAAGAAAAACTGATATTTTTATTATTACAGAAGGCTAAAAACACTTTATTTATTATATAAGATTAGTAGAAAAAGGTTTGGTATCAAAATGATTTGTAAAACTCATTTTATAGGCAAAAAGGGCAAAACCGACAATTACCGAATCAAAGCTATAACCCTATGTTATGCTCAGCCTAAAAATAAATAAAAATCTTCAAAAATCCCAAAATATTATTTTACATCAGTAGGTAAAAAGTTAGGTATCAAAAATTGGGTTTAGATAGGATTTATGCTAATTACGCCGTTTAATTAATAAAAAGCTTTCTAATTACGCTATTGAGCATAACTCTTAATCTAGACCTCAAACTGATGTGAAACTTTAGGGACATGTTTATAAATCAGTAATAAAGAATATTGTCCTCTCATATTTTCAAAATTCTTGTTTTAAGGTCAAATGGGCATTCTGGTCAATATTTAGGCATATAACGGAAACATGCATATGAATCGAATAACTAATGAACCAAGTTGTATAATCATAGAGGGTTATACTAACATGTAACCTGGTCCTAATAAAGCTCTAAGGCATTTCTAAGACATGCTACATTGGGTCAGAACTGAAAGTCAAAGCAAAAGTCTACTTTTGCGACTTTCGGTTCCGAACAGAGCTTAAACTGCAAAATTGTCGGGTTGAACATGCTTAGACATGTTCTTACATTAATTACCAAGTTATATGAATGATAAAATAGGTTCCATAGCTTCTACATTGTTAATTATGTGTTTATTTGAAAAATTGCTTTCTGTTGACTTTTTATGATTAGGTTTGACCCGACAATTGACCTAGTTAGAGTGGGAATCAAAGAGTGCCCTTTTAAGAGTTTATTACCCACATAATTACCAACTCAAAACTACTTTTAATTTAACTAATGACTGGACCATTAGTGATTAATCACGAAGTCAAACCTTAATGATGATAAGTTTGACTTATGGTCATTAAGCTAATTAAAACTGAAATTAGGAAGTTAAGGACACTTACAAAGGTCCTAAGCAAGATTATGGATCCTAAGGAAACTTGTTGAAGACCAGAGAAGCTCCAAAGAAGTGCCTTGAATGATCCTCAAATGTGCAAGTCCAAATGTTGCAACTTCAAGTTCTTATATAGTGATGTTCCCATGTGTCCCTATGCATGTAAAACCACTGGCCCAACTCCTGTATTTCGAAAACCATGCAAGTAAGGCGATGTAACCGGCTATAACAGGCAACTGCCAATTTTTAACTGCCAGCGACAGTCTTACGGACCGTAAGCGAAAACCCTTGCGGTCCGTATCCAACTCTTACGGACCGTAAGTCCAACCTGATACGGTCCGCAACCAACCCTGATCTGAAATGCCCAGTTACAGTCCTTGCGGACCGTAAGCCTTATACTATACGGTCCGTAACCGATGCTCAGAAGACAAAAATTTGCAAACTTTTAGGCTTTGGCCATGCAACTTTGCTAATACGAATCCAAGGTCTTTAACATCAGAATAGGGCCACCTGATCAGTTCTGAAAAGCCATGAAAGCCTTGCCATGCACTTATGTTGTCTTGGATTCTTTTGAAAGAGTCTTGAATGTAAGATTTGTCGTAACCACTCATAGGATCCAATTCTTGTGCAAATTTGAATTATGCATTTATCAGAATTAACCGTGTTTAAATATCAGATGTTTATAAAATAGATTAAGGTTTGGGATTTATAAATGGGTCGCTCAGAGGTATTAATTAACATGTCGACACTTTTAAATCCTACCATACATCTTTCAACTTGATCCGGGCTTATAACACGTTTCACCTTCCATGACACGTGTCTTTATTTTATTGGGCATGATTTTTATGAGGTGTCACATCCTCACCCCCTTAAGAGAAATCTCGACCTCGAGATTTACTGAAATAAATGAGGGTACTTCTCTTTCATTGTGGACTCTACCTCCCACGTATACTCGGGACCTCTGCGGGCATCCCATTTAACCTTTACAATCGATACATGCTTCCTTTGAAGTTTCTTAACCTGTCGATCCTCGATCGACAAAGGTTTTTCCACAAATTTCAAGCTCTCATCTATGTGCACATCCGTATGTGGTATGACTAGCGATTCATCGACTAGACATTTCTTCAGATTGCAGATGTGGAATACATTATGAATACCACTAAGCTCTTCAGGCAAGTTTAATTTATAAGCCACTGTTCTGACACATTCGATGATCTCGAATGGTCCTATATACCTTGGTCTTAACTTACCTTTCTTACCAAATCGCATCACTCCCTTCCAGGGTGATACTTTAAGTAGAACCTTATCACCTACCTCGAACTTTAAAGGTTTACGCCTTTTATCTGCGTAGCTTTTCTGCCTATCTCTGGCAGCTTTGAGATGATCTCTTATCTGCACAATCTTGTATGTCGTCTCCAGGACTATATCAGGTCCTGTTAGTTGGACATCTCCAACTTCTGCCCAACAAACGGGCGTTCTGCACTTTCTTCCATATAAAGCTTCAAATGGTGCAGCTTGGATATTGGAGTGATAGCTATTATTATATGAAAATTCGATCAATGGAAGATGATCATCCCAACTTCCACCTAGATTAATAACACAAGCCCTTAACATATCTTCCAGGGTTTGAATTGTTCGCTCACTTTGTCCATCCGTCTGAGGATGATATGTTGTGCTGAAGTTGAATCGAGTGCCTAGGGATTGCTGAAAACTTTTCCCGAAATGCGATGTATACCTTGTATCCCTATCAGAGATGATAGACACTGGCACTCCGTGGAGAGATACAATCTCATCCACGTACAGCTGAGCTAACTTATCTGAGCTGTGTGTTTCCTTAATAGGTTGGAAGTGGGCTGACTTAGTCAGTCTATCCACTATCACCCAAATAGTATCATTTCCTCGCTTAGTCTTTGGCAACTTGGTGATAAAATCCATAGTCACCATTTCCCACTTCCAGGTAGGGAGTTCAGGCTATTGTAGCAAACCTGGTGGCTTTTGGTGTTCAGCTTTAACTTGTGCGCACGTCAAACATTTGGCTACATAGGTAGCTATAGACTTCTTCAAGCCTATCCACCAATAATTTGCCTTCAAATCCTGGTACTTCTTGTCACTTTCAGGATGAACAGAATACTTAGAACTGTGGGCTTCTTGGAGGATAACATCCCGTAGTCCTCCATAGATTGGAACCCATATTCATCCATTTAATCTTAGGATTCCATCCTTTCCATAAGATAACTGCTCAGCAGTTATTCCCAACTTTTCATTAGGATAGTTGGCTTCTAATATGGCTTCCTTCTGCGCGGTTAACAGTCTATCTCTCAAACTGTTCTTTAATTCAATGCTCTTGGCATTGATTCTTATGGGCTTAACCCTTTCCTTTCTGCTCAATGCGTCGGCGACCACATTCGCCTTACCTGGATGGTACCGGATTTCACAATCATAATCATTCAGTGTCTCCATCCATCGACGCTGTCTCATGTTCAGATCCTTCTGATTGAACAAGTGTTGAAGGCTCTTGTGATCAGAATAGATCACGCACTTGGTACCATACAAATATTGCCTCCATACCTTTAGTGAAAATACAACGGCACCCAACTCCAAGTCGTGGGTGGTGTAATTCTTCTCGTGCACTTTTAGTTGTCGGGAAGCATAGGCAATAACCTTGCCTTTCTGCATGAGCACACACCCCATACCAGTGTGTGATGCATCGCAGTATACTACAAATTCTTCTATTCCATCAGGCAATGTCAACACAGGTGCATTGCTCAACTTATGCTTAAGAGTATCAAAAGATTCTTGCTGCTTAGGACCACAATCAAACTTGATATTCTTGCGGGTTAGTGAAGTTAGGGGTGCAGCAATCCTTGAGAAGTTTTCAATAAAACGCCTATAGTATCCTGCTAAACCCTAGAAACTACGAATCTCTGTGGGTGTCTTCGGCTCTTGCCAATTCATGACAGCTTCAACCTTAGCGGGATCCACCTGGATACCACACTCACTAACCACGTGTCCAAGAAACTGGACTTCACGAAGCCAAAATTCACATTTTGAAAACTTGGCATAGAGTTTCTCTTGTTGAAGCAATGAAAGAATACAACGAAGATGCTTCTCATGGTCAGCTTGACTCTTCGAGTAAATAAGAATGTCATCGATGAAGACGATGACAAATTTATCCAAGTAGGGCTTGCATATGCGATTCATGAGATCCATGAATGCTGCTGGTGCATTAGTGAGCCCAAAAGGCATCTCTAGGAACTCGTAATGACCATAAAGAGTCCTAAATGTAGTCTTGTGTACATCTTCATCTTTAACCTTCAATTGATGATAGCCTGACCTCAGATCGATCTTAGAGAAGTAACTTGGCCCTTGTAATTGATCGAACAGATCGTCGATTCTGGGCAATGGATATCTATTCTTGATAGTGACTTTGTTAAGCTCGCGATAATCGATGCATAGACGCATTGATCTATCCTTCTTCTTTACAAACAGGATTGGTGCTCCCCAAGGAGACGAACTAGGTCTAATAAATCCTTTTGCCAACAAATCATCCAACTGAGTTCTCAACTCTTTCATCTCAGTTGGGGCTAACCGGTAAGGTGCTCTTGCGACAGGTGCTGCTCCCGGAATAATGTCGATTCTGAACTCCACTTGCCTATCTGGTGGTAAACCAGGTAGTTCTTCAGGGAATACTTCTGGATATTCAGAAATGACAGGGATTTCTTCAACCTTGGGCTTCTGTTCATCAATAGTTACTTGTGCCATATAAATGACACAACCCTTCTTTAAACACCTCGATGCCTTGAGCATAGACACTTGCTCAGGCAACCCATACTGAGTGTCTCCCTGTATGGTAAGTGGCTCACCATACTGAGTCTTGATTACCACTTGCTTCTTGTTACACAAAATATGGGCTTGGTTATGAGATAACCAATCCATGCCTATTACTATGTCGAAACCAGCTAATTTCAAAGGAAGTAAGGATAACGAAAAAGAGTGGTTCCTAATGGATATAAAACATCCATCTAACACAGTCGAGGCTGTCTCTAAGGTACCATCAGCCAATTCTACCTCATATTTCACGCTTAGGGTTTTAACAGGTAAATTCAACAACTTACAAAACTTTTCATGTACAAATGACTTATCTGTGCCCGAATCAAATAACACCCTTGCATACACATCATTAACAAGGAAGGTACCTGTTATCACGTTATCGTCCTAAACTGCTTCTCGTGCATCCATTCGAAAGACCCTTGCATTGGTCTTTTTGACTTCTTCAGGCTTTTTGGCATATTTAGGGCAGTTGGACTTAATGTGCCCTTTCTCGTTACAGTTATAGCACGTTGCATCCTTTATCTTCTTGCACTCTATCGTCTTGTGCTCCTTGGATTTGCATAACCCACATGCATACGGTTTTGACTGGGACTTGGACTCAAGCCTGCATTTCCCAAAGTGACGTTTCTGACAAGTCTTGCACTTTGGCTTTTCATCTGTCTGCTGACTATCTTTGTGTCACACCCCGAATTCCACGTGTCACCGGTGGGCCCGGTGGGGAGTATCGTGACGTGGTTGGCAACATAATAGTCAAACAACACAATATTTAATATGCACAGCGGAAGCAAAAGTTAAATACAATTCAACTTTTATAATTTGTAATATCAAGTATCACAATAGTCGAATGTTTATCCACAGACGGATCGAATAAATAAGAAACGGTAGTTCAACAGACGATAGGCATCTTAAGCTTGCGAGACTCTTTATTGGTGCTAAGGAGGGAATCCAGCCTATTACGCTTAGTACCTGCATTTAATCTTTTTGGGAAAATACGTCAGTTTACACTGGTAAATACAATCAACTGACTCATTTTAAAAATGATTAAAAATTGATTTGGATGCACATGGCACAAACATTTTATAACTTGGGATAATTATTTAAATATATAATCTTGTAAATGAATTACATGTTCCTTATGCGTTCAGTAGCCCGGATCGTGTCCGGGTTAAAGATCAATAGACACACCACATTATTCTTTTGTGCACTGACGGGTGTACGCCTACACCCCGCGCTTATGTCGTGGCCATTTCGTAAAATGATGCCAAGGATATCCGGGACATGGTCATTAACCCCCCAAAGGATTTAAGTAAACAAAACATATTCAAACGGGCCGATCAAATTATTCAATTAACCACCAAACGATGGAAGATTTAATGCCCGACCAAGTGGTATTTTATATACCATAACCCAATCCCGTATAGGAAAAATAAGTTAAAAGTATTTTCCTGAGCAAAGTAATAATCACAATAAGCAAATGCAAGTAGCTTTTACTGGTCCTCCTATTCTGGAACGAAGGTTTATAATAACCTATTAGAATCCTAACGGGTCTTTAATTAAGCTTAAGCTTAGACCGGTTAGTTTCAAAGATACGGTTCGTACGCACGATTAAGCGAAGACCGGATAGAATGTGATTTAGACCCGACATGTTCAGAGACTTGTCTAATATGGGTAATCTAAACACATTCTGGATTTTGAGATAAAACCGATAAGGTTTGACCCGTTTCGGCTAATTTATGTAAACTAGTTACATAAGCCGAACCGAACGCGTAATAAGCGTAACGGGTATCCGTAAGAGCCATATACAGGTTTCCTAAGTTAATATGCTTCAAATATGTTGTGACATCAGTAAGATGTCTTCTATTATGCCCGAAACGAATTTGAACACAAACTATGCCCCGTAGGGGTAGTTTGGTCATTTACAAGGTTATAAAAGAGTTTAAGTATTAACCTGAGTTACAGGTCTGCTATAATCAGCAAAAATACTTATTTTACTAAGTTATAACAGTAGGGTAAAGTATATATGTGAAATTTATCAATTATAACCAAACTATGCACCGTAGGGGCATTTTGGTAATTTCACATAAGCCGAAAAGCTCAAAACTGAAGTCTGAGTTTAACAACTTTTGCTTACTGTTAAAATATTATAATTTACCTAAAATATCAGTAGGTATCAACCCTTGTATGTTTAAAATAGTTCTAGTACATACTATGCGTTAAAAACGCTTAAAAAGGCGATTAGAAGCCATTTCCGGGTTCTATACATAAAGCTGATATTTTTATTATTCTAGAAGGCTTAAAATAATTTATTTATCATATCTAATCAGTAGCAAAAGGTTTGGAGTCGATTAGATATGTAAAACTCATTTTATAGCCCGTAAGGGCAAAACCGACAATTACCGGATTAAGCCTATGACTATAAGTTATGCTCAGCCTAAAATTAATTAAAAATCTTCAAAAATCCCAAAATAATATATCACATCAGTGGGTAATAAGTTTGATATCAAAAAGTAGGCTTAACTAGGCTATATGCTAATTACGCCGTTTTAATCGCTAAAGAAGCTTTCAATTACGCTAACGAGCATAACTCTTAATCTACACCTCAAACTGATGTCAAATTTTGGGTGCAAGTTTATAATTCAGTAAGTAAGGTTTCTACTCTTTTACATTTGCAAAAATCACGTTTTAGGGTGAAAAGGGCATAATGGTCAACATATGAGCAATTAACGGAATCATGCATATTAATTGGTTAACTAATGAACCATGGTGTATAATCACAGGGGGTTATACTAGCATGTAACCTGGTCCAATTAAAGCTCTAAGGCATTTCTAAAACATGCCTAAATGGGTCAGAACCGGAAGTCAAAGCAAAAGTCAAACTATGCGACTTTCGGTTCCGAACCGGGTCTCTACTGAAAATTGTCGGGTTGAACATGTTTAGACATGTTCTTACACTAATTACCAAGTTATATTAATGATCAAACAGGTTATATGTGTTCTACATTGCTAATTATGCATAAATTAGAAAATAAGTATCCTGTTGACTTTTTAATAACAAGTTTGACCCGACATTTGACCTAGTTAGAGTGGGAATCAGGGGGAACCCTTTTAAGGGTTTATTACCCACATAATTACCAACTTATAACTACTTTCAATTCGACTAATCACTGGACCATTAGTGATTAATCGTTAAGTCAACCGTTAATTACGACGGTTTGACTTTTAAGCTAAAACTAAGCAAAAACTTAACTAAGGAAGGTTAAGCAAACTTACTGAAGTCCTTTGCATGATTTGTGAAGCTTAGAGAGAAGTCTTTAGCTCCAGAAATGCTCCAAAGTGCAGATGGAAGGTGTGAAGAGCTTGTTGCAACATCATGGCCTTTTATAGTGCTTTAATCACCATGGATTGTTGACACACAACACTACCAATGGTCCCTGATCATTAACACATGTCCCTAAGTGTCTAGGGGTTGCCTAGGGGTCGCCCAAGATGAGGAAAATCGGATAAAAGTTGATTAGTGATGTGTGCTAAACAGACTATAAAAACTAACTAAATTAGACTCTCTATTCTAGACACTATAAAGCTTTAAATTTATAGACTAGGACTCTCTAAAACCTAAACCACACAACCGGCAAGTGTACCGGTCAATGTAGTATAACCTAAGCAAGTCCGAGTATCGAACCCAAAGACTCTATGTATTACATAAACTAGACTCTAACAGACACTGACTGACGCGACTTAAACTTGTTTAATTGTTTTGGGGGGGGGGGGGGTTACTGAAAACTAGGAAATCTATATTAAATACTAAAATAACTAGAACTAGACTAAACACGAACTAAGACTGTGAACTTTTCTTATGAGATAACGAGACCACCTAGACAAGAATCCTGGATTGTTTTTAAGAGATTACCAATTAAGTTAAATGCACGAGTTATGGAACCGGGATCGTATGATACTAAACCTATTAAGAACCATCGAGGCCCCTCGACCCTTCTCAAGGAGAAACCTGTGGACCTACCTAGGCCGTTAATCCTACCGGTTATTAGATTTCTTCCCAGTCCTCTAATTATTGTGTAAGTACCCTAATGTTGACCTATTCATTCCCAATCCTAGATCTAGGGTAGTTTGAAGTAATAGATTTGACTTGATAGACTAATAAGACCGACAGGTAAACCAAGACATAACCTTTCCCAAGGCCTATCTAAAGCAATTCGTCGGGTAAGACCTACCAATAGCCCCTCACTTCCCAGATATTAGGACTAGTAGAACACTAAAACTTAGTAAATTATTACCACTTACTTCTAGAGGTTATCGGCCGATTCTCCCTAAAGAGTGAAGGTTTTCTTATGTGATATAGACACTCACCGAAACCCTAAACCCTAATATGACTCTATGTTGTGATATAGACCGTCACTAAGAATCATATGAAGCAAATAACAATAATAAACCAAATCAAAGCACGCATACACATCAAACCATTAAATCAAACCTTTTACAAATCACAATCAATCCATAAACAACGTGCAAATAACAAAACCGGTAAAATCTTTATTCAATCCATTCAACTAGTCTAGGTGGTTTAAAGGTTTAGCCAAGCATGTCTATTAACGAAAACAAATCAAAGATAATCAAACTAGAATTCATGGTAAAAAGTTTCAAGAAAGAAATCAACCAAACAAGGGATTGAAAAACCCGAGAAATCTTCGATTCTTTGTCTTGAACTTGATCCAATGATTCCGCGCCTTCAAGATCTTCGACTCAGCTCCCAGACGGCTCCAAAATCGCCTCTAATCTCTCTTATTCGTCATTAGGGTTTTAATTGATTTTTCTTGGCTTTTTATATCAAACCCTAGCTGCCAACTGATCATACGTAACTTTACTACCAGTCGCGTAGCGCGACTGGTCTTGATCTTACTCTCGCGCTACGCTAGTGAGTCCAAATTCCGCAAATCCATGTTTAAGGGTCGCGTAGCACGACTGATATGACCTTTCACCCTAGCGCTACGCGACTGACTCTTTTTCCACATAAGGTTTGCTCCGAAATTCAGCTTTAACACCCCAAAACTCCTCAAAAATAATTCTAACTCTTTGTGACTCATTCCAATGCATACGATTTCAGCGTCAAGCTCGTTTCCACTCAATTTCCAACCAATTATCGTATCAAGACCTGGAAAAACGAACTTTCATCAATAGTACGTAATTCTAAATAAAACTAAACTAAAAATAACGAAAGAACGTACAAACTATACACGATAAAAGTATGTATTTTGCAATACATCAAATATCCCCACACTTACACTTTTTTCGTCCCCGAAAAAGAATTGTGCAACGGAATCAGAGATAATTCATTACTTGGATCAAAAATTTATTTATATCTTATTAAAACCAAAACTTGCGTTAGCTGCGATTGCAAATATACTGATCCTCTTAAACCCGAATCCAATCCTAAGCCCTTATCATGTGAATTTAATTTAAGTGCAGTCAATCCACCTAGGGTCTCACACTAGAATTTACGGTCCATCTACTCCCACCTCAAGCTTATAGGACTAAAAGAACGATCACTGGATCAATTCCTAACCGTTTTATATCAAAACCAAGAGAGTAAACAATCAACTTTTTTTTCTTTTCCATTTTTTTTTTCTTTTTCTTTCTTGCTTGCTTTTTTTTTTTTTCATTCGTTCGTGAGACTAGACGATGCTTTCCCTTAACCCAGCGGTATTCCGACTGTAGAGTCGCTATCCCCAATCACAGATTACATAGGTCTCGGTACTTTTATTCGGCAAATCGATTTCACACATCCCAGAGGCAAACCGGCTGTAGAGTCGCTATCCCCAACTCGGAATACGTAGGCCTGTGTTACTTTCATTTAGTTTCTAGCTCACTTTTATTCTATTTTTTTTTTCATTTTTTTTTTCGCATGATCACAAACTCTAACAGTTTTAACTTATAACGGTGCCCCTTATACTCTTATCGGCAGTTTTAATTTCCCATATTTCCCAGGCGAAAACCCACTAGCAGACCGACAATTTAAGGTATATTAGATCAAAGGGACTTAAAACCAAACCCGGGCCTATCCACATATCCCAAACTAGACGCAAGCTCGATTTATTATCATCTCATATTATTATTATTCAAACCAAGCAACAAATCACCTTTTCTATCATTTTCCGCTTTAATTTGCAAACTTCTTTTTTATTCGAAAGACATTTTCTAAATTTTCAATTTTTTTGGATTTTTCAAATTTTTTAATTTTTTTTTTTTTTTTATATTTTTCATATTAAGACTCAAATATTTACAAGTATCCCATCCCCACACTTAGAGATTGCATTGTCCCTAATGCGAGAACGAAAATACGACTCAACACTACCTAAGAAATAAAAACTGCAAACGAAATAAAAATACAACAACAATAAAAAGGGAAACGACTTAGCTGGTTAGGACAAAAGTCAGTGCCAGCCGTATGAATCTTGAATCCCCCAAACGATCGTATAGCATTCCATTCGCGATCGTTGACTAGTCTGCTTGAGTTTATCAATATAGCAAGCTCAGAATCACCCGAATGGCAATTGGGTACGGGTGGTACAATCCAAACCTGCATAATCAAAACAAAACAAAACCCAACGCAGTACCGACTCTAAAAACGAAAAGACTTAAAAACTACTACTTAGACTCATGGTACAAAATAAAAGACTCAAAAATACAAACTCTACAAATTAATATCAACTTTTCACAAACTTACGGAGGATCATGGACGCGCAGCTCACCCTCCAACATCGTCCTCACTTTACTTGCTATAGCACTATCCTTCCTACCACTACCCGAATCACTCCCAACTTTTTCATATTCTCTCAACTCATCTTCTGGTGGTTTGAATCTAAAAGTATCATCTCTATACTTATCCCCACACTGAGCCTTGCTCAATGTCTCAAACCTAGACTCTAAACTCACCACCCTCTCTTCTAATTCTACCAACTTCCTATCCGGAGGATCCCCACGCTTTAGTCCTATTACCTTCTCTACACTCACATCTCTCACATCTTCCTCTTCATTCTCACACTCTCCCACTACCGAGATTGCTTCCACTTTACCACTCGAATCTCTCGAATTCATGACGTTAAACACTACCGCTTCCTCGCCCGCTCTAAGTGTGATAGTGCCTAAGGAGACATCTATTAAAGCTTTAGCGGTGTTTAAAAATGGGCGACCTAAAATTAGCGGTATGTTTTCATCGGCTTCCATGTCTAGAATAACGAAATCGGCCGGAAAAACAAACTTATCTACCTTCACAAGCAAATTCTCAACTATACCCCTAGGGTACTTAACAGACCGATCGGCTAAAGATAACGTCATCCGAGTAGGTGAAAGCTCGCCTAAGTCTAGCTTCTCATAGAGTGAAAAGGGCATCAAATTAATGCTAGCTCCTAAGTCGGCTAACGCTCGAGTGTTGGTATTACTACCGAATAGACACGGAATAGTGAAAATACCCGGATCGGTAAGCTTTTCGGGAAGCTTATTTGAGACAATGGCCGAACATCCCCCATTCAATGGGACATTCGACAACTCTCCTAATTTCTCCTTATTCCTAAGAAGGTCCCTCAAAAATTTTGCATACTTAGGCATGGACTGGAGTGCCTCTATAAACGGAAGATTAGTCTTCAATTGCTTGAAGATATCTAGAAACTGCCCGTATTCCCTCGAGTATTTCTGATTCTTAAGGCGTGAGGGAAACGGAACATACTCATGATTCACATAAGGCGAGGGTCTAACATCTATGGGCTTTTTCTCAACTCTCTTCTCACCCTGAGACTCACCGGGCTGTGCGGTACTTGCTGGGCTTACCCTGTTTTGCACTTTACCGGGAGCCTCCATCTCTATCACGTCATCTATCACATCTCCATCTTCATCTACCTCTCTCTCCTCAACACTAGGGTTCCCTACTATTCTGCCACTACGAGTGGTAATGGCCTTTACATGAGCATTAGGGTTAGGTTGGGTGTTAGCTGCAAACTGACCGGGTAATCTTTCATCTATCTTCCTAGACATATCACTCACTACCCTAGAAAGGTCTTGGACCGCAGCTTGGTGATTCTTAAGCAAAAGGTCATGTTCACTAAGTCTCTTTTGGGTACTTTGATCCCTAGAAATTAGTTGACTCATCATGGACTCCATCCTCTCCATGCTACCCCCTAAATCGAAACTTGGACCTTGACCTATTTGAACCTGACTACTTGAACCCCCATCCTTAACCTGACCATTCGAACTCCCACTAAAAAGTGAACCTAGACCCCTATTCGGATTTTGAGCTATTTGAAAACCAAGAGGTCCACTTGAGCGAAAATTATTATTATTAGTTAAGTTATTATCATTATTTCTCCAACCTGAACCAAGACTATTGCCCCCCAAACCACTAGACTGACCTCTACCAAAACCTCCTCCCACATAATCACATTGCTCCTCACCAGCTAGCACAGGACATGCACTCGTATCATGACCACATCGACAAAACTCACACTTATCAATCTTAGCTCTAATCTCCTTAAGTTGCCTATCCATATTTTCCAAAACAGAGGCCAAACTAGGGTCCATAGTGACATGGTTCACCCCATGGGCGGGTGCACTAGTAGTGGTATTAGAATTACCACTTTGATACCTCTGATCGGATCGTGATTGTGATTGAGACTGTGCAAACGCCTCAAAACGCTCTAGACACTCAGGAACTGTAAGAATACCCATCATATGCCCCCCTGCATTTGTATCAAACCTATCACGAGTCTCTTGGGTGAGCCCGTTATAAAATTTCTCACATAAGGCCCAATCAGAAAGACCATGCTGGGAGCAACGAGCACAAAGGGTTTGGAAACGCTCCCAAGCAAGGTAGTAGGGCTCGTCGGGCCCCATGCGAAAGGAATGGATTTCGTCTCTAAGCCGTGAAGCTTTAGCGGGCGGGAAATACTTGTTCAGAAAGGCTTGACGAAGCCCCGCCCAGGTGGTAAAAGTACCGGTCGGTTGTGAGTCCAACCAAGTAGCCGCACGGCCGGCTAAAGAAAATGGGAAAAGCTGTAGGTATGTAGCATCGTTGGGTGCACCGCTAAGGCTAAAAGTAGCTAGCATCCTAGAGAAACGGTTAATGTGGGCCGGGGCGTCCTCATCGTCTCGGCCATGGAATTGGATACTATTGGTGATGGCCTGCATGGCATAAGATGGGATCTGCCATGAATTGTCATTAACTATGGGTGGGACGGTGATGGGTGAAGCTAGGCCGGTGAAATTCTGAGTGGCCTGCTGATGGACGGTTTGCCTAGGGTTTGCCATTGGTCCTAAGTTTTCCGGTTCGCTAGAGGTACTAGAAGTGGGAGAATTGGGTGGGGAATCCTTAGGTGAATGGTTTGGGGAAGGTGGTGGACGGAAAGTGGGAAATCTGGGAAGGAAAAGGATGAAGAACTAACCTCTGGGCCTTCGCCCAGTTGAGAAGACGATTGCTTAACTGGTGGTGGTGGTCCGTGCGAGCGCAGATGTGGCATCCACTACTAGCAAAAAACCTGAACACAAGAAAAGCAAACACTAGTTACCGAAACACAAGAGAAGACAAAGACTCAACAAAACAAAGAAAACACGTAGCACGTATATATCAATTAGGTCTATCAAAGCTAATAAACGCAATTGCCAAGAGTCCCCGGCAACGGCGCCAAAAACTTGATGTGTGCTAAACAGACTATAAAAACTAACTAAATTAGACTCTCTATTCTAGACACTATAAAGCTTTAAATTTATAGACTAGGACTCTCTAAAACCTAAACCACACAACCGGCAAGTGTACCGGTCAATGTAGTATAACCTAAGCAAGTCCGAGTATCGAACCCAAAGACTCTATGTATTACGTAAACTAGACTCTAACAGACACTGACTGACGCGACTTAAACTTGTTTAATTGTTTTGGGGGGGGGGGGGGGTTACTGAAAACTAGGAAATCTATATTAAATACTAAAATAACTAGAACTAGACTAAACACGAACTAAGACTGTGAACTTTTCTTATGAGATAACGAGACCACCTAGACAAGAATCCTGGATTGTTTTTAAGAGATTACCAATTAAGTTAAATGCACGAGTTATGGAACCGGGATCGTATGATACTAAACCTATTAAGAACCATCGAGGCCCCTCGACCCTTCTCAAGGAGAAACCTGTGGACCTACCTAGGCCGTTAATCCTACCGGTTATTAGATTTCTTCCCAGTCCTCTAATTATTGTGTAAGTACCCTAATGTTGACCTATTCATTCCCAATCCTAGATCTAGGGTAGTTTGAAGTAATAGATTTGACTTGATAGACTAATAAGACCGACAGGTAAACCAAGACATAACCTTTCCCAAGGCCTATCTAAAGCAATTCGCCGGGTAAGACCTACCAATAGCCCCTCACTTCCCAGATATTAGGACTAGTAGAACACTAAAACTTAGTAAATTATTACCACTTACTTCTAGAGGTTATCGGCCGATTCTCCCTAAAGAGTGAAGGTTTTCTTATGTGATATAGACACTCACCGAAACCCTAAACCCTAATATGACTCTATGTTGTGATATAGACCGTCACTAAGAATCATATGAAGCAAATAACAATAATAAACCAAATCAAAGCACGCATACACATCAAACCATTAAATCAAACCTTTTACAAATCACAATCAATCCATAAACAACGTGCAAATAACAAAACCGGTAAAATCTTTATTCAATCCATTCAACTAGTCTAGGTGGTTTAAAGGTTTAGCCAAGCATGTCTATTAACGAAAACAAATCAAAGATAATCAAACTAGAATTCATGGTAAAAAGTTTCAAGAAAGAAATCAACCAAACAAGGGATTGAAAAACCCGAGAAATCTTCGATTCTTTGTCTTGAACTTGATCCAATGATTCCGCGCCTTCAAGATCTTCGACTCAGCTCCCAGACGGCTCCAAAATCGCCTCTAATCTCTCTTATTCGTCATTAGGGTTTTAATTGATTTTTCTTGGCTTTTTATATCAAACCCTAGCTGCCAACTGATCATACGTAACTTTACTACCAGTCGCGTAGCGCGACTGGTCTTGATCTTACTCTCGCGCTACGCTAGTGAGTCCAAATTCCGCAAATCCATGTTTAAGGGTCGCGTAGCACGACTGATATGACCTTTCACCCTAGCGCTACGCGACTGACTCTTTTTCCACAGAAGGTTTGCTCCGAAATTCAGCTTTAACACCCCAAAACTCCTCAAAAATAATTCTAACTCTTTGTGACTCATTCCAATGCATACGATTTCAGCGTCAAGCTCGTTTCCACTCAATTTCCAACCAATTATCGTATCAAGACCTGGAAAAACGAACTTTCATCAATAGTACGTAATTCTAAATAAAACTAAACTAAAAATAACGAAAGAACGTACAAACTATACACGATAAAAGTATGTATTTTGCAATACATCAATTAGAATGCAAATGGCAGACACCTAGCAACATTTTCGGAGTCAGAAGACCCCTCGCGTGGCGCGACGCCCTACCTGCATCAAATCAAATTTTTTGATTTTTATGTTTTGATCCTTGGCTCTTCAAAACTTTGCTAAGACTTCATTTTCTTGCATTTTGAACCCTCCAAATTGACGTATAAGGGCTTCAAGACATATACCCACTTTGTTTAGTCCTCGGTTAACTTTATTGTCACCCGAAAAGTCCTAAACTTTAACGTTGACGCTTTTAACCCTTCGCATACGAATTTGATCACAACTTGCTCATACGATAACGAAACTTTATGAAATTTATATCGTGCACTCTAGTGAGCATAATTAACCGTTACAAAGCTTCGGGTTTGTCAAAAGGTCACTCAGAGGTATAACTTAAACATGTTGACACATTTAACCCCTGTAGTTTGTAATCTCTCACTTTCTTTCATATTTAGCTTCGTATGATCCATGATTTATTCGTTTGAAGGTATGAGCATCATGTAGGGTTAATGTACAATATATTTATTCACTGTTGACATTTAGAACTCGTATATTCACATCCTTTCCATGATTGTCAACTTTAGTCCTTTTATAACATTCTTTCACACGTTCAAACCTATGACACGTGTCAACACATTATAGGACGTGAATTTTTGAGGTGTTACATCCTCACCCCCTTAAAAGAAATCTCGGCCTCGAGATTTACTGAAATAAATAAGGGTACTTTTCTTTCATTGTGGACTCAACCTCCCACGTATATTCGGGACCTCTACGGGCATCCCATTTGACCTTTACAATAGGCACATGCTTCCTTCGAAGCTTCTTAACATGTCGATCTTCAATCGACAATGGTTTTTCCATAAATTTCAAGCTCTCATCTATATGCACATCTGTGTGTGGTATGACCAGTGATTCATCAGCGAAACACTTCTTCAGATTGCAGACGTGGAATACGTTATGAATACCACTGAGCTCTTCAGGTAAGTTTAACTTATAGGCAACTGACCCGACACGTTCGATGACCTCGAAAGGTCCTATGTATCTCGGGCTTAGCTTGCCTTTCTTACCAAATCACATCACCCCCTTCCAGGGTGATACTTTAAGCAACACTTTGTCACCAACCTCGAAATTCAGAGGTTTACGCTTTGGATCTGCGTAACTTTTCTGCCTATCTCGGGCAGCTTTGAGATGGTCACGAATCTGGACAATCTTGTCCGTCGTTTCAAAGACTATCTCTGGTCCTGATAATTGGACATCTCCAACTTCCGCCCAACAAACGGGCGTTCTACACTTTCTACCGTATAAGGCCTCAAAAGGCGCAGCTTTAATGCTGGTATGGTAGCTATTGTTGTAGGAGAATTCGATTAACGGCAGGTGGTTATCCCAACTACCACCTAAATCAATCACGCATGCTCGAAGCATGTCTTCCAAAGTTTGAATAGTACGCTCACTCTGACCGTCCGTCTGAGGATGGTACGCCATACTAAAATTCAAACGCGTGCCCAAAGATTGCTGGAAACTTTTCCAAAAATGTGACGTGTATCCAGTATCTCTGTCAGAGATAATAGACACAGGTATGCCATGTAAGGCTACAATCTTATCCACGTACAATTGGGCTAACATGTCGGAGCTATAAGTCTCCTTGATGGGCAAGAAATGTGCTGACTTAGTCCGTCTATCAACTATCACCCATATTGTATCATTGCCTTTCCTTGTCTTTGGCAACTTGGTGATGAAATCCATCGTCACCATCTCCCACTTCCAAGTTGGAAGTTCAGGCTGTTGTAGCAAACCTGACGGCTTTTGATGTTCTGCTTTTACTTGTGCACACGTCAAGCATTTAGCTACATAGGTAGCTACAGACTTCTTTAAGCCTATCCACCAATAGTTTGCCCTTAGATCCTGGTACAATTTATCAGCTCCAGGATGAACGGAATATTTAGAACTATGGGCTTCCTGGAGGATAACATCTCGAAGTCCTCCATAAATTGGAACCCATATCCGTCCATTCAATCTCAGAATTCCGTCTTTGCCAAGAGATAACTGCTCTTCAGTTACTCCTAGCTTTTCAGTAGGATAGTTAGCTTCCAACACAGCTCCCTTCTGTGCAGCTAACAACCTTTCATTCAAACTGTTCTTTATCCGAGTGCTTAAGCGATCTCATCCTGACCGCATCCAAAGTAAGGGATAAAGATAGATCAGCTGCCGACCTAAAAGTAGCAGGTCGGGATGCCTTTACACTGGCTTTGATCTCCGGGGCTAAACCCCCAATGAAACGAGCAATTCGCTTGGGTTCCGGTGTTACCAAATATGGAACCAGTCGAGACATGGTATTAAAGCTAGTAAGGTAAGTCTGACAGTCTAGGTTTTTCATCACTAGAGATAAGAAGTCTGACTCAATCTTTTCAACCTCATGCTGAGGGCAGTAATTCTCTTTGATGAGCGCAACAAACTGATCCCAAGACAGATTGTACAATGGAATCTTCCCAGTAGCCTGGATTAGAGAGCTCCACCAGGCTAGTGCTTCTCCTTTAAACGACTGAGATACATACTTCACAACATCCCTATCAGCGTAACCACTGATGTCAACCACGGTATCCATTTCGTCCAACCATGTCATGCAATCCACAGCCCCTTTCTCCCCAGTGAAATCCCTGGGCTTATAGGAGACGAAATATTTGTAGGTACAGGACTTACCACGTGGTTCTCGTTTGAGCTCAATCTTCTTTGACGGAACACTATGCTGATTTGAGGAGTGATGATCGTCATCCTTCTTTGATGGTGGCTTACTATGAGTCTCAGAGTGAGTCTTAGGTTTAGAATGGGGTACACATGGGGCCTTGCTTCGAGTACCACTTGACTCATTTAATTGCCTATCTATGGCCTTGGTAACAGCATTATCAATTAGTGCTTGAAGTTCCGCACCGGTCACATTGATCCTGGTAGTGTCATGATTTTCCCGGGGGTGACTGTTTATTTCTTCAGACTCTGCCATGTAGCTTCCTGGCTACATAAATTGATGATAATTATTTATTCAGAAGTCTAATACAGTAATATCATTCTTGATGATTTATTAACCATGGTATTAATAACCATATTGGTTAGTTTGTTAAATATTATTCATTCAGGATTTTTATTATAAAAATCCCTTGTTTTAATTAAATTATAATAATGGCACAAAAGGCCAAGTCACATGGACATTTTCAATTTATAGGCCAAGATCTTATAGGATCGAGGTATCAAGGTTTGAATCATAGTTCATTACCTTTCTTGACAGGGAGTTGTAGGCTACGACTGTCTTTTGTCTTATATGACAATAATTATGGCCCGTAGGCATTACATCACAAATGGATGTTTAAATAATAAGGAAGGATTTTGAATAATCCAATGTAAGGATGACACGCGTGATTTTACGAATCACCTTAGCCAGGAATGTTAACATGTTTTCAGATGTTAACAAGGATTTGAATCTCTTTTTAAACAGGTTTTACCATCATGGCCAGGTCTTATAATGACATGCAGGCTAGGTTATACCCTTTAAGATTCTTATTTAATATTTAACGCGGAGCAAATCTTAAATTTAGATTGTTAATCAGGATCTGAATCTAATTGAGGAACTACCATCATGGCCCTGTCTTAAAATGACACATGGGCTAGGTTTTGTCCTTTTTAGATTTTATTATAATGGCAGATTTTATAAAAGGAATGATAATTTTTATTTATTTCATAATTTATGTTTATGCATATAATTAACAAAGATGAAATTTTAAATTAAACCATTCCACTACAAAATTTAAAGAGTACATGTTTGCCCTAAAACGGGACTTTAAAAGAAATAACTTGCCCACGCAGGGGCTAAACTGAAAAGACATGCCCACGCAGGGGCTAAACAGAAACTACAAGTCCTCGCAGGGACTGGTTACAGAAATAGATGTCCACGCAGGGACTGATTAAACACTAAAGAAATACAAATAAACAAAAAAAAAGATTTAATGACCCTTTTTGGTCTTCCCCTTGATTAAGTTCGCCAGACCCTTGAAAATTCCTCGGTTTTGCCTACGCTCTTCCCGAACCTCCTCCTCCACCTGACTCAACCTTTGAAGAATCTCTTGATGCTGCGGTGGCGATATCACTGCGGCTGCGGGGGCTGCTGATACTGCTGGGGTTGAGGAGGTGGCGGTTGTTGATACCCATAGGGCGGGTATCCATAGGGTGGATATCCAGCTTGGTATGGGACTCCAAAGGGCCCCTCGGGATGAAGAGCATTGTAGTTTGCCGCCACGAGGTATGGGTCAACTTCAGCATAGTTGTAGTTGGTGTGGGCTGGCTGCTCAAATGGGTTGTACGCCGCTGAACCGGCGTATGTAGGAATTGGGTTGTTAAAGCCCACTGGTGGCGGTGCGACCGGCGCAGACTGCACCTCAGAAACAGGGTTCGAAGGCCCACCCATCTGTGGGTCTTCGTATAGTGGCGGATAATGACTGCCACTAGATGGTTGAGGGGTGCTGATGCGGACTCCCCCTCGCACGGACATCTGTGCGGTTGATCTCCTACGCCTCGGTGGCTCCGGAGGCTGTTGTTGCACTGGTGGTGGCGGTGGAGTAACCGCTACAAAGTGTAAATCCTCCGAGGGATCCTGTTGCTGCTGCTGCTGCGGTCAGTTGTGGTAACTGGGAGTAAACACCCAGTCGATCTGGTTAAACCTCGTCTCGTAGCTGTCGGGACCATTATAAGGTGATCCAAGAAAGGGTGACCCATCCGAAATCTCGATGGGGTGAGTAGGCGTCCCGGTTGGTGGTTGGGCAGGTTCCGGATCTTCATCCATATCCATGGAGAAGTGGTCCTCCGGTCCCAATGGGTTGTAACCCATTGGCTCTTCAACTAGGTTTTCCGGGTTGAACCGGCTCTGGAAATAGGGTGTTGGGTCGTTGAAGGGTGAGTTGTGGCCTTGGAGGGGTATAAAAGAATGGTGTGAGTTATGGGGCTCATTCTCAGATTGAGGCCCAAAAGAATTTAGATAAGAAGGTGAGGAGCTCAGCGAGACTGAATGCCTCGCGGGTTCTGTATGGGTCCTCCAGTTTTCTTGAGGACTTCTGCTTAGAGAATCAGATGGTGTTCGCCGGTGCGATGGCCCGGCCTCGTGATCGTTTGGGGCGACGAGTGGCCCCTTGCCTCTACCTCTTCCACGAAATCTAGGTGGCATCTTATTGAACCTGTCAAAACAAATAAAAGAACAACAAAGAAATATAAAGGACAAAATTAATATAAAACAAATTTGGATTTGTCCTAAGTTCTTTGTCTAGACTCGGAAGTCAAGGAATGTGCAAACTGTGTCGTTGAGATTAAACACAAAGGCTAGTGTTTAATTCACTCAACGTTGGCTCTGATACCAACCTGTCACACCCCGATATTTCCACGTATTACCGGTGGGCCCGGTGGGGAGTATCGTGACGTAGTTGATATCATCGTAGTCAAACAACACAATTTAAATGCACAGCGGAAGCAAAAGATGAATCACGTTACAAACCGAATAGAAGTAATATCAAAGTATTACAAACGGGCTGTAAAGGATCCACAGGCGGATAAAAAAAAAGATAATTGTTCAACAGACTTTAACATCTAGAGCTTGCAAAACTTGATTAATGATGCCAGGAGTAGCCAGCCTATTTCGTCTAGTACCTGCACTTAGCCTTTTTGGAAAATCCGTCAGTTTACACTGGTAAATACAATTAACTGACTCATTTTGAAAAGAGTTTAAGAAAATTAGTTTGAATGCACGCGGCGCAAAATATCTTTTATAACTCGGGACAATTGTTTGAAAATAATCTTGTATACAGTTTTACTTATTTGTCGTCCGTCAGGGCCGGTTAGAAGAGCCGGACAAGATTAACTGACACGCCACAGGTATAATGCCCACAAGGTTGATTCCTTTAAGTGGATTACCCGTTTTTACATAATGCAACTGTCAGGTGTATGCCTACACCCCGTGCTTAGGTCGTGGCCATTTCTTTGAATGATGCCAAGGATATCCGGGACATGGTCATTTAACCCCCCAAAGGCCATACACCAAATAATACAGATTAAAACGAGTTATGTAAATACATTAATCACAATCCGATTTAAATGACTACACACCCGACCAAGCGGTATTATTATAATACCGTATCCCAAGCCCGTATAGGGAAAATAAGTTAAAAGTATTTACCTGGGCAAATATTCAAATTTATCTCAACCGTATTCAATCAGCAAGTGCAAGTAGCTTTTACCGGGCTCCTAATCTGGAACGAAGGTTTTAATAACCTATTAGATTCCTAATGGGTCTTAATTAAGCCTAAACTTAAACCGGTTAGTTTTAAGGAAGATATACGGTTCCAAACGCACGATTAAGCGAAGACCGGATTAGAATGTGGTTTAGACCCGACAAGTTTATATACTTGTATAATATGGGTAAACTAAACACATTCTGGATTTTGAGATAAAAAAAATGATAAGGTTTGACCCGTTTCGGCTAATTTATGCAAACTAGTTACATAAAACGCACCTAACGCGAATAATGCGTTACGGGTAACCAAGTGAGTCATATACAGGTTTCCTAAGTTAATATGCCTTAAATATGTTGTGATATCAGTAGGATACCTTCCATTATGCCCAAAATGAATTTAAACTCAAATTATGTCCCGTAGGGGTAATTTGGTCATTTTAAAGCTTATAAAAGAGTTTAAATATAAATCTGAGTTTCAGGTCTGATATAATTAGTAAAAATACTTATTTTTATAAGTCATAATAGTAGGGTATGACATATATGTGAAATTTACCTTTTATAACCAAACTATGCACCGTAGGGGCATTTTGGTAATTTCACATAAGCTTTAAAGGTCAAAACAAGGAATCTAAGTTAAAAACTTTTGCTTACTGTTAAAATATAAAAATTTGCTTAAAACATCAGTAGGTATTAAGTCTTACATATTTAAAATAGTTTTAATACGTATTATGCGTTTAAAACGCGTAAAAAGGCGGTTTTAAGCGATTCCCGGGTTTTATAAGAAAAGCTGATATTTTTATTAATCCAGAAGGCTAAAAATACTTTATTTATTATATAAGATCAGTAGAAAAGGTTTGGTATCAAAATGATTTGTAAAACTCATTTTATAGGCCAAAAAGGCAAAACCGATAATTACCGAATCAAAGCTATAACCCTATGTTATGCTCAGCCTAAAAATAAATAAAAATCTTCAAAAATCCCAAATTATTATTTTACATCAGTAGGTAAAAAGTTTGGTATCAAAAATTGGGTTTAGATAGGCTTTATGCTAATTACGCCATTTAATTAATAAAAAGCTTTCTAATTACGCTATTTAGCATACCTCTTAATCTAGACCTCAAACTGATGTGAAAATTTAGGGACATGTTTATAAATAGGTAATAAAGATTATTGTCCTCTCACATTTTCAAAATTCTTGTTTTAAGGTCAAATGGGCATTATGGTCAATATTTAGGCATATAACGGAAACATGCATATGAATCGAATAACTAATGAACCAAGTTGTATAATCACAGAGGGTTATACTAACATGTAACCTGGTCCTAATAAAGCTCTAAGGCATTTCTAAGACATGCTACATTGGGTCAGAACTGAAAGTCAAAGCAAAAGTCTACTTTTGCGACTTTCGATTCCGAACAGAGCTTAAACTGAAAATTGCCAGGTTGAACATGCTTAGACATGTTCTTACATTAATTACCAAGTTATATGAATGATAAAACAGGTTCCATAGCTTCTACATTGTTAATTATGTGTTTTTTGAAAAATTGCTTTCTGTTGACTTTTTATGATTAAGTTTGACCCGACAATTGACCTAGTTAGAGTGGGAATCAGAGAGTGCCCTTTTAAGGGTTTATTACCCACATAATTACCAACTCAAAGCTACTTTTAATTTAACTAATGACTGGACCATTAGTGATTAATCACGAAGTCAAACCTTAATGATGATAAGTTTGACTTATGGTCATTAAGCTAATTAAAACTGAAATTAGGAAGTTAAGGACACTTACAAAGGTCCTAAGCAAGATTATGGATCCTAAGGAAACTTGTTGAATACCAGAGAAGCTCCAAAGAAGTGCCTTGAATGATCTTCAAATGTGCAAGTCGAAATGTTGCAACTTCAAGTTCTTATATAGTGAACTACATGTAACAAGATCATCACACCTAAGTCTATAATTGTTTCCTGATTTTCCCATGTGTCCCTATGCATGTAAAACCACTGGCCCAACTCCTGTATTTCGAAAACCATGCAAGTAAGGCGGTGTAACCGGCTATAACAGGCAACTGCCAATTTTTAACTGCCAGCGACAGTCTTACGGACCGTAAGCGAAAACCCTTGCGGTCCGTATCCAACTCTTACGGACCGTAAGTCCAACCTGATACGGTCCGCAACCAACCTGATCTGAAATGCCCAGTTACAGTCCTTGCGGACCGTAAGCCTTATACCACACGGTCCGTAACCGATGCTCAGAAGATAAAAATTTGCAAACTTTTAGGCTTTGGCCATGCAACTTTGCTAATACGAATCCAAGGTCTTTAACATCAGAATGGGGCCACCTGGTCAGTTTTGAAAAGCCATGAAAGCCTTGCCATGCACTTATGTTGTCTTGGATTCTTTTAAAAGAGTCTTGAATGTAAGATTTGTCGTAACCACTCATAGGATCCAATTCTTGTGCAAATTTGAATTATGCATTTATCAGAATTAACCGGATTTAAATATCAGATGTTTATAAAACAGATTAAGGTTTGGGATTTATAAATGGGTCGCTCAGAGGTATTAATTAACATGTCGACACTTTTAAATCCTACTATACATCTTTCAACTTGATCCGGGCTTATAACACGTTTCACCTTCCATGACACGTGTCTTTATTTTATTGGGCATGATTTTTACGAGGTGTTACACATGCAGTATTGGATGGACTACCACTAATTATATATATATATATATATATATATATATATATATATATAGGGAGAAGATCATGCGAGAACCACCTCTTATTGCGAGAACCGCGAGAACCAATGTGAACACAACCAAAAATGCCTAAAAATAGCTAAAAATCACACAAATTTTTTTTTAATATTTTTTATAAAAAAATCGCTACTTTTCGAAGCCAAAATTTGTTTTTTTTTAATTTAAATTTTTTTTTTTTTGGCTTCTAAAAGTAGCTATTTTAACATAAAAAATATTAAAAAAAAAATTTTAGATTTTTTTTTATTTTTTTAGGTTTTTTTGGGGTTTAGTTTTTAGCATTTTAGCTTGGGGGGGGGGGGTTAGGTTTTTGGGGGGTGGGGGAGGGGGGTTTAGGTTTTTTTTTTTTTTTGGGGGGGGGGGGGGTTAGGGTTTTTTTTAGGTTTTTTGGGGGTTTTAGTTTTTAGCATTTAGCTTGGGGGGGGGGGGGAGTTAGGTTTTTTTTTTTTGGGGGGGGGGGTGGGGGTTAGGTTTTTTTAGGTTGTGTTCACATTGGTTCTCGCGGTTCTCACAATAATGGTGGTTCTCGCATGAGCTCCTCCCTATATATATATATGTGTGTGTGTGTGTGTGTGTGTGTGTGTGTGTGTGTGTAACTTGAAAAAAAATAATCCACTAAGATAGATAATCCAATAACTACTGATGCATACTAGTATTGTATTTTAAATTCCATTTGTGATTTGTATTAGATGCATTATTGTCGCAACCCCCGATCCTTTATCTATGCCGGGAATGGGCGGACGCGAACTCAGAATTTGGTGGTATCAGCTATTTAAATCTTGCAGCGGAAATTACATCAGGACCGTAGTTAGGAAATGTTTATCAGAGTAAAACCACCATATTTAATATTAATAATCACATGGGCCAAACCCAAGTTTCTTATTACAATACACTTATAGGGATAAACCCTATTTTATTGAATTTAAAACATCGTCTTTTAGGTAACTTTTATAGCCACATTTTTAGTAAGCCTTCAGTGCTCTCCAGCTGGCTTTTTACTAATTGGCTGTCACATTGGGTTACCTGAAACGTGTTTTAAAAACATTTGTCAGTGGGAAATACTGGTGAGTGAATCCCAGTTTAACCAAGAAACATTTTATCAATTAAAACAGTATTGAGAGCGATCACATTGTTTATGTCTACACAATTACTCATTCAGTACTGTCAATCCTGACTTGTGGGTCATATTACACATTGGCTAACTCGTCGTCCAATGGTAACGTACTGTCATCCCCGACTTACTATACGCAATAGTAAATTTTGTATACAAAACCCCAACATACCGGCAGTAATTGAAGAACTACAAAGACTCAATCACTGCTTAATTACATTATTAAGCATTTAAGGTTTTGTAAAAACTGTTAACAAAAAGAGGATAAACTCACATTGCTATCTTAGACTTCGCGTAAGGGTTTCCTGGATATAATCTATAATTTATACAAATGTACATTGGTTAGTATCATAACCCTTTGAAATTATTAATGATATCCTCCCCGAGACGACATTCCAACAACTACGTCGGGCAGAACCACGACAGTTGTTACGGAACCCTAAATCAATCGGGCAGCGTATCTATTACGAAACTGGGGTTATAATACTTACAACGGAGCAGAACCTCGCTAATTAGGGGTATAATACCCGACTATTATAACTCTTCTACAGAATTTGAGATTGAGAATGAAATTGTGAGCGACGGAAAGTGAAACCCGATGGCCTTCTTATATAGTGATGATATCTCATCCTCTCGCGGCCCGCGTAAGAGTAGGCAAGGCCTTACGCGGCCCGCGTCAACATCCAGTCAACGTGTAGCTTATCCTGGTCATCAGATAGGTCCGCCACGATGTCGACACGTGTCGGCCTAGGATGTCTCCGCGTTTGATGATCTCTAGCGGCCCGCATAAATGTAAGCTAAAGCTTATGCGGCCCGCTTGAATTAAAGAAATCAGCGGAGTCAGGTTCTAGCCTTGATACCGCCCGCGTAAGTGGTTGGGGTGGGTCTACGCGACCCGCCTTAGCTTAATATTTATTGTTTTTAATTTATTTTATATGCTATAACATAATTTGGGCTCGGTTTTCACATACGGGGTGTATTTAAAGACATATTGGGATTTTTTTTTACAATATACTAAGGTGTCGGAAATATTTATGAGGGTGTTGGTTTTACCGAGGGTTGTTACATTCTCCCCACCTTGTTTTAGAGCTCGTCCTCGAGATCTACTGGAACAAATACGGATATTTCTTTTGCATTTCCGATTCAAGCTCCCATGTGTACTCAGGTCCTCTTTTGGAGTCTCACTTTACTTTGACTAGAACTAGTCTCTTGTGTTTGAGATTCTTGACTTTCCTGTCTTCAATTTGTAGAGGTCTTTCTACAAACTTGAGTTGTTCATTTACCTCTATATCCTTAAGAGGTACTATCAGTGATTCATCAGCTAAACACTTTTTGAGATTAGATACATGAAACACATCATGTATCCCTGCAATTTCCTCTGGCAGTTGTAGCTGATAGGCTACAGGTTCTATTCTTCTAATAATCTCAAAAGGTCCAATATACCTGGGACTTAGCTTTCCACGTTTGATGAATCTTACTACTCCTTTCCAAGGAGAGACTTTTAATAATACTTTTTCCCCTACTTGAAATTCCAATGGTTTTCGCCTGTTATCGGCAAAACTTTTCTGTCGATCACGTGCTGCTTTTAGTCGTTCCTTGACTTGAATAATTTTGTTGGTTGTTTCTTGCACAATCTCAGGTCCAGATAGTTGCTTTTCCCCAATTTCTGCCCAACAGACTGGGGTTCGACACTTTCGTCCATAAAGTGCTTCGAATGGTGCAGCATTGATACTTGTGTGATAACTATTATTATAAGAAAATTCTATTAAAGGTAAGTTATCGTCCCAATTACCTCCGAAATCAATTACACAAGCTCTAAGCATGTCCTCCATTGTCTGAATTGTCCTTTCGCTTTGTCCATCCGTTTGAGGATGATAAGCAGTGCTCAATTTTAACTTGGTTCCCATTGCCTTTTGGAAACTTGACAAAAAATGAGAGGTAAATCGACTATCCCTATCAGAAACAATTGATAAAGGAATGCCATGTAAAGAAACAATTTCATTTACATATAATTTAGCTAATTGTTCCATACTGAAAGTTTCTTTCATTGGTAGGAAATGAGCTGACTTGGTTAGTCTATCTACAATCACCCAGATTGTATCATTTCCTTTCTTAGTTTTGGGTAATTTAGTAACAAAATCCATTGTTATTAATTCCCATTTCCACATTGGCATTTCTAATTGTTGTAGAAATCCTGAGGGCTTCTGGTGTTTAGCCTTAACTTGTGAACAAGTTAGACATTTAGAAACATAGGCTGCTATGTCCTTTTTCATTCCTATCCACCAGAAATTTGTCCTTAAATCCTGGTACATTTTATCACTTCCTGGATGCATCGTATATTTAGACTTACGGGCCTCTTCTAAAATATGATGACGTAGGTTTCCTAATTTAGGTATCCATATTCTCTTTTCATGGAATCTCCAAATTCCATCTGTTCCTTGTTTTAATTCTTTCAGCATACCTTTTAATTTTTCAGAATCATCCTTGATTACTGATTCTTGTGCTTCTCTTATTTGATCATTTAAATCTACTTGCAGATTTAATTTAAGAGAACGTACCCTTTTTGGTTTTTCATGATACTTTCGGCTTAAAGCATCTGCCACTACATTTGCTTTTCCTTCATGATACTAGATATCACAATCATAATCACTAAGCATCTCCATCCAGCATCTTTGTCTCATATTCAACTCCTTTTGCTTGAAGACATATCTTAAACTCTTATGATCAGTGAATATGGTAAACTTACTACCATAAAGGTAATGTCTCCAAATCTTAAGAGCAAAAATTATGGCTCCTAATTCTAAATCATGAGTTGAATAATTCTCTTCATGATTCTTAAGTTGTCTTGATGCGTAAGCTATAACCTTTTGTCGTTGCATCAATACACATCCATAACCTAATTTAGAAGCATCACAGTAGACTACAAAGTCTTCAGTTCCTTCTGGTAACGCTAATATGGGTGTATGGGTTAATCTTTGCTTAAGAATTCTAAATGCTTCTTCTTGTTTTAATCCCCATTCAAACTTAACAGATTTACAGGTTAGCTTAGTTAAGGGAATGACTATTCTAGAAAAATCTTGAATAAATCTTCTATAATAACCGGCCAATCCTAAGAAACTTCTAACCTTGGTTGGTGACTCAGGGGTTTTCCATTTAGTGATTGCCTCAATCTTTGTTGGATCTACATGAATTCCTTCAAGATTGTCTAGGTGTCCGAGAAATTGTACCTGTTCTAACCAGAAATCGCACTTTGAAAATTTAGCGTAAAGCTTTTCCTTTCTTAATAGACTTAGAAGTGCGTGCAAATGTTTTGCATGATCCTCTTTACTCTTAGAGTAAATTAGAATATCATCTATAAAGACAATTATGAATTTATCCAAATATGGCTTACGTATTCGGTTCATCATGTCCATAAATGCAGCTGGGGCATTGGTTAAACCAAATGGCATGACAGTAAATTCATAATGACCATACCTCATTCTGAATGCGGTTTTAGGAATGTCCTCTTCCTGTACCTTTAATTGATGATATCCTGACCTTAAATCGATTTTAGAGAAAAATCGAGCTCCTTGTAGTTGATCAAACAAATCATCGATTCTTGGTAATGGGTACCGATTCTTAATCGTGACCTTGTTCAATTCACGGTAGTCAATGCACATACGCATTGATCCGTCCTTCTTTTTAACAAACAGTATCGGCGCTCCCCATGGCGACGAACTTGGTTGTACAAATCCTTTCTCTAACAATTCATCTAATTGTTTCTTCAGTTCCTGCATTTCGGCGGGTGCCAAACGATAAGGTGCTTTGGCAATCGATGATGTTCCTGGTAGCAGGTGAATTCTGAATTCAACTTCTCTGTCTGGAGGTAATCCTGGCAAATCTTCTGGAAATATATCTGAAAACTGAGATACTACTGGAATATCTTTTAAATCTTTTCCTTTAGTGTTAGTGATTATAGAAATCAAATACGCTATAGAACCTTTTCTTATATAACTTGCAGTTTTCATCACAGAGATGAACTTAGTGGACCTAGAGGGTTTATCACCTTTAATTATGATCATTTTACCTTTTGGTGAATTTGCTTGAATTGACTTTTGATCACATAAAATACTGGCTTTATTGGCTATTAACCAATCCATTCCTAAAACAACATCGAATCCTGGCAGATTCATGGGATAAAGGTTTGCTATAAACTTTTGGTTTAAAATTTCTATTCTTGCTCCCTGCAAGATTTCAGAAATTCTAACGGTTTCTCCATTAGCTGTTTCTACTAAGCATTCTTGTGGTAGTTTAGTTAATGACTGATTTAGAATTTTGCAAAATGATGTATTAATAAAACTTTGGTTTGCACCAGAGTCAAATAATACTTTAGCAAAAATATCATTAACTAAAAACGTACCAACTATGACATCTGGAATCATCTTGGCTTCATCTGCAGTCAGAACAAATGCTCTAGCATTTTGTGTATTCTTGTTGTTTGTAGCTGGAGCTATTTTTGGGCAATTAAGCTTGATATGACCTTGTTCTCCGCAGTTGTAACATATTCTGTTGTTAGCTTTCTTCCTGCAATTTTCTTCCTTGGTCCCGATATTTTGCAAAAGTTACAGTATACAGAGCATTTTCCTGAATGCTTTCTTTTGCAATTCTTACAATAAGGTGTAGAGGTAGAACCTATATTTTTCCCACGATTAAAATTTCCAGAACGAAATTCTTGTGTAAGCCTTTGAGTTAGGTTTTTCCTCTGGTCTTCTTCTCTAGTGCGGATTAGTTCACCTGTCAAGGTATTGGCTAGTTCTACAGCTTCTTCTATGGTTTGAGGTCTAGCTGCCTTGACTACATGTCTTATTTCTCCAATTAATCCCCAAATATAACGGGAGATTAACACTGGTTCTGGTGAAGCAAGAGTTGGCACTATTCTAGCATATTCAAAGAATATTTTAGTGTATCCCTTACTATCCACACCAGTCATCCTAAGGTTTAGGAATTTGTTTGTTATCTGTTCCTTTTCATTGGGTGGGAAGAATTTCCTTTCTACCTTGTTCTTAAATTCTTCCCATTCCATATTGTAGGTTCTATCACTTCCTCTTGATTGGAGGATAGTGTTCCACCATTCTAGTGCTGAATTCTTAAACAGATTAGAAGCAAACAATATTTTATCTTCTTCAGCACACTTGCTTATCCTTAAGACTGCCTCAGTCTTTTCTATCCAGCGTAAGGTTGCAATGGCCCCTTCGTTGCCCGAGAATTCCATTGGTTTACGAGACCAGAATTCTTTATAAGAACAACCATAAGGCATGGTTCTTCTTCTTTTGGGAATGGGCACTTGAAGTACAGGTCCATTGTTCACGCTGTTTTCTGGTTCGATTGGTCGCTTACTGCTATGTTTACTTTTATTATTCGCTTCTTGAATAGTTTGAATAATAAATGGCATGGCATCTATGATTCCTTGTGCCACTATGTGTTGAACGACACTATTATCCATCTGGTTTCCATTGTTATTGATGCTCGGATTCTCATTAACCACGTTAATGTTACTCTGGTTATCATTATTCAGATTTCCTTCATCGGCCATCTGAATTTTAAACATTTATCCCATATTAATATCACAAGATAATAGGTAATATCGTAATTCACATGACACACAATCAAGCCAAAAACGTCGATCATTGCGACTGGTATTCTATTTTCATATACTATGCGTCTATTACACACTAGTACTGAAATAAAGATTACAATACCAACAGAAAGAAAATTACACTAATAGTACTATGCATCCGTACACACATAATTTTATTTTATTTTTATTTTATTTTATTATTATTATTACTATTATCGTTTCTACCATCACATTCACGGGTATGGATTCATCCAAAAATCCATATTGCGCTCATCGTATTTCCATACGAGACGCTCTCCCACCTGACGCATTCTCTCACTGCTTTCTAAAATTTCCTCCCCGAAAGTCCTAAGTTCTTGCACGTTTTCTGCACTCATTGGGGGTGCAGGTTCTAGGACTGGGTTTGGAATCTGGGGTGCGGGTTCCAGATATGGGGGTGAAAGTGCCTGAAATCGGTAAGGATCTTCTAAAATCTCCCTAATATATTCATCATGGTAATAGGGATCTAAAGGGTCCATACCTGGATAGGCTCCTATGTTCTGTATGGGTGTGTTTTCATGAATAGGGTAACGTTGCACAAAGTCCCTATTATCGTCCCACCAGGGGTCGTAATCTGGGTCTAGGGGGTTTGGTGCAGGTACCCTAGGGATTTCTTCTGGGTTAAAGTCATGCATCTCCACTTGGTTGTCAGGATTTTCTATCTCCATGAGTTGGTCTGGGTTTTGTGGTTGTGGGGCTACTAGTTGTTCCAGACTAGGGTCAACAGCAGTTGTAGCTAGAATATGAAAATTGGCTAGGCTTCTAAGACCGCCTTCAGAACAAGGTATGGTCATTATGAATTTACCCTCATGTCATTTGGTTTAACCAATGCCCCAATCGCAATTATGGACATGATGAACATAATATGTAAACCATATCTGGACAAATTCATAATTGTCTTTATAGATAATATTCTAATTTACTCTAATAGTAAAGAGGAACATGCAGCGCATTTGCATGCACTCCTAAATTTGCTGAGAAAAGAAAAGCTTTATGCTAAATTTTCAAAATGCGAATTTTGGTTAGAAGAAGTGCAATTCCTTGGACATTTAGTTAATCATGAAGGGATTCATGTGGATTCCACAAAGATTGAGGCGATTACTAAATGGAAAGTCCCTGAATCACCAACGGAGGTAAGAAGTTTTCTAGGACTAGCCGGTTATTATAGACGGTTTATCCGAGATTTTTCTAGAATAGCCATTCCCTTAACAAAGTTAACATGTAAATCTGTTAAGTTTGAATGGGGACCAAAACAGGAAGAAGCCTTTAGAATTCTTAAGCAAAGATTAACCAACGCACCCATATTAGCGTTACCAGAAGGAACTGAAGACTTTGAAGTCTATTGTGACGCTTCTAAGTTAGGTTATGAATGTGTGTTAATGCAACGTCAAAAAGTTATAGCCTATGCCTCTAGACAACTTAAGAATCATGAAGAAAACTATACAACCCATGATTTAGAGTTAGGAGCCATAATTTTTGCCCTTAAGATTTGGAGACACTATTTATATGGAAATAAATTTGTTGTCTTCACTGATCATAAGAGTTTAAGGTACATTTTTGGGCAAAAAGAGTTAAACATGATACAAAGACGCTGGATGGAATTTCTTAGTGATTATGATTGTAATATCCTGTATCATGCAGGAAAGGCTAATATAGTAGCTGATGCTTTAAGTCGAAAGTATCATGAAAAGCCAAAAAGAATACGTTCTCTTAAATTAAATCCGCAGATACATTTAAATGAGCAAATTAGAAAAGCACAAGAATCAGTAATCAAGGACGATACTGAAAAATTGAAAGGAATGATTAAGGAATTAGAATAAGGAATAGATGGAATTTGGAGATTCCATAAGAAAAGAATGTGGATACCTAAACAAGGAAACCTATGTCACCGAATTTTAGAAGAAGCCCATAAGTCTAAGTATATGATACATCCTGGAAATGATAAAATGTATCAGGATTTAAGAAAGAATTTTTGGTGGATAGGAATGAAAAAGGATATAGCAGCTTATGTTGCCAAGTGTCTAACTTGTTCACAAGTTAAAGCTGAGCATCAGAAACCCTCAGGTTTATTGCAACAATTAGAGATGCCTATATGAAAATGGGAATTGATAACAATGGACTTTGTTACCAAATTAACCAAGACACGAAAAGGAAATGATACAATCTGGGTGATTGTGGATAGGTTAACCAAGTTTGCTCATTTCTTACTAATGAAGGAAACTTTCAGTATGGAACAGTTAGCCAAGTTGTATGTAAATGAAATAGTTTCATTACATGGTATTCCTTTATCTATTGTTTCTGAAAGAGATAACCGTTTTACTTCTCATTTTTGGACAAGTTTCCAAAAAGTAATGGGAACCAAGTTAAATCTAAGCACCGCTTATCATCCTCAAACGGATGGACAAAGCGAACGGACAATTCAGACAATGGAAGATATGCTTAGACCTTGTGTAATTGATTTCGGAGGAAATTGGAACGATCATTTACCATTAATAGAATTTTCTTACAACAACGGCTATCATACCAGTGTCAATGCTGCACCATTCGAAACAATTTATGGACGAAAGTGTAACACCCCGTGTTTCGAAAGTCAAAGTCAAGTTTGACTGTTTTGACTTCTTTGACTTGTTATAATCTATTTATTTTATTTCTTTAGTTGTATTATGTGGAGTACTTATTAATGATCGAGGTTTAATCGCTATTTATCATTATTTATCGCATGTTTATCGCCAAATCGCATCGCAATCGCAACTCGAACTTACGCGCTTTGGTTATGACTTTATGTGTGTGTGTGCCTTTTATGTGTTACTTGTGCATGTTTATTGTTTATGCTATGTTGTGGTGATCAATCAAAAACGCAATCGCAACGCTATCGTAATCGAATCGCAAACGTTAGACGCAGGATAAATATGATGATTGTATGTTAGATATAGTAGTTGGGATTAAAAGTAATTTAGTAGTTAACTCTATCGCATCACTCACTCGAATCGCATCGCAACGCTCTACACGCGAATCGAAACAACAAAACTCATCGCGCCGAGCACTCGAACCAAGTGACCAGCCGACCGAGCTGCCACCTGATCGGGCTGCCACCCGATCGAGGTGCCACTCGACTGAGCTGACACCCGGGCGGGTTACCACCCGACTGACCAGCCTCTTTTCCCCCTTTCCATTTCGGGAAACCCTATAAATACCCCCTTGTTACCACTTCTTGAAAGTATCAGCTCTCTCCTCCTCTCCACTCGCTCCAACCTCACCTTTTCTTCGATTTCTCATGATTCTTGTAAGTTTCCAACCTAAATATTGTACTTTCTTGATCTACACGCACTCCTACACCATTCTATCTTTTGAATCTTAACTTTTAACCGTGAAATCACTAGATTTGAGGTGTTCTAGGATGATGTCATCATGGTGTTCTTAGGAACTTCATGTTTTGGCTTCAATCCACCAAGAACAACTTGAATCTGAATGATTTCCACATAAATAAACAAAGATCTTTCATAGATCTGAACATATTCATGGTGAAAAGGATTGAAAGATGGTTTCTAACTTTCTTTCAACTCTTTTACACTCAATGCACTCAAAACCGATAGAATCGGACCTTATTCTAACCTTCTGCTCCTTCTTGGTGATGTGTTGGTTCAAGATCTGGATTCTATCCACGAGACCACCGATTTCGGGTTAACCAAGAACGACCGTCTTGAACTGGTTAGCTGGTTGAACTTGGGTCATTCCTGTTCGACCAGGTCACTAGGGTCAAGATGGGGTTCTGTTGATTGGCACGTTGTCACATCGTCTTGATAAATCTACAAAACTACCAAAACAACCAAGGAAGAAGACGACCAGGTCGGAGTGTCATCCGATTAGACTACTGTTTGAACGGATTCCCACCCGATCGGGTTGCCACCCGATCGGACTGCACCTTGGGTCCCACATCTAAATTTTCATTACAAACAACTGAGGTATGAACATTGAACGAACTGCTGACCGATCAGATAGCTATCCGATCGGATTACCACTCAACCATTAAATGTTCTGACTTCAACACTTAAACAATTTTCAACATCTTCAATACACAAGAGTGCCACCCGATCGGATTGTCATCCGATCGAGTGACCGTCCTGCGGTGAACTTGTTCTCAACCTGAAAAGCCTCGCCAATCGGATTGTTGTCCGATCGAACTGTCGTTCGATCGACTGACCTGAAGGGTAGAGATACTTCTCTGTTTTCAAAATGCTACAATGAAAACTTCAAAAGTCAAACCATCACACACAAACACATCCATCCCAAACGAGGTAACAATCCACTCGCATGGCCATCCGATCGGATGACCATTCGAGCGGATTGTCACCCACTCGACCGGCCATCCGACCGGATTGCTGTTCGACCCACTTACACTTTGTTTCGTTTGACGCGCCGCTTATCGTTTATGCTATCGTACTGATTCAGGCTAAACTCGCTCTAAGCGCTCCCTTCAATCCACCAATCGCTGTGAGTATACTCGAACCCTTTTTGCTTTACGCACTTTTGGGTGTTACATACGTTACTTATTCTAAATCACATCGAACACACTACGCAATACTTTAACGCTAACCGTTACCGCATGTTATACGTGACTAAATGAATGCTTGTTTGTTATGTTTACACATGGAATGTTGTCTACCTACCTTAGCAACGATAGTACTATTAGTTTGGACTCAGCACCTGTTCACTCAGGGGTTGTTAAGGACAATTAGTTACATGGCTCACAGTGGTGAGTGTGTATCACGAACTGCCTTGGGCAGTCAACCCGCAGTCATTCGTATCGATATGTTCATGTCGATAACTAACATGCCTCATTTCACTCTGTGTACGTGCTGGTTATGCGTAAACGATTTCGAACTTTATTATATTTATTAAACTTGTATGCTCACCTTTACACTATGTGTATTGACTTTTACTTTAACGTATGTGGCAGGTGCATATGATGTTTATATGCTTTGCTTGCTGTGAAATCGAGGCTAGGAAAGACCTAGGTCAACAATAATAATTTGTCTGTACTAGAAATCTGAGTTGTCGGATGTCACACCCCAACCGATGGCGGAATCATCGGGGCGTGGCACTAGCGAAACAGATTGTCCAGAAGTTCCCATAACAATTATCAATACTATTTAATTTAAATAATACGTCCCATACCATACCTCAAACAGTAAAATAATTATTACAGACATAAATCCAGGCAAATACTCTGTTCCGACAACTCAGATTTAAAATAGTCAGCAATTGTTTATCTGCTTCTAGAGACCCTTAGTTAGACCACTACAGACAACTATTTGTTGGGCTCAAAAGCTTTATTCTAGCTTCAATTTCCTACCAAGTGTGCTTCCTAAGCACCTGTCACATACGTTAAAATAAAGTCAATACATAAAATATAAAGGTGAGCATACAAGTTTGATAATAGCATATAGAGTTCGAATTCGTTTACGCATAACCAACACGTACACATAGTGAAATGAAGCACGTTAGTTATCGACATAGATCCATCGATACCAATGACTGCGGGTTGACTGCCTGAGGCAGCTCGCAATACATGATTACCACCGTAATCCATGCAAGTAATGCTCCTTAACAACCCCCGTGTGAACGGGTGCTGAGTCCAAACTATAGTATTATCGTTGCTAAGGCAGGTAGACAACATTGCATGTGTAAACATAACAAACAAGCATTCATAAGCCACGTATAACATGCATTAACGGTTAGCGTTCAAATAGTATTGAGTAGTGTGATTGTTGTAGTTTGAATATTCGTAACGTATGTAACACCCAAAAGTGCATAAAGCAAAAAGGGATCGAGTATACTCACAGCGGTGAATGGATTGAAGGGAGCGCTTAGAGAGTAAGGTTAGCCTGAATAGATTTGATAACGATAAGTGATGCGTAAAACGTCAGAAAGTGTGAAAGGGTCGGATAGTGGTTCGATCGGATGGTAATCCGATCGGACAGCAATCCGTGCGGATAGCAATCCGTTCGGGTGGTCATCCGATCGGACAGTGGTCCGGTCGGATGACGATTCGAGTGGATTGTTTCTTCCTATAAGAAGAATGTGTTTGTGTATGATGGCTTGACTTTTGAAGTTTTCGTTGTAGCATTTTGAAAACATTGAAGTATCTCTATCCATCAAGTCGTTCGATCGGATGGTGGGTCGTGCGGATGACAATCCGTTCGGATGGTCATCCGGTAGGACGGTGGTCCGGTCGGACGGTAACTTAGTGGTGAGATTACTTAGTGAAGGCAAGCTCTAAGCTAAAGTGTCACTCGATCGGATGTCCATCCGATCGGGTGGCAACTCTGGTGATGAACACGTTGAAAATTGTTTAAGTCTTTAAAGTCTTAGTATCTCATGATCCGAAGAGTAATCCAGTCAAATGGTCATCCGATCGGATTGCAATTCGTTCGGAACTCAAACTTCAGATAAGATTGTTTTTAAAGGTGGGACCCAAGTGTGATCCGTTCGGATGGTAATCCGTTCGGATGACCTATCCGATCGGACGGCAATCCGGTCGGGTAGCAATCCGTTACGGTTGTTCCGTTCGTCCTACACTTGCTTGTTTTGATGGTTTGTCATTATGTCGAGACACTTTGACAACGTGTTAGCCAACTGAACCCCTAGTTCGACCCAGATGGCCAACCCGACCAGGAATCACCCTAGTCCTGCCGGTTACCGGCCCGAGGCGGTTGTTCTTGACTATCCCAAAATCGGTAGTCTCGTGGGTAGAATCCGGATCTCGAGCTAGCACAAAACTATGATAGAGTAGAAGACTAGATCAGGGTCGGATCCTACCGGTTTTGAGTACATTGAGTGCAAAAGAGTTGAAAGAAAGTTAAAACCCGTCTTTCAATCCTCTTTCATCACACTTGTGTCGAGATCTTCACAAGATCTTTGTGGAATCGGTTAGATCTAAGTTGTTCTTGGTGGATTGAGGCCAAAACATGAAGTTCTCGAAGAACACATGATGACATCAACTTAGAACACTCGAAATCTAGTGATTTCATGGTTAAAAGTTAGGATTTAAAAGATAGAAAGGTGTAGGAGTGCGTGTAGATCAAGAAAGTACAATATTTAGGATGAGATCTTACCTTGATCGAGAGAAATCGTAGAAAAGGTGAGGAGCGCGAGCTGTTCGGACAGAGGGTTTCCAAAAGTAGAAAGAATGACAATGACAGGGGTATTTATAGGATTCCAAAAGAGGAAAGGGCTATCCGATCGGATGACACACCGCTCGGATGGCTTATCCGGTCGGATGACATCCTGGTCGGATGACATCCTGGTCGGATGGCGTCTGATCTGCGGACAAGGGGCTATCCGGCCGGATGGCACTGGGTTGTATGTTTGACGCGATGATTTTTGGTGTTTCAATTTCGATTGCGAGCGGTTCGACACGATAGGGTTTCCTAGTCAAATTACTTTTAGTCCCAACTACTAAATATCATAGTTCGATTGTGATTCGTGTTCGAGTTCGATTTCGAGTTTCGATTGAGTTCGATTGCATTTCGAGTTAGATTGCGTTTCGATTGATTACCACAACACAACATAAATAAACATGCACACGTAACACATAAAGCACACACGCGTATAACAGTAACCAACAAGCATAGGTCGAGTTGCGATTCGGTGTCGATTCGATTAGCATAGCTTGATTATCAGTTGATTAACTTTATCGTATTGTTACTTCCTATAGTTCACAGTCGTAAGTCGTTTGACTAACACGTCGATGGCTTGTAATTAACAACACTTACTCCACATAATACAAATAAAATAAAGAAATTTCTACAAGTCAAATCCGTTTAACCGGTCGTTGACTTTGACCTTGACTTTGACTTTGACTTGTGATAACACGGGGTGTTACAGCCTCCCCTTGTTTAGGGAATTTCTTCTCGAAATTATGATGGAAGTTGTACAACGCCGTGATTCACGTTTGAGAACTTTCTCTTCCTAGATTTTCTTTTCGAACAACTGCGGGTACTTTGCCTTCATGTCGCTTTCGAGTTCCCAAGTGAACTCTGCACCTCGTTTGCCTTCCCATCGGACTTTCACGATAGGGATGCGAGAGCGTCTGATTTGCTTGGTTTGGCGATCCATGATTTCGACAGGCTTTTCCACGAAGTGTAATGTTTCGTTCACTTGCAGGTCATCGAGAGAAACGTGTAAGTCGTGGTCGGCTAGGCACTTTCCGAGGTTTGACACGTGGATAGTCGGGTGGACATTACTAAGTTCCTCTGGTAGTTCGAGTCTGTAGGCGACTTTTCCGATCCTTTCCAGAATCTTAAAAGGTCCAACATATCGAGGCGCGAGCTTTCCCTTTTTGCCGAATCGGACCACACCCTTCCAAGGTGATACCTTTAGGAGTACGTGGTCACCAACGTCAAATTCACGGGGCTTGCATTGTTTATCGGCGTAACTTTTCTGTCGATTCCGGGCTTTCACCAGATTGTCTCGAATTTGGAAAATTTTGTCTGTCGTTTCTTGTAATAACTCAGGACCGGTTAATTGCGAATGACCGATCTCGTGCCACACAATGGGCGATCGACATCTTCTTCCGTATAATGCATCGAATGGTGCCATTGGGATGCTAGAATGATAGCTGTTGTTATACGAGAATTCGACTAACGGCAGGTATTTATCCCAATTACCACCGAAGTTTAAGACACACGAACGGAGCATGTCTTCAAGAATATGAATCGTTCTTTCAGTCTGACCGTCGGTTTGAGGGTGGACAGCGGTACTTAGATTAAGCGATGTACCGAGTGCCGTTTGAAACGTTTCCCACAGTCGCGAGGTAAACCGAGCATCACGATCAGAGATGATGTCACGAGGCGTCCCATGATTACAAATGATCTCGTCGGTGTAGATTCGGGCTAATCGTTCTACCTTGTAGTCTTCCCGTATTGGCAAAAAGTGAGCTGATTTAGTCAAACGGTCGACCACAACCCAAATGCTGTCGTGACTTGATGACGTGTGCGGTAGCTTGGTTATAAAGTCTATGGCTATACTTTCCCACTTCCACATGGGAATTGGTGGTTGTTCGAGCAAGCCAGAGGGTCTTTGATGTTCAGCCTTGACTCTAGCACAAGTTAGGCATTTTCCGACGTAGAGAGCGATATCCCTTTTCATACCCGGCCACCAGTACTTATAACGAAGGTCCTGGTACATTTTATCGACACCGGGATAAACAGAATACCGGGATTTGTGGGCTTCGTCCATCAAGATCTGTCGCAAATTGGTTTGTTTGGGAATCCAAATTCGGTCCTAAAAGTGGAATATCCAGTTCGATTTGCTCACAAGCTGGGCTCCATCGTGGTAGATTCTTTCTTTCTTCAGGGTGCGTTCGTTAAAGCACGCATGTTGAGCATCGCGGATGAGGGTTTCGAGATCATGTTGGGCTTGAACATTACGAGTGCTAAGCAGATAGCTCTGTCTGTTAAGTGCGTCGGCAACAACATTTGCCTTGCCTGGGTGATAACGGATCTCACAGTCGTAATCGTTGAGAAGTTCTACCCATCGGCGTTGACGCATATTGAGTTCCTTCTGATTAAAGATATGTTGCAGGCTCCTATGATCGGTGAAGATCGTACACTTGGTACCATACAGGTAGTGTCGCCAAATCTTTAATGCAAAAACAACTGCGCCTAGCTCGAGATCATGGGTTGTATAGTTCTTCTCGTGGACTTTGAGCTTACGAGATGCGTAGGCTATGACCTTGTCCCGTTGCATGAGAACACAACCAAGGCCAAGGTTGGAAGCATCACAATAGACAATGAAATCATTGTTTCCGTCGGCCAATGTGAGAACAGGAGTATTGCAAAGCATGTGCTTGAGGGTTCGAAAGGCAGACTCTTGTTCGGTTTTCCAAACAAAAGGCTTGTCTTTATGCGTGAGAGAGGTAAGCGGGACAGCGATCTTTGAGAATCCCTCGATAAATCGTCGATAATAGCCCGCTAGTCCAAGAAAAGAGCAGACTTCAGACGGGTTCTTAGGCGTAACCCAGCTCTTAACAGCTTCAATCTTCGCAGGATCGACGTGAATGCCTTGACTATTAATAATGTGACCCAGAAATTGAACTTCTTCCAACCAGAATTCGCACTTGGAGAACTTGGCATAGAGTTGGTTCTCCTGGAGTAACTCGAGAACCAAACGTAGATGTTGCGCGTGTTCGGCTTTCGATTTGGAATAGATCAAGACATCGTCGATGAATACGATGACGAAACGGTCGAGATACGGTTTACATACGCGATTCATCAGATCCATGAAAACCGTTGGTGCGTTGGTTAAACCAAAAGGCATGACAACGAATTCGTAGTGGCCTTAACGAGTGCGAAACGCGGTTTTGGATATGTCCTCCTCTTGAATACGTAGCTGGTGATATCCTGAACGTAGGTCGATGTTTGAGAAACACGTAGCGCCTTGTAGTTGATCAAACAAATCGTCGATGCGAGGTAGGGGATAGCGGTTCTTGATAGTTAACTTATACAATTCCCGATAGTCGATGCACATCCTGAACGACCCGTCCTTCTTTTTGACGAAAAGGACTGGTGCTCCCCAAGGAGATATGCTCGGGAGAATGAAGCCTTTCTCAAGTAGTTCCTGGAGTTGAGTTGAGAGTTCGCGCATTTCGGACGGCGCGAGTCGGTAGGGAGCTTTGGCAATAAGGTTGGCTCCAGGAATGAGGTCGATACGAAAGTCGATATCACGACTTGGCGGTAGCCCGGGAAGATCCTCTGGAAAAACATTAGGAAATTCTCGAACCACAGGAATGTCTTTCACTTCCTTCTTCTCTTTCTTTTCCTTCTCCGCTACTACAATGTTAGCCAAGAAAGCTCTGTATTCCTTGCGGAGATACTTGCTAGCTTGGACACATGACATGAGCTTGAGACCCTTCGAAGTAGTATCACTGTATACACATAATAAGTCACCATTCGCGAGCGAAAATCGAATCATCTTGTCGAAGCACACAACTTCAGCATGGTTTTCTCGAAGAAAGTCCATGCCTACTATGACGTCAAAACTTCCGAGTTGCATCGGAATAAGGTCGATTGGAAAGATGTGATTGTTGAGCTCAAGAGTACAATCACGAAGAATAGAATTAACGGCGACGGTTCTTCCGGTAGCAACTTCAACATCGAACGTCAAGGAGAGTTGGGAGCGTTTACGACTAAGGAGTTTCACGAATTCGAACGACACAAAGCAATTATCCGCTCCAGTATCAAACAAACAGGAAGCATAAATACCATTCACAAGGAACGTACCATTGACGATGTTGTTGTCGGCCTGGTCTTGACGCACGTTGAGGTTGAAAGTTCTGGCGCGTGCGGCCTGTTGTTGCTGCTGCTGCTGTTGTTATTGCTGCTGAGGCTGCTGTTGCTGAGGCTCTTGTTTCACGACCCTGTTGGGCACATGTTGGCGAAGTGGTTCGGGTCGCCACATGCGAAACAGGCTCTGGCTTTGACCGTGGGTGCCGGAGGAGCTTGTTGACCCTGTGGGGCAGTGAGTAGAGCTTGATGAGTAGGAGCTTGTCGAATACGGCAGTTGGCAGTAAAGTGGCCGTATACATTGCAATGAGCACAAAATCGGCAAGCAATGGTAGTTGGGTGGTGGTAGGTGCAAGTAGGGCAGAGCGGGTGTGGCCCAGTGTACGCACGCTTTGCAGGCGGTGCATTAGCCACAGGCGCCGCTACTTGACGTTGTTGGGCTGGTACAGCTTGAATTGGTGCAGCAGTGATCGCACAGTTCTTGTTGCTGGAGCTGTTCTTTCTCTTGTTCTTTCTCTTGTTGCTCGATGAGGTGGGTTCAGCAGTTGGTGCGGTGGCGGTAGCTTGATGCAGGTACTTCGAAGTTTTATCCCAGACACCAGCCTTGACCCTTTTGTCGTTGATTTCGGCGGCCAGTAGGTAAGTTTCTTCGATCGTCTTAGTCTTAGCCGCTTGCACGAAATCTGCGACGCAGTCGGGTAAAGCTCGGATGTACTTCTTGATTGTGATCTCCGGAGTCTTGACTTGATCAGGACAGATGATACTGAGCTGTTTGAAATGAGCAGTGAGAGCAGCGTTGTCACCCTCATGTTGATGTATGTGCCAGAATTCATCTTCAAGCTTTTGACGTTCGTGAAGAGGGCAAAATTCCTCTAGCATAACTTCCTTGAGCTCGTCCCACGACAGACCGTAGGATGCATCGTTCCCTCGCTTGTTCCTCTCGGCCGTCCACCAGTCTAGTGCACGGGACTGGAAAACGCCGGTAGCATTCAGAGTTCGAAGGTCGTCAGGGCAACCACTCTGTCGCAGAGTGACCTCAATGGAATCAAACCATTGGAATAGTGCAGTCGGACCTCCTTCGCCAGTGAATTCTTTTGGCCCACACGATTTGAATTGCTTGAAGCTGAAGGGCTTGGTGGTAGCTTTGGGAGCTTCGGTCCTTGACTCCTCAGATGATTTGCTGGCATTCTCGTAAACATCACTTACGGCCTTTGCCACACTTTTAGCGATGATGGAAGCAAGGCGTTTGTCCCTCTTTTCTTGATGAGAAAGTGTGTGACGGGATCCAAACGACATTGTCTGCAATAGACATCGTCACAGGGCTCAACACATTGTATTCGAATCTCACCTCACACGTCTACTACTTACTAAAGCTCAGGAACACACATATTCACGTAAACACTTAACATATAGAGCACAAAATCACATAAGCACGTAGAGCACATAATTACATAACACCTAAGCATGTAAAGCAAAGAAGCAAGGAAACACATACACATTTAATCACTAGAGGCAGTCAGAAAACAGAGCTCTAGGTCCCTTAGCCTATTAATAGGAACCTAGGGTGTTAGGTTTAGAACTTTTGACACTTTTGGTACTTTGGAGAATTGAAGAGCTCTAGATCTAGAGAGAGAAAGTGACATCGTGATTCAGGTGCTTTGTACGATTTCAGATTTGTCAATAGAATCACTGATTATATTACGTTCTCGTGTGTTCGGTCACGTTCGTGTACGGATTCCATACTTCACATGTTCGGTTTGCAATCGTTTCGGAGCGAAAACCGGGACCTAAAAGGTGCGTATATCGTCGTATAAAGTCGCCCATAATTTAATGATTTGTTAATGTTTGGGGTAGAATTGCAGTGCGAGTCGAGTGTGTCGATTAAAGCGAAGGCGTAAAGCACTTAAACAGGTAATAGCACATAAAGCACATAAAATCGACAAATTATCGGAGTCAGCAGTAGCGAGCTCGGATTTGAAACTCATGAAAAAATCAAGAGATAAATTGTCTGCGGCTAGTAGACTTGGACTAACCAAGGTGGTTCAACTATTCACAAGGACTTGTCATTCATGTCTGACCTTCAGAACTGTGCTTTTGCCTCGATTCTTGCGCGTTTGGCACACATCCCGTTAGTCATATCAGGATTTCAGGTCATTGGAGTCCGTCGAGACCTTGGTGAGAGTTTTGTAAAAGGTGCGGAACAAGTCGTCAAGGTTAGGGTTTCACCCCTGTCTTGACAACTTCGTCCTTGTTTTGATAAAATGGAGGAGATTATTCATCAAAATATGGGTTTCACCCCTGATTTGGTATAATTCCCCCGCTGAATAAGCGTTCGTTATTGAAAAAGAATGGAGAAGTCATTGATAAGTTTGATAAAATAGCATTGAGTAAGCAACTTAGTCGGGAGTTTGCGGTTTTCACACCTAATCTCGACTTTATCGCCCTCTTATAGTTGAAAATTTGAGTGTAGTGATAGTGTAGTATGAGCGAGGATGGCGAGAAGTAAGCTCATACATATTCCCTACTGGATGTATTCAAGTCGGTATGTTGGTTCCTAACTATAGTCTAGGTTCCTAAGACTTCGACCCGGACTAGGTCGAGTCTTGCCTAATTCCCTATAGTTATGGCTCTGATACCAATCTGTCACACCCCAACCGATGGCGGAATCATCGGGGCGTGGCACTGAGCGAAACAGATTGTCCAGAAGTTCCCATAACAATTATCAATACTATTTAATTTAAATAATACGTCCCATACCGTACCTCAAACAGTAAAATAATTATTACAGACATAAATCCAGGCAAATACTCTGTTCCGACAACTCAGATTTAAAATAGTCAGCAATTGTTTATCTGCTTCTAGAGACCCTTAGTTAGACCACTATAGACAACTATTTGTTGGGCTCTAAAGCTTTATTCTAGCTTCAATTTCCTACCAAGTGTGCATCCTAAGCACCTGTCACATACGTTAAAATAAAGTCAATACATAAAATGTAAAGGTGAGCATACAAGTTTGATAATAGCATATAGAGTTCGAATTCGTTTACGCATAACCAGCACGTATACATAGTGAAATGAAGCACGTTAGTTATCGACATAGATCCATCGATACCAATGACTGCGGGTTGACTGCCCGAGGCAGTTCGCAATACATGATTACCACCGTAATCCATGCAAGTAATGGTCCTTAACAACCCCCCGTGTGAACGGGTGCTGAGTCCAAACTATAGTACTATCGTTGCTAAGGCAGGTAGACAGCATTCCATGTGTAAACCTAACAAACAAGCATTCATAAGCCACGTATAACATGCATTAACGATTAGCGTTCAAATAGTATTGAGTAGTGTGATTGTTGTAGTTCGAATATTCGTAACGTATGTAACACCCAAAAGTGCATAAAGCAAAAAGGGATCGAGTATACTCACAGCGGTGAATGGATTGAAGGGAGCGCTTAGCGAGTAAGGTTAGCCTGAATAGATTCGATAACGATAAGTGATGCGTAAAACGTCACAAAGTGTGAAAGGGTCGGATAGTGGTTCGATCGGATGGTAATCCGATCGGACAGCAATCCGTTCGGGTGGTCATCCGGTCGGACAGTGGTCCGGTCGGATGACGATTCGAGTGGATTGTTTCTTCCTATAAGAAGAATGTGTTTGTGTATGATGGCTTGACTTTTGAAGTTTTCGTTGTAGCATTTTGAAAACATTGAAGTATCTCTATCCATCAAGTCGTTCGATCGGATGGTGGGTCGTGCGGATGACAATCCGTTCGGATGGTCATCCGGTCGGACGGTAACTTAGTGGTGAGATTACTTAGTGAAGGCAAGCTCTAAGCTGAAGTGTCACTCGATCGGATGTCCTTCCGATCGGGTGGCAACTCTGGTGATGAACACGTTGAAAATTGTTTAAGTCTTTAAAGTCTTAGTATCTCATGGTTCGAAGAGTAATCCAGTCAGATGGTCGTCCGATCAGATTGCAATTCGTTCGATACTCAAACTTCAGATAAGATTGTTTTTAAAGGTGGGACCCAAGTGTGATCCGTTCGGATGGTAATCCGTTCGGATGACCTATCCGATCGGACGGCAATCCGGTCGGGTAGCAATCCGTTACGATTTTTCCGTTCGTCCTACACTTGGTTGTTTTGATGGTTTGTCATTATGTCGAGACACTTTTACAACGTGTTAGCCAACAGAACCCCTAGTTCGACCCAGATGGCCAACCCGACCAGGAATCACCCTAGTCCGGCCGGTTACCGGCCCGAGGCGGTTGTTCTTGACTATCCCGAAATCGGTAGTCTCGTGGGTAGAATCCGGATCTCGAGCTAGCACAACACTATGATAGAGTAGAAGACTAGATCAGGGTCGGATCCTACCGGTTTTGAGTACATTGAGTGCAAAAGAGTTGAAAGAAAGTTAAAAACCGTCTTTCAATCCTCTTTCATCACACTTGTGTCGAGATCTTCACAAGATCTTTGTGGAATCGGTTAGATCTAAGTTGTTCTTGGTGGATTGAGGCCAAAACATGAAGTTCTCGAAGAACACATGATGACATCATCCTAGAACACTCGAAATCTAGTGATTTCACGGTTAAAAGTTAGGATTTAAAAGATAGAAAGGTGTAGGAGTGCGTGTAGATCAAGAAAGTACAAGATTTAGGACGAGATCATACCTTGATCGAGAGAAATCGAAGAAAAGGTGGGGAGCACGAGCTGTTCGGACAGAGGGTTTCCAAAAGTAGAAAGAATGACAATGACAGGGGTATTTATAGGATTCCAAAAGAGGAAAGGGCTATCCGATCGGATGACACACCGCTCGGATGGCTTATCCGGTCGGATGACATCCTGGTCGGATGGCGTCTGATCTGCGGACAAGGGGCTATCCAGTCGGATGGCTATCCGGCCGGATGACACTGGGTTGTATGTTCGACGCGATGATTTTTGGTGTTTCAATTTCGATTGCGAGCGGTTCGACACGATAGGGTTTCCTAGTCAAATTACTTTTAGTCCCAACTACTAAATATCATAGTTCGATTGTGATTCGTGTTCGAGTTCGATTTCGAGTTTCGATTGAGTTCGATTGCATTTCGAGTTAGATTGCGTTTCGATTGATTACCACAACACAACATAAATAAACATGCACACGTAACACATAAAGCACACACACGTATAACAGTAACCAACAAGCATAGGTCGAGTTGCGATTCGGTGTCGATTCGATTAGCATAGCTTGATTATCAGTTGATTAACTTTATCGTATTGTTACTTCCTATAGTTCACAGTCGTAAGTCGTTTGACTAACACGTCGATGGCTTGTAATTAACAACACTTACTCCACATAATACAAATAAAATAAAGAAATTTCTACAAGTCAAATCCGTTTAACCGGTCGTTGACTTTGACCTTGACTTTGACTTTGACTTGTGATAACACGGGGTGTTACAGCCTCCCCTTGTTTAGGGAATTTCTTCTCGAAATTATGATGGAAGTTGTACAACGCCGTGATTCACGTTTGAGAACTTTCTCTTCCTAGATTTTCTTTTCGAACAACTGCGGGTACTTTGCCTTCATGTCGCTTTCGAGTTCCCAAGTGAACTCTGCACCTCGTTTGCCTTCCCATCGGACTTTCACGATAGGGATGCGAGAGCGTCTGATTTGCTTGGTTTGGCGATCCATGATTTCGACAGGCTTTTCCACGAAGTGTAATGTTTCGTTCACTTGCAGGTCATCGAGAGAAACGTGTAAGTCGTGGTCGGCTAGGCACTTTCGGAGTGTAAGTCGTGGTTGACTTTGACCTTGACTTTGACTTTGACTTGTGATAACACGGGGTGTTACATCGGTACAGAACAATTTGACTAGATCTTGTCTGTAATAATTATGTTATCTTTTATGACATGGTATGGGACATGTTGCTTTAAATAATTGGTAATTATAGTTGTTATGGAAACTTCTGGACAATCTGTTTCGCTTAGTGCCACGCCCCGATGTTTCCGCCATCGGTTGGGGTGTGACAGAAAGTGCCGAACCCCATTCTGTTGGGCAGAAATTGGAGAAAAGCAATTATCTGGACCAGAGATAGTGCAGGAAACAACAGATAAGATTATTCAAGTCAAGGAAAGACTAAAAATAACACGCGATCGTCAAAAGAGTTATGCCAATAACAGGCGAAAGACGTTGGAATTTCAGGTAGAAGACAAGGTATTATTAAAAGTTTCTCCTTGGAAAGGAGTGGTAAGATTCATCAAAAGGGGAAAGCTGAGTCCCAGGTATATTGGACCTTTTGAGATTATTAGAATAATAGGACCAGTAGCTTATCAGCTACAATTGCCAGAGGAAATGGCAGGAATACATGATGTATTTCATATATGTAATCTCAAAACGTGCTTAGCCGATGAATCATTAGTGGTACCTCTTAAGGATATAGAGGTAAATGATAAACTTAAGTTTGTAGAAAGGCCTTTACAAATTGAAGACAGGAAAGTCAAGAATCTCAAACATAAGAGATTAGTTCTAGTCAAAGTAAGATGAGATTCCAAGAGAGGACCAGAATACACCTGGGAGCTTGAATTAGAGATGCAGAGGAAATATCCACACTTGTTCCAGTAGACCTCGAGGATGAGTTCTAAAACAAGGTGGGGAGGGTATAACAACTCTCCTAAATATATCCTAAAATATTTAGAACACCCCTATACGTCCTAAAATACACCCTGGATACGAAAACGAACCCGAAATACCTTGATTTTTACAAAAATCAAATAAATTAAGTTTTACCAGTCGCTCGCGGGCCGCAACCATATTGGTTATGTGCTTCGCGGAGCGCGACAGCTCAACCACCAGGCTTAACCCGGTGCTGCCACGTGTCCCCACTCGTGTCGAAGCTAGCCGGTGATTGGTCAAGGCTATAGCCTAGCTAGTCTAGCTCGCGGGCCGCGAAGGCCGAAGTAAACTGGGTCGCGGGCCGCGACCCGCTGTCAATCAGACCCTATAAATAGAAGGCATGGGCCTTCAGTCCCAAATCGTTCATCACACTTATCTCTCTCTAAATTCTGAAGTGTAGAAATTATAATCGGGTATTATACCTACTAAATTAGCGAAGCTTTGCCTCGTTGTAAGTATTATAACCCCCGGTTACGTATTAGGTACGCTGCCCGATTGATCTAGTGCTCCGTAACGGCTGTCGAGGCTGTGCCCGACGAAGTCGTTGGAGTTCTGTCTCGGGGAGGGTATAAGTAATGTAAATTTGGGTTATTATACTAACGCGTGTGCATTGTTTAATTAATAGATAATAACCAGGAAATCACAAGGAAAATACCTAAATTAGCAAAGTGAGTAATCCTTCTTTTTGTATAAACCTTTTTGTGAGTAATCTCCTTTTTGTGAAACCTTTTTGTAAATTGTTTTTACAAAACCTCAATTGTTTTACATTATGATTACCAGTGATTGAGTATTTGTAATTCTATAATTATCGTCGGTATGTTGGGGTTTTGTATACAAAATTTGTTACTACATTGTGAGTAGTAACATGACCACAAGTTAGGATTGACAGTGCCGTGGGTGGTAATTAAACTAAAGAATTGGAAACAAATATAATTGCGAGGTCGCCCTCAATACTGTAAAATGATAAAACCTGTCTTGATTAAATTGGGATTCACTCACCAGTATTTCCCACTGACAAATGTTTTTAAAACGCGTTTCAGGTAACAAAATGTGAAAGCCAAATAGAAGCCAGTTGGACAACACTGAAGGCTTGAAAAAATGTGGCTATAAAAGTTACCTAAATAATGAAGACGTTTTATTTCAATAAAACAGGGTTTATCCATATGAACAATGTTTTAATATAAACTTGGGTTTTACCCATGTGTTTATTATTATAAAAATGTGGTATTTTACTTTGATAAAATATTTCCTAACTACGGTCTTGATGTAAATTCTGCTGCCAAAATGATAAACACCGATACCACTGATACTGGCTCGCGGCCGCCCGTTCCCAAGAGATAGGGGCTGGGGGTTGCGACACTTACAAAAGTTGTGGAAAATAATGGTGAAAGATAATATGTCTCTGATGTGAAGGAGAGGGGCATTGTAACAAGTGTGGCAAGCAAATGAAGTAGGCACTCTCTCCTTTCTTTTAGTGCTTGAATAAAAAGTAAAAACACTAAAACCATCCTAGCATTTTTGAAAATCAAATGCACATCTTCAAAAATGATTTTGAATCATTCTTTTTGTTTAATGCAAAGGTCACACACAGTGACATAACTTAAACATTTAGATTAAGGGGCCGAAAATATTTTCACATAGTTGTGTGCAAACGCTAAAAAGCTAACCGATCGATACATACATTTATATGAAGTAATACATAACCATTAGTAAAACTAAGACTAAACTCCATAAACAAACACAAAGGTTAAAACACATCGATCCATACATACAATAAACTAAAATAATATTAATCATGGATCTTTTTTATTCTAAAATCCAAACCTTAATTTGCCACATGTGAATCACATCTAGAATTAGAAATTGAGATGATACGAGAGAAACAAAGAACAACGCTTTCTGGTTCAAACCTTTACCTGATCAAACATTTAAATCATCAAAAGGCTTAAATATTTACTTGATAAGTTGGAAAGTGGGGACATTAGACACTGAGACGAGATACAAGAACAACGATTCCTGACTGGGACATCAGATGACGTGCGAGCCTAGGCAGTATGAGACCGTGCATTCAAGGGCGTAGCTTAAGAGGGGCCGGGAGGGGCGCCCGACCCCCCGAACTTTTCGCTCAGTAGTTTTATATATGTAGTTTTCGTATAGAAATTTTTAGGTATATACGTTTTCGACCCCCCGGTTCTATAGAAATTTTTGGGTATGTACGTTTTCGAAACCCCCCCCGTTTTCATGGTCAAGCTTCGCCATTGATATTGGAATTTTGATAGTTGCTCCCGAAGCCCCACCTTGGTTTTGAAAAACATATGTTTAATTGTGACTTTTGGATTAGAAGGGCCCAACCAGTCAACCACACTTCTCAGGATAAAAAAAGGAGAGCCCATACCCTTCTAGCCCTAATTAAACTCCACCCATCCTCACATATATCTAAACATACTTATAATGGAACTTGAACATTCATTATTTAGGATAGATACCACTTTAATACTTTGATACCATTATCTTAAATGCCCTAATCAATAATAAATAACCATACGGTGAAAACATTTTCTAAACTATCAACACCTAGGATAGACTTGCTACGAGAGAGAACTTAAGAAGAAGGAATGTGGACATTACATCGGTTATGTACCCTTTTTGTAACGAGTTTGATGAAACGGTGGAGCATCTTTTTTCGGCGTGTTCTATGGCGACTCGGGTTTGGGAAGAGATAAGTGTTTGGTGCAAAATCCCTCCGATTTATATTTTCGATTTCAAAGACATTCTGAATATTCATAAATATTCTCAAGTCGGAAAGAAGGCTAAGGAAATCATCCAAGGATTGGTGATTATCTCGTGTTGGAGCATTTGGAAAGGTAGGAACGAGTTGGTTTTCAATCAAATCAGTCGTAGTCCGCATGAGATTTTGAGGGAGATCAAGTCGAGAGGGTATGCTTGGATTAACAATAGAACGTCTTGTAATTGTATTAGTTGGGGTGATTGGTGTAAATATCCTATGTATATGTTGTAATTTGTTGCCCTTTGCCCGTTTAGGTCAGGGGTGTGTGTTATTTGACCTTTTGCCCGTTTGGGTCGAAGGTGTGTTTTTAATAAAGTTCTCTTAAAAAAAAATATCAAACACCCCAACCATGAAATATGAAGAACATGTAAGCAAAATAAAACAAAACAATATGTCAATTTTGTAACACAAAAGAAAATGTTGATAGCCAACCAACGAAAGGGTTGGGCGATAAGGATATCATACATAAATGATGCATCTTTATCACTTTCCAAGATCTTTTTCCACTAAAAAACACCACAATTAACAATCTCAACAACCTTGATTAAGAAAACAACCTAAAGATTACGACCCATTTCTTTTTCACACTCTGCTGATTCCTCCATCTTTGCTGCTACTCTGTTCTTGCTCCATCAGGTTTCATTCTCAAAATCTACACACATTTTTGTAAATACCCATTTGGGTATTATGTTATTGAGGTTATTTATGTTTTTAGGGTTTCTATGTATGCATTTAATTTAGCAAATTTTCTTGATTTTTGTTTAATTTTCATTACAATCAAGCTTAAAGATTCAGTTTTGGTTTATTTCTCAAAATACCCATTTTGTATTAGTTGAATATGATTCTCATTACAATCAAGAATGTTGCATTTCACCCATGTGTTATTAATCAAGTCTAAAGATTCAATTTTGGTTAATTTCTCAAAATACCCATTTGGGTTTTATGTTATTGAGGTTATATATGCTTTTAGGGTTCTTATGTATGCATTTATTTTAGCAAATATACTTGATTTTTGTTTAATTTTCATTGCAATCAAGAATCTTAATCAAGTTTAAAGATTCAATTTTGTTTTTTTTTTCTCAAAATACCCATTTGGTATTTGTTAAATTGAATTCTGATTACAATCAAGAATGTTACACTTCATTACAATCAAGAATCTTTAATCAAGTCTAAAGATTCAATTTTTATTTATTTCTCAAAGTACCCATTTGGTATTTGTTAAATTGAATTCTGATTACAATCAAGAATGTTACACTTCATTACAATCAAGAATCTTTGATCAAGTCTAAAGATTCAATTTTTATTTATTTCTCAAAGTACCCATTTTGTATATGTTGAAAAAAACAGGTGTAATTAGGTGAATTTCAGTTTGGTGACTGGAGGAAACCCTAAATGGCAACATGTATACCCTCATCTTTAATGCCTTTAGAAACCCGAAATCGAATGGGGGTATTGACTGTTTTCGGTGGGAGAGTGAGTTCCTTAAAGATGATTGATGACAAACATGCGAACAACACTAGCCACAAGGTTTCTTATAATCCCCAAATTAAATGTATGTCGAATTCGCACAACATCAATCAGTTCAACAGTAAAGATAAGTTTCTTGATCTTCACTCTGAAGTTTCGATGCTTCGAGGCGAGAAAAACAACAAGAACGACAATAAATACAAGAACGGCAACAACAACAAAAACAGCAACAATACTGTGATTAACCCGAGTGTTACTGAGATTTTGAGAGATTCACCGGGTTCGGGTGGTTATAATGAGGCGAAGATTAAAGTGATCGGTATAGGAGGGGGTGGGTCGAATGCGGTTAATCGGATGATCGAGAGTGAGATGAAGGGTGTTGAGTTTTGGATTGTGAATACCGATGTTCAAGCGATGAGAATGTCTCCGGTTTTCCCTGAACAACGGTTGCAGATCGGTCAAGAGTTGACCCGTGGGCTCGGTGCCGGTGGTAACCCTGATGTCGGTATGAATGCGGCTAAAGAAAGCCGAGAATCCATTGAAGAAGCTGTTTACGGTTCCGATATGGTTTTTGTGACCGTAAGTTTTTAACTTTTTGAGTAAGGTACATGGATAGTCCCTGTGGTTAACCAAAATTTGGGATTTAGTCCTTGGATTTTTAAAAGTACACGGATAGTCCCTGTGGTTTACATTTTGCGTATTTAGTCCCCAACTTTTGCCAAAGTACACGGGTGGTCCCTGTGGTTTGCACTTTGTAAAGCATTTAGTCCCCAACATTTAGTGACTAAATGCGTTACAAAGTGCATACCACAGTGACCATCCATGTACTTTTGGCAAAAGTTGGGGACTAAATGCGTTACAAAGTGCAAACCACAAGGACCATCCGTGTACTTTAAAAAAGCTAGGGACTGAATCCAAAATTTTGATTAACCACAGGGACCATCAGCGTACGTTACTCTCAACTTTTATTATTATTATGTTTTGTAGATTTATAAGGTTTCTGGCATATGATTAGAAAATATTATTTTTATCGCGTGCAGGCGGGAATGGGCGGCGGGACGGGTACGGGTGGGGCCCCTGTGATCGCCGGGGTGGCAAAGTCAATGGGCATATTGACCGTCGGTATCGTCACAACTCCGTTCTCATTTGAGGGTAGAAGAAGAGCGGTTCAAGCGCAAGAAGGAATTGCGTCTTTAAGGGAAAACGTTGACACTCTTATCGTAATTCCAAATGACAAATTATTAACGGCAGTTTCTCCGTCTACACCCGTAACAGAAGCTTTTAATTTGGCTGATGATATTCTTAGACAAGGTGTTCGTGGCATCTCGGATATAATAACCGTAAGAAAATTCATTAAACGTTATGTTATGAGGGTGACAGTGTTGATATCCCGGTTTTTTTTTAGATTGCATGAGTTGATGTTATTTTGCAGATACCAGGATTGGTTAATGTCGATTTTGCTGATGTACGAGCAATTATGGCGAATGCGGGCTCGTCGTTAATGGGGATAGGAACCGCAACCGGTTAGTATGAACTAGAGTAAAGTACACGGATGGTCCCCGTGGTTAACTAAAATTTTGGATTTTGTTAACTAGTTTTTCAAAAGTACACAGATGGTCCCTGTGGTTTGCAATTTGCCAATTTGTTACGTATTTAATCTCCAACTTATGCCAAAAGTACATGGATGGTCCTAGTGGTTTGCACTTTGTAACGCATTTAGTCCCCAACATTTAGTGACTAAATGCGTTACAAAGTGCATACCACAGGGACCATCCATGCACTCTTGGCAAAAGTTGGGGACTAAATGCGTTTAAAAGTGCAAACCACAGGGACCATCCGTGTACTTTACTCTATGAACTATGAAAAACCTACTTTTTGAGGGTTTTTTTTTTTTTTTTTCTGAACTTTATTAATGTATGTTTGACAATAGGGAAGACAAGGGCAAGAGATGCTGCGTTGAACGCAATTCAATCACCTTTGCTAGATATTGGTATCGAGAGGGCTACAGGAATCGTTTGGAATATAACCGGTGGTAGTGATTTGACATTATTCGAGGTCCCTTTCTCTCTCTAGAAAAATACATTCATACCCACGCACACCGATTCCCACTCCCATACCCGTACATGCATATGCAGACGGTTGACTCATTTCTTTGTGCGTTAAAAATACACTATAAGCACTTTGATTCATTTCTTTTTAATCTATTTTTGCCCGTTGGATCTATTAGAGATAAAACATAACTAGAACCGACACATTCACATGAAATCGGTTGATTTTTCCACCTTTATTTGTTGAGATCAGTTCATGTTCAATGAAAAATTTTGATAATGGTGACGGGAAAACGTATATTTTAAAATGTAAATTGTTGCATTTATATATTAATTAATCTAGTCTTAAATGTCAATATGAAAGGTGAATGCTGCAGCCGAAGTCATATATGATCTTGTGGATCCAAGTGCCAACTTGATCTTTGGAGCGGTCATTGATCCATCGATAAGCGGTCAAGTAAGTTCATTCTTCTATATGATCTGATGTGGCTATTTCGACCCATTTACTTATGAATGTTTAATTGGAGTTATGTTGGGTGGTAAAGTTTATGGGTGTAAACGCGTCGAGCCGAGCGTCAGCTCATTCCAAGTCTTGGTTGTAAAGTTTAAACTAGGCTTGTTAGTAATTTATAGGCCCAAGCTTGGCTCATTTATTATAAATATTAGTTATATTGTGTATAATATAATAATTTTCTCTATATATATGTACTATTTACTTTTTTTATAATAGTTATACATAATAATATTCGTTCATGAAATATTGTGTTTGCTGTATACACATTATCATATTTATATAACTAATATTCTCATTTAGGCTCGTGAGCCTAATTCAGCTCACTATATAACTAATATTCTCATTTAGGCTCGTGAGCCTAATTAAGCTCACTATATGAATGCTCGTTTATTTAATGAGCTCAAAGTTAGGCTCGGCTCAAATCGACCTCGAGTGGCTGGGTTCACTTACAACAGCTCACTTCACTCATATAAGCGCATATGATGCAAATTAACTTCCTGACTTGATTAGAAAAAAAAAAAAACTATATATCGGGTTTTTTCTCTTGGTTCAGGTTAGCATAACTCTTATAGCAACTGGGTTCAAACGACAAGAAGAAAGTGACGGACGGACTCTCCAGGTATCACTTCAACCACAACGTTGATCACACGATTTTAACTATTTTTTAAGTTAACTGAATAATAAACTTGGTCAAATGTAGGGTGGTCAGGCGGATGCAGTTGGAATGAACCGACGAGCACCAGCATTCTCAGAAGGCGGCTCAGTAGAAATCCCAGAGTTTTTAAGGAAGAAAGGACGCTCACGCTATCCACGAGCGTAAATTTATAATTTTACTTTTTTGCCCTTGTGATATACTAAGTATGGTTGTGTAGGTAGAAGATTGTAAAGTGGTTGGCAACTATATTACTTGCTGCCAAGACTGTTTAAATTAGAGGTTTAGAGTTGTTACCATTGTAATGATCATACTTTGTTGGTGTTCAAACATGTTAAATAAAACAATATATCTATCCTGTTGGTTCAGTTCTGTTTATACATGATGGAAAACAATAAAATACATACCTGTCACAGCAGAAAGTGCAGTGGAGAATCCAGTAATGGAGTTCGACATGCTTGTCATCGTGATCTGGTTCCTCCTTAGGGTGCTGATTGATGATGGGGCTTAGAAATCGAATAGGGGATTCGATTAGGAGAGGAGGTCGAATTATTGATGTTATGGCTAATGGGTTGTGTCTAATGTGTAACTGAGTAACCCTTTAACCTCCACATAATTCTCCTTATATAAGCACCCAGGAGGAAACCTAATTAGTTAATAAGGGTAATATGGTCCATCAACAATTACCAACTAATTATTTAATAGGTTATTATATATTTTGATCTTTATTATGTAAATGATTATAATGGCTATAGATTAAATATTAATACATAATATATTTAATCTTACATTCTCCCACTTAGCCGAGTAATCATTTACTATGAGTATTAGATAAGCCTGATCAGGAGTTAACACTCATTTTAGCCTTAAACAACTACTATAGCAGAGAAATACAGCCGTTGAATCATTATGCGACTCAGGACCCTCATTAATCATACTATAGCCTTAATTTAAAACCTAATCGTTATGATCAAAATACGCATAAGCCCTTTGTTTGATTTGTAACTTCATTTGTCAATATGCCATTATACCGGTTGAACATATTCTAAGAGACATACAAAATCAAACTGAGGAAATTTCATTAACATAAAACATAAGCTAGTACAATATGCTCAAATAAGGTCTTTACTAAATCCCATATTCCGAACATGTTCTTCATAAACCTTAGGAGGGAGACCTTTAGTCATCGGATCCGCAAGCATATCCTTAGTACTAATATACTCGATACAAAGATTATTTTCCTCAACTCGTTCTCGTACGAACAAATATTTTGTATCGAGATATAAACCAGCTCCAGTCGAACTGTTACTGTTCGAGAAACTAACGGCAGCTGAATTATCACAGTAAAGCTTCAATGGTCTAGAAATGGAATTTACGATTTTGAGTCTAGTGATCAGATTTCTAAGCAACATTCCATGACAGGTTGCGTTATAAACAGCAATGTACTCTGCCATCATTGTGGAAGTTGTGGTCAACTGTTGTTTATGACTCTTCCATGAGATAGGGCCGCCTGCTAACATAAAGATATAGCCCGAAGTGGATTTCTTGTCATCTTTGCACTTTGCAAAGTCAGAATCAGAATAGCCCACCACTTCTAAATGATCACTTCTTCTATAAGTCAGTTTATAGTCTTTCGTCCCTTGCAGATATCGAAGTACCTTCTTAGCTGCTTTCCAGTGATCTAGGCCAGGATTAGTCTGATAACGGCCTAGCATTCCAGCAATATAAGCGATATCTGGACGAGTACAGACTTGAGCATACATCAAGCTCCCGACTACTGACGCGTAAGGTATCTGGCTCATTTGCTCCTTCTCAACCTCTGTTGTCGGACACTGAAATGAACCAAAAACATCTCCCTTAACTACTGGAGCGACGGAGGGTTTGCACTGTTGCATGTTATATCGTGTAAGGACACGATCTATGTAGGCCCTTTGGGACAATCCTAAGATCCCTTTGAGTCTATCTCGGTGAATTTCGATGCCAATGACGTAAGAAGCCTCTCCGAGATCCTTCATGTCGAAGTTATGCGAAAGTAACCGCTTCGACTCATGCAACATGTCTAAACTATTACTTGCCAATAGAATATCATCTACGTAAAGGACAAGTATAGTAAAATTGCTCCCACTCATCTTGAGGTAGGTGCATTGATCCACTTGATTCTTCATAAAACCTTGCTTCTTTATGACTTCATCAAACTTGAGGTACCATTGACGTGATGCTTGTTTTAACCCGTAAATGGATTTCTTCAACTTACAGACTAGATGCTCCTCACCTTCAGGTTTAAAGCCTTCAGGTTGTTTCATGTAAACATCTTCGTCCAAATCTCTGTTAAGGAAAACGGTTTTAACGTCCATCTGATGTAACTCCAAATCAAAATGAGCTACTAGGGCCATGACGATCCTTAATGAATCTTTACGAGAGACAGGTGAAAACGTCTCTTGATAATCAATTCCCTCTTTCTGAGTGTAGCCATTTGCAACCAATCTCGCTTTGTAGCGTTCAACGTTACCATTCGGATCCAGTTTTGTTTTGAATACCCATTTACATCCTACGGGTTTGGCTCCGTTGGGTAATTCTACCAAATCCCAAACGTCATTTTTCTTCATGGATTCAAGCTCATCAATCATCGCTTTATTCCATTCAGAAGACTGATCACTGCTAATGGCTTCATTGTAAGAGATAGGATCATTGAGCTTTCCAGCATCCATTTCAGTCAGGTAGGTAACATAATCATCCCAATTAGTAGGCCTTCTTTGCCTAGATGACCTCCTGAGTGGATTATCGGGTTCAGCGTTGTCTTGGTTTTGAGCGTTTGATGTGCCTTCGTCATGAGGTATAATGGGTTCTGATTGTAGAGGTAAATTTGGAGTTGGTGCAGTAGTTTCTGGTACAGTAGTTGCATTGGGTACAAGAGGAGTAATCGGAGTAATGGTAAGCGACGAGTCTCTCCCCCCGCGTCTTGTACTTCTTGCAATTCTTCGTAAGGGTTGGTACTGCTCCCACTGACCTTGAAATCCTCCAGGAACGCGGCACGCTTGGTTTCAACAATACGGGTGACATGAGAAGGACAATAGAAACGATAACCCTTAGAGTTCTCAGGATACCCGATAAAGAAACAGGTAACTGTTTTAGGGTCAAGTTTCCTTAGGAAAGGATTGTAAAGTTTTGCTTCAACAATGCAGCCCCATACTTTCATATATTTAAGACTCGGTTTCCTTCCTGTCCAAAGTTCATAAGGAGTTTTAGGGACAGACTTAGAAGGAACTCTATTGAGTATATGAACAGCTGCTTTTAACGCTTCAGTCCAGAGGAATAATGGTAAATTAGTGTTGGCTAACATACTGCGCACCATGTTCATAAGGGTACGGTTTCTTCTTTCAGCGACACCGTTCTGCTGAGGTGTACCAGGCATGGTGTATTGGTTCACAATCCCCTGGCCCTTCAAGCGCAAGAAGGAATTGCGTCTTTAAGGGAAAACGTTGACACTCTTATTGTAATTCCAAATGACAAATTATTAACGGCAGTTTCTCCGTCTACACCCGTAACGGAAGCTTTTAATTTGGCTGATGATATTCTTAGACAAGGTGTTCGTGGCATCTCGGATATAATAACCGTAAGAAAATTCATTAAACGTTATGTTATGAGGGTGACAGTGTTGATATCCCGGTTTTTTTTAGATTGCATGAGTTGATGTTATTTTGCAGATACCAGGATTGGTTAATGTCGATTTTGCTGATGTACGAGCAATTATGGCGAATGCGGGCTCGTCGTTAATGGGGATAGGAACCGCAACCGGTTAGTATGAACTAGAGTAAAGTACACGGATGGTCCCCGTGGTTAACTAAAATTTTGGATTTTGTTAACTAGTTTTTCAAAAGTACACAGATGGTCCCTGTGGTTTGCAATTTGCCAATTTGTTACGTATTTAATCTCCAACTTATGCCAAAAGTACATGGATGGTCCTAGTGGTTTGCACTTTGTAACGCATTTAGTCCCCAACGTTTAGTGACTAAATGTGTTACAAAGTGCATACCACAGGGACCATCCATGCACTCTTGGCAAAAGTTGGGGACTAAATGCGTTTAAAAGTGCAAACCACAGGGACCATCCGTGTACTTTACTCTATGAACTATGAAAAACTTACTTTTTTGAGGGTTTTTTTTCTTCTGAAATTTATTAATGTATGTTTGACAATAGGGAAGACAAGGGCAAGAGATGCTGCGTTGAACGCAATTCAATCACCTTTGCTAGATATTGGTATCGAGAGGGCTACAGGAATCGTTTGGAATATAACCGGTGGTAGTGATTTAACATTATTCGAGGTCCCCTTCTCTCTCTAGAAAAATACATTCATACCCACACACACCGATTCCCACTCCCATACCCGTATATGCATATGCATATGCAGACGGTTGACTCATTTCTTTGTGTGTTAAAAATACACTATAAGCACCCATTTGACTCATTTCTTTTTAATCTATTTTTGCCTGTTGGATCTATTAGAGATAAAACATAACTAGAACCGACACATTCACATGAAATCGGTTGATTTTTCCACCTTTATTTGTTGAGACTTGAGATCAGTTCATGTTCAATGAAAAAGTTTGATGTTATAACCAATAATGACAAAATAGGGGAACTTCATTTTTACCAAAATCTTTGCTATTGTTAAAGATTGATCATGGTGACGGGAAAACGTATATTTTAAAATGTAAATTGTTGCATTTATATTAATTAATCTAGTCTTAAATGTCAATATGCAAGGTGAATGCTGCAGCCGAAGTCATATATGATCTTGTGGATCCAAGTGCCAACTTGATCTTTGGAGCGGTCATCGATCCATCAATAAGCGGTCAAGTAAGTTCATTCTTCTATGTTGTGGCTATTTCGACCCATTTACTTGAATGTTTAATTGGAATTATGTTGGGTGGTATTAAAATATAGTTAGTTAAAAAAGGAAATGGTTCAAATGGGCCGGAACTATCCCAAAAGCGTTAATGCGTAAAGCCTATTATTGCAATATTCAAAAACATAGATTTCTAATGTATTGGTAGATTCTTTGTAATTAATTTTTTGTCCCGGTTATCTGACCCACCCATTTTGTCACCCGTTACATGTCTTGTCTTCTTTTGGCCTAAACTGTTCATCCTTTCAAATTGTGGTGTTTTTTTATTATTATTATTATTATTTTTTTTTTTCAAAACTGATCTTTTGTTTACAGCCAAAAAAAAAATAATAATAATAATAATAATCCAAATATGGTGGTTAAAGTCAACCGTTTTTTTTTTTTTAATTTTGGGTGTAAACGCGTCGAGCCGAGCGTCAGCTCATTCCAAGTCTTGGTTGTAAAGTTTAAACTAGGCTTGTTAGTAATTTATAGGCCCAAGCTTGGCTCATTTATTATAAATATTAGTTATATTGTGTATAATATAATAATTTTCTCTATATATATGTACTATTTACTTTTTTTATAATAGTTATACATAATAATATTCGTTCATGAAATATTGTGTTTGCTGTATACACATTATCATATTTATATAACTAATATTCTCATTTAGGCTCGTGAGCCTAATTCAGCTCACTATATAACTAATATTCTCATTTAGGCTCGTGAGCCTAATTAAGCTCACTATATGAATGCTCGTTTATTTAATGAGCTCAAAGTTAGGCTCGGCTCAAATCGACCTCGAGTGGCTGGGTTCACTTACAACAGCTCACTTCACTCATATAAGCGCATATGATGCAAATTAACTTCCTGACTTGATTAGAAAAAAAAAAAAACTATATATCGGGTTTTTTCTCTTGGTTCAGGTTAGCATAACTCTTATAGCAACTGGGTTCAAACGACAAGAAGAAAGTGACGGACGGACTCTCCAGGTATCACTTCAACCACAACGTTGATCACACGATTTTAACTATTTTTTAAGTTAACTGAATAATAAACTTGGTCAAATGTAGGGTGGTCAGGCGGATGCAGTTGGAATGAACCGACGAGCACCAGCATTCTCAGAAGGCGGCTCAGTAGAAATCCCAGAGTTTTTAAGGAAGAAAGGACGCTCACGCTATCCACGAGCGTAAATTTATAATTTTACTTTTTTGCCCTTGTGATATACTAAGTATGGTTGTGTAGGTAGAAGATTGTAAAGTGGTTGGCAACTATATTACTTGCTGCCAAGACTGTTTAAATTAGAGGTTTAGAGTTGTTACCATTATAATGATCATACTTTGTTGGTGTTCAAACATGTTAAATAAAACAATATATCTATCCTTCATTCCAATTTAATTATATTCAATCCCAAAAAAAATCTAAATATTTTGATAAAAGGGAAATTGGATTTTAATAATCTCATTTGGAGGTGGTTGACCAATAATGACCCCACTTTCAAATATTGTTACTAGCAGTCTCACCGTTAGTTTTTTTTTCTTCCGAATTTTAAACTGATGTTTTAGGACTTTTGATCAGAACGATGATACGAGTCCATTCATGTAAACCTTACATTAAAACGGTGCTTCAATTTGGGTGTGTAAACTTTCAATTAACAAAAATCAAGCCGTTAGAGTATCATTTCAAGGTAAGTTTTACATGAATTGACTCGTATCCTCGTTCTAATCAAAAGCCCTAAAACAACGGTCTGAAATTCGGAAAAAAAAAACTTAACGGAGGTCCAATGAGAAAAAAATATTTAAAATGTGAGACTAGGGCTGGCATATCATGTATACCCCGTACACGATAAGACACGACACGATAAGACACGATACACGAAATCCCATACACGAACACGACACGATATACACGAAAATTACCTGTTAATACCTGTTAACATGACTGTTCGACTGTTATAAATGAAAATTACCTGTTAATACCTGTTAACACGAACAAAAACACGAACACGACGTGCTATCTGAGAGTTACAGAGAGAGTTTAGGTTTTTTTTTTTTTTATAATTGAATGAGGAATGAAAATAGAAAGGAATTAAGGAACCCATACGCACATGGCTGATGAGTTTTATTTAATTTAATTTCTTATCATGTACTAACGGGTATTAACAGGTAAACAAGTATTTAACCTGTTTATACACGAAAATTAACAGGTAATCTCGTGTCTACCTGTTTGGTACACGATACCTGTTAAGGCCATACACGATACCTGTTAACTTCGTGTAGGTTCGTGTTGTGTATTCGTGTAAAATTGCCAGCCCTATGTGAGACTGCCAATGACAATACTTAAAAAGTGTGATTATTATTGGTCAACCATCTCTAGGTGAGATTATCAAAAATCCAATTTCCCTTGATAAAATCATAAATTAAATCACATTGATATTAAAATTTTGTTGGCCACACAAAGGAACATGTGGTAGAAGAGCAAGATTTAACATGTGGTAGAACTTAGAAGAGCAAGGTTTTTCTTATGAGACAAGAATCATTACAAGTAGGGATAGTTAAAAGCACCATCACATAATATCTGTGACTTGTTTTCGCACTCGTATTCTATTCTTACTCCACACGACACGCGTTAGGGGTGTTGTGGTTGCAACAAATAGTGTGCATCCTAAAGAAACCAAAAGGTAGACAAACTATAGGTCAAGTGATTAGAGTTTAGTGAGATCACTTGGGATTTATACCATTGTACATATGTAGGAGCTATAACACATTTTCATTTGAGTTGTTAGTTTGTTATAATATTTAATACTCTTTGGACATCTATAATGTGGCACGTTAGCCGAATTAAAGTGGGTTGTTACATTAATGATATCAGAGTTTAGGCTCGTCATGTAACAGAAACACTATAAACTATGAGTCTATGAGGATTGAGTAGAAAAAGGTTAGGACTCTATTAGTTATTTATTAGGATTATGTTATATCATAAAGTTCATTTGTGACCAATTCAATTTCCATTAATAACTTAGCATACCATTAAGATACATGAGGGTCATCCATGACTCATTTGTAAGCCAAAATGACGATTATACTTGATAAATGTTATTATAGAATCAATATTTTATTTATATGCTATTGAAATCCTGTTGTGTAGATTGATGTTCATATTGATGTTCTGTATACCGCCTCCTTAAATTTATACAACTTAAATTGGGGTTTTCTTGTTTGTTAATGATAAAATTTAGACAAAAAAGATATTTGATTAGTTAATGTAGAAAAACTTATATAAGAGTAAATTACAAAACTCGTCCTTTATGTATGCTACTTATTGCAAACTCTGTCATTTATCTTTAATAAGTACAAAAATTGTACTCGATGTTTGCAAACCTTTACACATTATGTCCTTTAGCCCTAACTCTGTTATTTTTCATGGTTAAATCAGGCCAAGGGCACCCCACATGAGGGTATTTTGGTAATTTTACTAATTTATTAAAAATATCTCTAATAAAGAAAATAATAAAAAAGAAATTTAAATAATTAAACATATATTAAAATTAATCCTCTCCATTAATTGATTTTCTTTCTCTCTCTTAACTCTCTTTTTTTCTCCCTCTCTCTAACTTCCTGATCCCACCATCAATCTAACACCACCACTACCACCACTCTAGAACCGCCACCATCAACAACCCCCAAACTGCCCGGATTTCCTGTTACACCAACCGATAATGATGGAACACAATTTTGAAATTTTGATCGCAATAAGAACAGATAAATCGTTGATTACCTTCTAAAAGTGCTTCGGATCCTTCCTCCTGTGTTACATTCAATGCTCTTAAAAGTATGGCTATGTTCTGCGAATTCTTCGGATCCAATACTCGGTTTTCCTGCATTGCCTGAGGTGCACCCGGTTTCCGACTATCTTCTTTCTTCGTTGAGCCTCTGTCACCCGACCACCACCACCACCTGAGAAGATGAAATAGAAGGTGGTGGAGGATCGGAAACCGATTGAGAAGATGAAATAGAAGTTTTTGGGTTTGGAGATGAAGGTGGAGTGAATGCAGATTGGGGATGCGGAACAGTTCGCCGAAAACGCGTTTGAAGATCGGAGAAAGTTGTTTCAGATCTGTTGTAAACCGTCGACCGTACCGTACATCAGATAAGTTTGTTTGGGGTTAGTAGCTTAAATGTAGATTAGGGTTTGAATTTGGATTGTGGTTTGATAAGGAGTAGTGTTGGCATCTTGATTTTCCGTCCGTTGGTGGGGGGTTTTGCAGCAGAAGTGGAGGTGCGGTGGTGGAGGTTCGGTGGTGATGATGGAAGTACGGTTGACGGTGGTGGAGGTGCGGTGGTGATAGTGCAGGTGTGGTGTGGTGGCAGGTGGGTGGTGGTGTTGGTGGTTGCAGGTGTGGTGTGGTGGCAAGTGGGTGTTGGTATTTTTATATATGTTTAATTATTTAAATTTCTTTTTTTTATTTTCTTTATTAGGAATATTTTTAATAAATTAGTAAAATTACCAAAATACCCTCATGTGGGATACCCTTGGTCTGATTTAACCATGAAAAATAACAGAGTTAGGGCTAAAGGACATAATGTGTAAGGGTTTGCAAACATCGAGTACGGTTTTTGTACTTATTAAAGATAAAGGACATAGTTTGCAATAAGTAGCATACATAAAGGACGAGTTTTGTAAGTTACTCCTTATATAATAAAAAAGTATGAAAATACCTAATTTTAATTTCCTGATTTTGAATTGTGGATAATTGGCTTGACAGCTGAAAAACTGGATTTTAGTGTTGGTAGGGTTAGGATGTTAAAGGATATCTCATCAATTTTTAAATATCAATATTCTTTTGTGGACAATACATTAAATGCATTTGTCTAACACACTACTAGAAAAAAAAACAACTGACGTATAAAAAAAAGTATTAATAAATATGAAAGATACCCTTGGTAACTATCAACTTACTAGCGACGCATAATCAAAAACCAGGTCGAAGAGAAACCTTAAGACCACCGAAGAAAAATCCGAAATTTGAAATGAGTAGTGGATGTTATTAAACTCGATTGTAACAATGATGAAGGTGCACAATGGAAAGGGAAGAGATCCAGAGCGATTAGGGTTAAGGGTGAAGGAATTTAAGCAATTTTATGCAGCTTTGACATTTATAAATCAAACACATTTTAAATTTTGAAATCCGTTTTTTATTTCATCGTCTTAAAAAAGTGGTGCTAACCAAACGGGTCGATAGTATCTTATTAGTGGAGATGGATATGATCAGCTGGTTCCGCTGGTAGCATGATAATACGCTAGTGGTTCTCAGTAATCCAAAATTTGCCGTTCAAAAAAAGTAGGGCTGCAAACGAACCGAACAAACACGAACAAGACCTTGTTCGTGTTCGTTTGTTAAGAAATATATGTGTTCGCGAACCGTTCACGAACACTTATCGAACGAGATTTTATGTTCGTGTTCGTTTGTTAAGGAAATGAACTTGTTCGTGTTCGTTTGTGTTTGTTTATTAATTTTAGGCAACGGACGTTGACGAACACAAATGAGCACAAACTAATGTTTATGAACACAAATGGAAACAAATGAACACAAACAATCGTTCATGAATAAAATATATAATATACGGACACTTATTAGATATTTAATTTGTCGAAATTTTGAAGTATTTAAATAAATATAAAAACTAAAAACACTAATGAACTTTCGAACACAAACAAACACGTTACCGAACGTTCACGAACATAAACGAACGAACACGACCTCTGTTCATGTTTGTTTATTTAACTAAACGAACGAAATTTCTTGTTCGTGTTCGTTTGTTTAATAAACAAACAAACTTCCCGCCGAACGGTTCACGAACTGTTCGCCGAACATTTGGTTCGTTTGCAGCCCTAAAAAAAGTATCTTATTAGTAAAAACCATATATCAATTCACTATATGCTTATTGGTGGTGTCAAAACCAAAAAGGAGAGATGATTGTTTGAAGGTGTCGGGTGGGTAAAGGACAAAATATGCTAATTGTGGTGCTTCTAAGGCTATAGGGTGTGGTTGGAGCCCCATGTAGCTTTATCAAGTCCACGTAGGATCCACGTAGATCCATGTCAGCAATGGAGCCTCCCTTTAATTTGTAGGGTGTGGATGGAGCCCCCTATTAAACAAAATTAAAAAAAAAAATTGATTGGTTTAAAAGTTGTGGGCCCCACCTGATAATGCCCTTCGAGTTCGTTACCACGGTGGCGGACGTTCAATGGCGCCCCGACATAGCGCCGGGGGTGTGAACGATGGCGGGGGTGGGGCGCTATAGAGTGCCAGCTGGGTTGGGTGGCGCCCCCACACCCTCCAGCCTAATATGATCTGAGTTGTCTTGTAAGAAAATAACTAAGTTGTCTTGTACGAAAATAACTAAGAATATATAATAATGGCAAGAACAATAATAAAAAAAGTTTAAATGTCATTTTAGTCCCTGTGGTTTGGGTTATTTTGCCAGTTTAGTCTAAATGTTTGAAACGTGGCCTTTATAGTCCGAATAGTTTAAAACGTTGCCATTGTAGTCCACTGGGTTAACTTCATCCCATTTTTCTGTTAACGAGAAGGGCAATTCGGTCATTTTATATGGCCGAATTGCCCTTCTAGTTAGCAGAATTACATAAAAATGATTGAATTGCTCTTCCAGTTAACAGAAAAAATGAATGAAGTTAACCCAGTGGACTAAAATGGCAACATTTGAAACTATTTGGATTAAAATGGCAACGTTTCAAACCTTTGGACCAAACTGGTAAAATGGGCCCAACCACAGGAACTAAAATGTCATATAACTCATAATAAAAATAAAAAGGCAAATTAGATTTAAATAATCTCAACTTTCTTAATTTCGCCGATAAAATCTCAACTCAGTTATTTGCCGATAATAACCTGAACTGGTCCACTTTTGCGGATAACAGTCTGTGTTAAAAATAGTTTAACGGAGTTAAGTTTTTTTCCGAATTACAAACCGTTGTTTTAGGGCTTTTGATTAGAACGAGGATACGAGTTGATTGCTGTAAAATTTACCTCGAAATACTGTCCCAAACGACGAAAACGGTGCTTCAATTCGGGTGTTTGAACTTTCAATTAACAAAAATAAAGCCGTTTAGAGCACAATTTCGAGATAAATTTCACATAAATCGACTCGTATCCTCGTTCTGATCAAAATCCCTAAAACATCGGTTTGTAATTCGGAAAAAAACTTAACTCCGTTAAGCTATTTTTAACGGCGGACTATTATCGGCCAAAAGTTGACTAGCTCGGATTATTATCAGCAAATAACTGAGTTAAGATTATTATCGGCCAAATTAAGAAAGTTGCGATTATTTAAATCAAATTTCCCAATAAAAAAAATACTTTTAAGACAAAATCTGGCCAGTAAAAAATATACAAAGGTATGAACTTTGTAAACCGAACACGTGCACTTTTCAAAAACCATACAAAAGTGAAAAAACGGTAGACGTGCATTAACACAAACCCAACCCCACCTCTTATTCTACATGTACATATATCTTCTCTACCATTTTCATTTTCTTCATTCAAAATATGGACACACACAAAAACCCCAATTCTATTCAAACCATCACCACCCACAACCACCATCCACAACATCTCAACACCACCACAACACCGCCACAACAAACGACGGAAGAGAGCGGAAGAGAGAGGTTGAGGAGGCACCAGGTGGAGATGGCGGGTCGGGTTTGGATCCCCGACGTATGGGGACAAGAAGACATGCTAAAAGATTGGATAGATTGCAATGTTTTTGACTCTTCTTTAGGGAACAACTCTATAATGTCCGCAAGAACGGCTATGGTTCAACAAGCAAGATCAACGGTCAAGATTAAAAACCGGTGTTAAACTTAGTAACCACCGATACGTGAATCGAATGATGGTGATCGCATCGGAAATAGCCAATTTTCTAGTAGTGCTAAACGTATCTCATCCCTTGTGAATTTTACTGACGCATCATCACTCTACTTTTTTTTTTCATAGGGGATGAGTTAAGCATATAGGGGTATTTTTAGTCTCAAGTAAGTGAGTTAAATATCATTTTAGTCTCTGTTGTTTGGATCATTTTGCCAGTTTAGTCTAAAGCTTTGAAACGTTGCTATTTTAGTCCAAATAGTTTGAAACGTTGCCTTTTTCGTCCAGTGGGTTAACTTCATCTATTTTTTTAGTTAACAAAAAGGGCAATTCGGTCATTTTATATGTAATTCTGTTAACTAAAAGGGCAATTCGACCATATAAAATGACCGAATTGCCCTTATCGTTAACATAAACAAATGGATGAAGTTAACCCAGCGGACTAAGTGGCAAAGTTTGAGAACTATTTGGACTAAAATGACAACGTTTCAAACATTTGGATTAAACTAGCAAAATCACCAAACCACAAAGACTAAAATGGCATTTAATCCGTGTAAGAGGATATCGGATAACTTTTATGCTTTTCTTTATATGTACAAGTCTGCTATAAAATTTATGTCATGGTTCCTAAGTTCGTTTAACTTTGTTTATAACATTAAACTAGGTTGTTGGTATGTACTTGCAAATGCAGGATCGTCAATAATGGGGATAGAACTGCAACAGGTTAGTATCAAATAAAAAAAGGAAGTTAATATTCACACAAGTTTCAAACACACGAATCTGTACTTGTAGCACCATATATGTTTCTTATGTTTGATTTTTATTTTTTTAACGTGTTTTAGTCGCATGCGGACGGCTAAACCATTTTAATTAGGGGATTAATAAATAAATTATTTTGAAAGTCCCAATAAACCAAGATACTATTGGGTAGCATTTGTTATGCAGTAATAAGAGACGGAATTGAATAGAATATTGAAAGAGAATGAAAAAAGGAAAAGTTACCAAATAATCAGTTGACTAAAACTTTTTTCAAAAATGTCAACCTCCTACGGCGGTGGAGAGACTCATGATGTGTGGGATGCGTCTGTGGAGCGAAACCCAATGAAAAATAGACACTTGGCTATGGGATGCGCCCGGCGAGTTTCTGAGCGTCCAACGAGTTTTTCGATGAGTTGCAGGTTTCCAGAACAAAATTATAAAGTTAGTAAATACATACAAATTTCTGATTGTTTTGAGTTCTATTATAGAAGTTACATCATTAAATGGCAACAAGTGAAAAGGTGATAAGTTACAAGTAAATGAAACCTTACCTCTGATCACTTTCACCTATTTTGGATCTTTCTTTTCCACCCCCGAAAACATCATGACAAAGGTCCTTCATGGAGGTAGATACCTGGCTTGATTTACACAGTAAGATTATGTCATTCACATTTTGCACAATCATACAAAGATCTCTATATATGTAACTCGCCGGAAACCTACAACCCGTCGGAAAACTTGCCGGACGCTTCCGAAACTCGCCGGACGCCTCCCATGCATGATGCCTCGCTCCCAAGGACGCATCCCGTGGCCACGTGTCCATTTTTTATTGGGTTTCGCTCCACAGATGCTTCCCGTGCTTGAAAGACGCATCCCGCGCATGATGCGCCTCTCCACTGACGTATGAGGTTGACATTTTTGAAAAAAAGTTTTGGTCAACTGATATTTTGGTAATTTTCCCTGAAAAAAAATGCGTTTGACTTGTCAAAGTAATGAAATCACCCATTACATAAGGAATTTCATTCCATCTAAACACCTCAAATTCATTCCGTCAATCCCCTTGTTTTTTTCATTCCATTCCATTTCCTCTCTCACCACTCATCACCATCACCGACCGCCACCACCGGCGCCGCCACCGCTGACCGCCGCCTCCGCCACCACCACTGAGTCATTTCATCCATTTGTCTATTCCATTACCTCATCCATTTCATTCCCTCGTCTATTCCATTACCCAATACCAAACAGACCCTTGTAGTTTTGGTTACAATATATATGCATTTAAACATCAGGTTTCCGTTGAGAATAATTCAAGGGACTACATATTCACACACCCAATAATCTATTTGCACACTGACCTATAAGACTCGTCCATGGTTGTACGAGTCGTATAGGGTTTTTGTTGATTCCCACGCCAGACCATTTGGTCAAACCTAGTACACAGTCACATCAATCTTATAGACGCCACGTATAGGGTTATACAAGGGGTATATAAGACTGATTTGACTATGATACGATGCTGTATGGGCACGTGAATAAATGTATACGACGCATATAGGTCTATACGCGATGTATACATTTGAAAATGCACTTTACAAATAATGGCATGCAGACAGTTCTTCTTCATTATGCATTCCTCATTCGTTGATTCCTCATTTTTTGTTTGATCAATTGTCAGCTTCATATTCATTCAACACTTTACAAATGTCATCGTTTTGGGATGGAAACTATTTCTTTGGGCAATATTCTAATGAGGCATGCGTGCCTGAAACCGATATGGTAACATTTATTAACTTAACTTCTTTGTTGTTTTGATTACTAAATATATATCATACCGTTGTTTGAGGAAGAGTCGGGCGTTCCTGATTCTAACGATGAGGAAGAGGTTGTGTCTGGCGTTCATCTTGATCAAAACAGACCGTTGCTAGATTTGAACGATCCCCGCTGTTGATGATCGATATTATCCGGCACAACAAAGGTATCTGAATTACAGATACAGGTGTTAGTATTTTTACATGCAAGAAGACTATCCGGATAACAGATGATACAGTGGTCAACCCCTAAACACACCACCGTGTCATGATGAGTATTCCCTAACTCAGGCAATCCGTACGAAACGAACAATGTATCACATTCTTTGTACGTGCAACAAGACTATCCGGATGGCGGAGGATACAGTGGCGAATCTCTAAACTCACCACCGTATGATGATGAGCCACCCTCTAACCCGGGGAATCCATATCAAACTAACAAGGTATCACATTCATTTAGTTACGTGAGACAATGATATACGTTGTAAAAAGAATTAAATAAAATTAAGAGAAAAATGCCCGGATAGTCCCTGTGGTTTTGGCTTTTTTCACCTATAGTCCCCAACTTTCTAAAACTACCTGAATAGTCCCCAACTTTTCATTTTTTGTTCCCGGATAGTCCCTGGGTCTAACTTCAGTTTGTTTTCTCTGTTAAGTGGGTGTGAAATTACAAAAATACCCTTAATAATTAATAAAAAAAAACCTAACCTTTTACCCACCCCCACCCATTTCCCTTTCCCCTTTTCTTCTCTCTGACCGAATCACCTATCACCAGTTTTCCCTCTCTCTCTCCCTACTCTTTCTCCCTGGTACCACCATCACCTCCACCGCAGCCATCACCACCGACCACCACCACCATCATCACAACTACCCCTGCCACAAAAATATATCAACAGGAAACCGAATGGAATAAGGAAATATATACTGAAACGAAACGCGTTGCGATGGCCGTAGTGTCTCCAGTGAGTTCCCGGTTGTTCCGCCGCCGTCTCGATTCTCCGGCGAAGAGCGTGAAGTTCCGGTGATAATGGCGACGTGTAAATAAAGAGTTTTAGTCGATGACTGTTGTCTTGTTTATATGCTAATTACCACCGACAATCAATACATGGAAAGAATTGATCGTGAATTTGATTCGGGTAATACTAGTTTCCAAGATTAAACGATTTGGTCTGAATTTCCGGGATACAAATAGTAGATTACGCTTCAATTTGACTCGTTTGGCGTACAGGTTCAAGATCTTAGAATCTGGAACAATATTTTTGGTTTAAAATTGATATGGCAATGATCTTGATTGATCCGAAAGTCACCGCAAGGAATCACAAGAATGGCGGTTTATTGTTTTGAACAAATTCCAGCAAAAAGACATTTCTAGTCCCTAAAGTGGTGGTTGAACTGGTACATAAAGGTGATGAAGATTGCGGGGGTGGTGATGATGGCAGAAGTGGTGGTTATGGCAGGGGTAGTTGTGACGATGGTGGTGGTGGTCGGTGGTGATGGCTGCGGTGGAGGTGATGGTGGTACCAGGGAGAAAGAGTAGGGAGAGAGAAAAAGGGAAAATTGGTGATGGTGATTCGGTCGGAGAGAAGAAAAGGGGAAAGGGAAAGGGGTGGGGGTGGGTAAAAGGTTAGGTTTTTTTTTATTAATTATTAAGGGTATTTTTGTAATTTCACACCCATTTAACAGAGAAAACAAACTGAAGTTAGACCCAGGGACTATCCGGGAACAAAAAATGAAAAGTTGGGGACTATTCAGGTAGTTTTAGAAAGTTGGGGACTATAGGTGAAAAAAGGCGAAACCACAGGGACTATCCGGGCATTTTTCTCTAAAATTAATGAATATAAATGTAAGTTAACTGTATCAGTGTTTCAACTTTTCATGTCTTTAAAAGAACTAAAGGTAGCCAACACGCCGTGCCCCGCGAGCCATATAGTCCCTCTCCTCGCTGGTGGCGAGAGGCTCGCGTACTGAGAATACGGTTTCGGCCATAACTTCTTCGTTTCATCTCTGTTTTCTTCACTGTTTTCGCCTACGGGTTCATAATTCAATTCTCTATCTTATCATCTTATCATGATGAGTATTCCCTAACTCAGGCAATCCGTACGAAACGAACAATGTATCACATTCTTTGTACGTGCAACAAGACTATCCGGATGGCGGAGGATACAGTGGCGAATCTCTAAACTCACCACCGTATGATGATGAGCCACCCTCTAACCCGGGCAATCCATATCAAACTAACAAGGTATCACATTCATTTAGTTACGTGAGACAATGATATACGTTGTAAAAAGAATTAAATAAAATTAATGAATATAAATGTAAGTTAACTGTATCAGTGTTTCAACTTTTCATGTCTTTAAAAGAACTAAAGGTAGCCAACACGCCGTGCCCCGCGAGCCATATAGTCCCTCTCCTCGCTGGTGGCGAGAGGCTCGCGTACTGAGAATACTGTTTCGGCCATAACTTCTTCTTCTTCACCGTTTTCGCCTACGGGTTCATAATTCAATTCTCTATCTTATCATCTTATCAAATATCCATTTTCATTCTATGAGAATCCTTCACTAAGCCCAAACCTCCTCCCGTGTGCTCTTTTGTTCAGCGTTTCAGCTCGTTTTCACTCCCGGGACCCTGTGAAGCACACAAAACACCATAATACACAAAACCAATGATAAAATGACACAAAACAACTCAAATTATTATACAAACTATACATGGAAACAAATGTAATTTGTATTACATCACATACCCTCCTTCTACCATTACTTGGCACACCGCTTTTTTCACATTTCCCATTTCCCTGGTCTGATATAGATAAGGTACTTGCGCTCAAAGAGGTAGGAGTATTTTTCTTCTCTACTCTTAAAATCCCTAGCTCGGTGGTGAATCACATTCAGACTTCCTACACATTCAATGAGTGCAATAGTAGCATTTGGTTCAACAAAAAAAAAATCAATATAAAGCATATAACTCGGATATAAATGCATTATCATGTTCAACCAATTAACTCTTAATACCTCATCCCACAACTGAAAAGATCCGAATGCTATCTTCAAATACCAATTTTACTGGGTTCTTTAATTATGTGAAATTTAGATACAATACTACATTTTGTTATTGATTTATGTGAAATTTAGATACTTTTTTTAGTAAATTTAGATCACTGATGGACCACTGGAGTATCATCATGCCACCAACGTAACCATCCGATCATATCCATCTCCACTAGGCATAATGCCTATATGTAGGAACTAGGTTCACTTTTTATTGTTTTTCTTCTTCTCTACAAATGAATAAACCATATTCATTTTATAATGAGATACTCATTCAACCCTCTTAATGTTGTCATAAACAAGATCATTAATCTTGTAATTAACAAGATCTTAATCTTTTTCATAAACAAGATCATTAATCTTGTAATTAACAAGATAATTAATCTTGTAATAAAAAAATTAAAAAGGGTTAAACTCTAACTTAATGGATGTTAAGTGGTAGTAAAAAGAAACTGCCATTCAACTTATGGCACTAGTGGAAACCGTATAACATTAACTCTCTAGTAAGTAGACTGGTTTGACCGGTCGAGCGCGCATGCAGACGCGCCTTAGTTGAACCTGCACTATGCTTCCGCGGAGACACACCTTCTTGCGCCACGCGCTAATTGGAAGTCGCTACGCATACCAGGACGGCAACTGCGCCATCTGCACTTCCGTCTTAGCCGCACGCCTAAGGAGCTTGCGCCATGCCCTGACATCCGCCTACGCCACCCAAGGGTGCGCCATAGGCAGACCAGACACCCGCCATGTATCTGACCATGCGCTCATGGACAAAAATACAAAGATAGTGTGCGAAGCTCAAAGTGCACCTGAAGGGGTAAGGTCCCAAAAAACTCATAACAAGTGCTTGGGACCATACTACAACCTTGCTTTTCAACCTTTTAACCTTGCGCGGCCGCGCACTGGTCATGCAAAAGGAAGGGTCAAGAAACAGACAACAGTCAACACTTGCGCCTCCTCCCATAAATAAACATTTCCGCTTAGCATCCGGACTTGGATACTATTTACCCAAACTTGGGATTTATCTAGCTGATTCCACACAATAAAGTATCACACCAGATCACAGCAGTGATCTTCTAGAAGAAATACAATCGTGCACCACCAAGACGGTTATAACCCTCTGAACACGTGTCACTATCTCAGGCACTCCAGAAATCATAACGAAAGCATGAAATTGGAGAGTAATCTCCACTTGGTCACTTTACACGTGGCAAATCTCCAGCCCTCGATCTAAACCACGATCCGTGTGCTCTCACGTCGGATCAAGGAGCTGGACGGAAGGAAATGCAACCGCTTACGGGGTTAGCATCTTCCGTCAACTTTTCATTAACGGGTTTTCCCGCCCAGAGACTCCCGGCTATAAATATGAGAACTATTCAAGTATGAAATTCAAGTTACACACACTTCTCAAATACATCTTCTTCTTCATAACCCATACTTATTCTCACACCGGAGTCGGGTCAAGGAGAGAACCCTTTTCTCCCCTTGGCGAGGCTAACGGTGCTTCTTTTTTGCAGAGTTGTCGGAGAAGGAGATCAGTGGTAATCGAATCAAACGAGAGGAAACTCACCTTTTTATGCGGATCCAAACCCCCTAGATATCTCGGTTCCGACCATTTATCTAGTGTTTCTTCATTGGCGCCCACCGATTCCTCTGTTTTATCAGTTTTTCATCTCGTTTCGATTCAGTTCTTTTCATTCTCTGTTTTAACATGGCAGAAAATTCATCATCCCATCGGCAAACCGGTCTTCGGCCGAACGTCGGAAACAATGTTCAAGTAGAAGGAATCCCAGAGGATGCCTCGGATGACAACGAGGTTCAATCCAATCGAGCAAACGACCCTGTCACTCCAGGAGCCTTACCAGCAAACCCTGCTCAGTCAATTTTACCACCAGGAGAAACTCCAATATCCTGGTACGTCAAGTCTCAAGGGGCACTAAACGCAGTATACACACAGCTGTGTGCTCAGACTGCTCCCTTAACTCAGTCACGAAGACCAGGATCTCGTGCAAACGCTTCCCAACGGGAGGATTCAACTTACGAGAATACAGAAGTTTATGCTAGATCCACATCGAAACATGAGTACACTCAGTCAGGAAGTCACCATAGAGAACATCATGGTGAACCACACCCTCACCGAAGGCAATCAGTTCATGAGAGGTTGGGTTCCCAACGGAACACCCACACCGATGAGTCCGATCCAACATACCGTTTAAGTGCAAATACCAGTGTGTTCAACCGATTGCAGCCAAATTACAATAAATGCAGGCCTCGTGCGGTTTATAACCCTGAGGCAGAACACAACTATGATTTAATTTATCGCCCTGCGGAAGCAGCGGAAAATTCAAAATTCATCATGGAAATAGCTTTGGCTCCGTTGGAGAAGGCTAAACTACCATCCAATGTAGGAAAGTTTAACAGGCTCACTGACCCCGATGACCACTTGAGAGTATTTACCAGCGCAGGACTGGTTGGAGGTTGGACCCTCCCGCTATGGTGCCATCTGTTCGTACAGACCCTGACTGGCCCAGCGCGAATCTGGTTCGATAACTTACCAATCGGACAGATCGAATCTTGGAAAGACTTGCGCGAAAAGTTTTTAACACATTTTAGCCAACAACGGCGTTCCATTCGTGATACATCTGACGTCATGAACATTTGGCGCCGTGATGACGAAAATCTGGAGGATTTCATCACCAGATACAATAAAGAGGTGTTGGAGATTGGCGGAGTTCATGAGCAACTAATCCGCGCTCAATTCAAGTACGCGGTTAGATGCGATGACATGATTAAGGTCTTATCTGGAACAGAGGGCCTTCCAAAAAGTTGGGAAAAGATAACGGCGGCGGCAAAGGTTTACGCGCAAACTGAAAAGAACCTTACCACAAATAGGCCACCGCCACCACACAATAGACCCGCAGACTTAAGCTCAACTGGCGAAAGAAGATTTAAGAAATAATGGCGTGAGTCTGGCTCAGGGAGTCGTTCGTCTGAAGATGCTCGCGCAAGGATCAACAAACTCACTGCGCAGAAGGAGAACAAACAGGAGAATAGGGAGACGCAGTGGACTCCCCTAATAAAGACCCCGGCGGAAGTTTTGAGTACTGAAGACTTTCAATTCAAACCTCCGATCCCCATGAAAAATAAGCGTGGACAAGACCCGGCACAATACTGCGAATATCACAAAGATAACGGGCATACCACTAACAACTGCATCTCTCTACGCACAGAAATAGAGAAAGCCCTCAAAAGCGGCGAACTCACACATTTACTCCAAAATGTGCGCAAAGAGATAAAGCAGATCACTCGGGGAGAGGAGGGCCCAAGCAAAAGGGCAAAAACTTAAAAGGCAACTCTACGACTTTCCCGCAGGAAAACACGCTCTATCAAGCAAAGCGGAAGTATTAGAGAGTAAGTTAAGTTCCACATAATTATATCAAGCAAACTTTGTAAAAGCCTCTGTGCTCTATCACTAAATAAAATCGCAAAGTTTGTATTATTTCTGTGTTTTCCTTACAAAGTGCATGCAATTTCTTTTAGTAAGCGCAAAAACATTATGGTGGTTACAAAACAAGCTTCATGAACGGTCAGTGATCATGTCACAAAAGACCATACGTTCGCACATGAGCTTTATACCAACTTTATTCACCTTACTCAATAAAAGTAATCGTACGCATGCAAAATATTGTAAAATGAAAAACAAACATATTATCCTTGGCGTTCAAATACGTCTAAACAACTATCAAACACGGTAGTGTTTCAATTACTTGCGCAGCAGCGCATCATTAAAGAAAGGGACATACATCCCAAATATTACAAGGAAATTGTTCAATACATTTTCAAACCTATGACAAATCTTCACCCTCATCCGGAAAGATTTCCTTTAGTTGCGCTACGTGATCATCAGATTGCAGCGCAACATTTATCAGCTCCATAACCGGAAGTTGCAAGTTATTAAACTCTTTCTTCAAGGCAGCAAGCGCAGCACCAGTATCCACGCCAAAAGTTGCAGATTTACTATCATCCCAGTCAACCTTTAAAGCGCTATTCACATGATGAGAGCACTCAGCATATCCTTGGGAATACCCATATCTTCGCGCGGCAACAACTAACCGCGCAACGGTTTTATCCAACTCCTCAGAGTTTAACACCGATTCAGCAACCTATAAAAGAAGAAAAGGGTAAACAACAAAGAAAGAGCATAAACAGTTCCACAACAGGGAAACAACTTACACAAGCAATCCCACGGTCTTTCAGCCACGCCATATCACCTTTTAAAAGTTCCAGCTCGCTTTCCATTGTGGCTCGCGCCGTTTCAGAATATTCCAATTTTTCTTCAGCCTCAGTCAAACGGCGAGACGTTTCAGCCTTTTCAGAATGCGCGAGTTCCAGATCCTTTTTAAGTTGTTCCTGGCCAGAAAGCAAAGCAGTAAGTTCTCTTATTTTTTTCTCTCTAAGAGCAAGAGTGGCATGGGCATGTACCTCCCGCTGTTCACTACGCTCCCTGTGAGCGCGGGCTTCATCACACGCAGCTTCAGCTTCGGTTTTCTCTTTCTTCAGTTTTTCGATCTCCGCATCCTGCTTCTTCAACCTCTCAACTTCAGCTTTGAGATTGTTAATAGCATTACGAAGACCTATCTTCTCATTGTTATCTTTTTCACAAATCCTCTAAAAGTTCTTGCGCTCCTCAGCAAGAAGAGTGGCTTCAGCCTCCGCATTCCGTTTCCAACCTGCAACGGACCATTCCTCAGTTTTCCGATCAGCCTCAAACTTGGCCTGATCAGCTTCCAGTTTAGCCCTCAACCGGGCGAACCGATTTTCTTCTGCAACAAACTTCTTTTTCGACGCCTGGAAGGCATCCCAATCCTTATGCATACTGTACCACTCGCGCGCGATGCGATGAGTGGTAGAAGCATGAGAAGCAGCTTCTTCAAGATAAGATTGGTAAGTTTGTTCATAAGACCGGCTTTCTTGAAACTTGATCTCTCCAGGCGGAAATATCCCCTGCAACCACTCTTGGCACACGCGCCAATCCGAGAAAGTGTCACCTTTCTTCAAATTCCAAACAGGGGCATGAAGCTCCGAAGCATCTTTCTCTGAGTCCGATAATAATAATCCCCCAGGGTTTCCTCTGGGTGGATTGGAGAATTTTTATCAACACCAGAACCTTGCTCCTCAGAAACCTTCTCAAAATGCTCAGGCATAGCATCAGAAGGCTTAGGAGAAGAAGTCGAGGTAGGAGTTTTTTCAGCAGTTTGCTCTTTCCGCAGGTCTTGAGCGACAGATTCAGGAGTTTCCGGATTACCAGCACCATACACAATCCCCGGATCTATAACTTTGTCAGCTTCTACAGCAACACCAACAGGCTTCTCAGCCTCAACAGTCTTATCCACACCACCATCAGCAACCTCGGTAGTCTCTAACGGGTCAACAACAGGAGCACGTGGAGGAGTGGGTGGAAGCCCTTCATTAACCACAAATTGCAGTTCTGGGGGAATAGGAGAAACAGGGGCTTCTGGAAAAAACAACAAAAACTGTAAAAATTCGGATGCGCATAAAAGAAACAAGGAAAGACAACACTTACCAGGAGAAGTTTCCGAAATAAAGGCATCTAGATTTCCTTTTCTGGTAATCTTCTTCTTCTGAATCTTCTTAGAAGGCTGACCCTCAGCATCAGTATCCGCTTGTTTCCTTTTACCAGCTTTCCTATGCACCAAGTGTTCAGGGCTAGAATCCAAATCAATGGGTTCATTTGGGTTGGACGGAGGGAGATCAGCAGAATCCCTCGGTTCAAGTTTCGGTTCCCGTACAGTTACTGCAGGGGTAAGACCCTCTAAAGAATCAGAAACCACCACATAATCACACCTGGAGTCAGAGGAACGCCGCGTACCTTTCTTCTCTCCAACATTTTTTGTCTTCAAAGTTTGAGTTTTATCAGCCCCACCTTTCTTCGGCGCAGAGGTAGAAGTCACCGCGCGTTTTTTCCTTTCAGGGCCTATGCCCAAATTTGACAACTCACCTACAAAAGCGCAAAAGAACAATTTACCCACAAGCGCAAAAAGGAAAAACAGAAACAAATATAGCTCACCAGCACCAACAGCAGGTTGAGCGGACAAATCCGCATCCCGCGGAAGAACAAAGTTCTTTACAATCCTATGGTACCAAAGTTCTTCTTCAGGTTTCTTCTTGATGGTACCCATCCTCCCGCCTTCCCTCTTAAAGGCAACAACATACAACGAAACAACTACAAGCAAAGGATAACAAGTCAAAAAAAAAAAGAGAGGGAAAAACCCCAAACTTACTGTGACCATCCTCCGTATATACTGGTTTATCATCACGATCCATCTTCCAATTCAAACTCATGCTGGCCCCGACAAGAGCCTTCTCCGGCAAGGCAATATTCGGAACGTCCTTTAGATCCTGGTACCAGTTCTCATCAACAGGGGTCTGAATCGTTTCAATCGGAACATCTTCCTTCCCCCTTAAAACCATCCTCACCGGAATCACTCCGGCCTTGATAAAGAAGAATTTTTGTTTCCAATCGTGAAAGGATTTTGGGGGTTGCTGTAGAATCTTCTTTGCAGACGCCCTCTGAACGAACGAGTAAAACCCTTGAGTACAGTGCATCTGATGAAAAACCCTAAATCGGGAAACAGTTGGCTCAATTTGCATTGTCCGACACACAAATTCAAAATGTCGAACCCTAACCATGCCGATAGGGTGAAGTTGGGAGATATGCAACTTATAATACTCAAGGATTTCAAGAAAAAATTTAGTAACAGGCAAACGAAAGTTGCCTTCACAGAAAAAATCCCAAAAAGTGTAATGTACCCAGCCGGAGCATCCGCTGCAGTCTGCCCCTCTTCAGGGTACAGAGCACCCCAGTTCTCCGGAAATCTGAAATTCCGAACCAAACCATCAAAGGTCGCTCTAGGCCACTTTAATGATGGAAGTTCAGTCGACATTTCTTCAGAAAGATCTTCTTGGTGTTCTCCGGTTGACATAAGAAGAAGGAATGATAAATCTTTTTCTTAAAAGAAAGAAACGGGGAAAGATTCAACAAAACAATGATTACACAGAGGAGGTTACTCAAACGTTATATATACTCACCGCAATAAATAGCATCGGTAACCGCCACAACACCTTTTTCGGATATCACAGTTCTCCAAGCAGCAGAGAGAGTGAAAACCAAACGCGTTTACACGCGCGCGTGCAAGACACGAGCAGTAAAAAACAACTGACAGTGATAGGCTGTCATCCAGGTTCACTGTACCAGCCTCATTCAAAGTCAAAGATTTTCAAAAATCTTTACAATAATCAAAATGAATCTTCTTACGGAAGTTTTCTTATTTTCGCGCCCAAAAGCTTTTCCTCTCATAAGTCCAGTGCTCTACTTATTTGCATAAGTACAACACTAGACTGGGGGGACTTGAAGGGGTAAGGTCCCAAAAAACTCATAACAAGTGCTTGGGACCATACCACAACCTTGCTTTTCAACCTTTTAACCTTGCGCGGCCGCGCACTGGTCATGCAAAAGGAAGGGTTAAGAAACAGACAGGAGTCAACACTTGCGCTTCCTCCCATAAATAAACATTTCCGCTTAGCATCCGGACTTGGATACTATTTACCCAAACTTGGGATTTATCTAGCTGATTCCATACAATAAAGTATCACACCAGAGCACAGCAGTGATCTTCTAGAAGAAATACAATCGTGCACCACCAAGACGGTTATAACCGTCTGAACACGTGTCACTATCTCAGGCACTCCTGAAATCATAACGAAAGCATGAAATTGGAGAGTAATCTCCACTTGGTCACTTTACACGTGACAAATCTCTAGCCCTCGATCTAAACCACGATCCGTGTGCTCTCACGTCGGATCAAGGAGCTGGATGGAAGGAAATGCAACCGCTTACGGGGTTAGCATCTTCCGTCAACTTTTCATTAACGGGTTTTCCCGCCCAGAGACTCCCGGCTATAAATATGAGAACTATTCAGGTATAAAATTCAAGTTACACACACTTCTCAAATACATCTTCTTCTTCATAACCCATACTTATTCTCACATTGGAGTCGGGTCAAGGAGAGAACCCTTTTCTCCCCTTGGCGAGGCTAACGGTGCTTCTTTTTTTGCAGAGTTATCGGAGAAGGAGATCAGTGGTAATTGAATCAAACGAGAGGAAACTCACCTTTTTATGCGGATCCAAACCCCCTAGATATCTCGGTTCCGACCATTTATCTAGTGTTTCTTCAGCACCACATTGGGCCTATAGCCCACGCCCCGCACACGTATGTGCGGGTGCGATGCACCCTTTGGGTCCCCACTAGTGTTTGCCTTTAAGGAAACAATTTACAAGAAGTGCTCCTCCTTATATACCACTTTAAGTTTTGTCATCCCACCTATGTAGGACAAGGTGACAAATCTCAATCCATTTTTCTCATCTTTGTTTGTTCCAAACATACAACTTCAAGCTTCGATATCTCATTCATCTTAGCTCTATTTGGACATAGTTTGAACACAAACCCATAAATAATTATTTATACAACACATATATAAATATTATTGATGTCCAAAATATTTAGTGAAAAACTTATTTTTACTAAATTTCCAACAATCCCCCACATGAATGGAGATCGATTAAAACGCCCAAAATTTCCCGATAAAACCTCGTCAGTCGAGTATTGCAGGATAGGTAGGTTTTGCCTTTGAACCTTCCTTTGTGAAGCATACTTAGCCTACTAGGGTTTTGTAGACGTGACGTCCTTAAACAACCCCCCATTTGTGTAAATGTCAATATACATTCATATAATACTTTCCCTAGCCGGGCCATCCCCTCATTATCGTGTCCTATTATGGTCCTGGAACACTAGCCTGGTTCTGCAAGAGCTCTAGGATTGCGCACCCCCACAATGCTATTCGAAGCGACCCTACTTCTCTCTCACATAGATGATTCCTTTGAATCATTAAAAGCATTGTTGCATACTATGATTTTCACAAATCAATTAACCATATATTGTGCTTAGCCTCACAACAATGTCACTGAATATTATAAGAATGGACTAGGGCGTATTTAAACACCCTTTTATCGTTTTAGGGGGATATATGAACATATAGACTAGCTTATATATAAACATATATATATTAGCTATGCCCCCATAGTGACTACCCTTCGGTTTATGATTAAGTTGTCCTATTGAACCTAGATCTTGGGATCTCCAATCAACTAGGTTAGTTTGTCCTCATGTCCCTTTTCCATGGGCTTTAGTCTCATTCCACAACTTGATCTCTTATCAACCCATTGATTGTTGGATCCAAAATTATCTTTTGACTTCGCTAAGTCAACGATGATAATTTAAATTGAGATTAGTTGTTCTAACGTGTTCTTCAATCACTAGTCAGTTTTGCCTTTAGTCGATTCGTAAGACTTATAACTTGTGATCAACAACTTGGATATAGTTATTTACCTTGTCTTTAGAATGACATGAAACTCAATTCATGGCTAAACACGTTTCCATTATGCCTTTGGTATGTCATAATTGACATCTTACTAGATTTTGAATCTAACCAATTGACATTCAAGTCTAATAAACTTGATTGACTCCATATAACCATTGTGTACTCCACATGGTCATGTGTTTGCAATATTTATTTGGATTGCTAAAATCCTTATTGTCAAACCTCCCACATTCAAATGCAAGTCACCTCCCACATTTAAATGTAATTGGATAGCATCCAAATGGGGTGATGAAAGGTTCTCCCTTTCATTTCGAGTTTGAGAAAACTTCTCAAGTACCATTTCTACATACCCTAAAGGGTTTGTTTCTCTTAAATGGCTTCTCCCCCCCCCCCCCCCACACACACACACATTGCTTGCATTTTAATTAAGTTTGAGTAGTCTTACTCTTGATGACTTTTTAGACCCGCGTGATAGGATAAAATTATCCATATCTTTTTGTCAATGCAGTCGTCCAATTATATTACTATACTCAGATTAATATTGCTCATAAGAGCTCTGAGCTATATGAGTTCTTCACATATGAGACCGGATGGAATCGTTACAAATGATCCATTTATTCGGTCTTCCCACGTTATCCCTTTGGACTAAAATGAAGTTATATTTATAGTTTCGTTTTAGCATAAAATTCATTCTTATGTCATCACATATTTTGAATGTTTAAAGTTAATTTAATCTCCGTCGAGCATATAAATTAACAAGTATTAGTCTAGCACGCTTTAGACCACAATACTCTAGCATGTGAACAGAAGATGCATCATTCCGATTCTTCACAGCCTTAAGAGATAACGCACTATCTCTTCCGAACATTGTTTTCTTAGTTTAGACACAAAAATGAAATTTTATTTCACCATTCTGAAACCATTGGTTTTAAGAAGGTCTCAAAACCATAGTTAACTCCATCCATTAGGACCATAACTCATTTGCCTTTAATCTACAAGGCTTCACCATTGACTTCCTAAGGACTTAAACATAAGTCTTAATCCAAGTCAGTTTGATGAACGATCTTTGTATAAAATCACCCCAGTCTTGAGATATAGTCAATTAGATTGACTCTCAACAACAAGGCATTCACGTATGCCTATAGTGATATATACATTTAAGTTGTTGTTTTGTTAATACCATATATTGGATACTCTCCCAAATTGAGGACAAACCCTCCACATAGGTTAAACTACATTGATGGTGGTAGAAGCATCTTCAAGTCCATCACTATTGTAAATTTCCCTTAATAAATTTGCTAAATTTATTAAAATCAGTTACAATAATAACATATATTTCTTTCATATGTTATATTCTTTGAAAAATTACATGTGCATTTCCATGTTGATGCTCTCAACATTAGATGACATATCTCGTTTTCGTGTATTTCATCTCAAACCATTCACCATGTTTCTTACGGCATCGTTATGCGTTTGATCTTTGATTTTTGATTTGTGACTTATTACATAAGTCATGATTACAACCCGCTCGTTGTGTTTGTGTAAATTACTTCTTACACTTTGCTTTAAACATATGTATCCTTTCTTATTTTGACAAAAAATAGTAGTTCAAAAAAATGTACGTCTTGCATATCTTTTATTATATTTAAACCATTTGTTTATGTAAAATAAACCCAAACGATAGTCTACCATTTATAATAAAATAAAAGTGGGCAAATATAAAACAGATACACTAAAGATGTCTAAACATCAAATGCCAAAATGTTATTATCTTCAACACTTTTGATCGAAATAAACACAATTATCTCGTTCGGTGTCATGTTTTGAGGTACTCCCTCATCTTGAAACTCTAAACTTGAATAATCACAGGTTGTCCAAAATATAAAGTTGTTTACAATTAACTACTTGCAAGTAGTTGAGCAACTTATTATATCTATAACAACATCGAGTTATTTTTCACTAAATAGTCTTTCCGAGACTATTATATGGTTGAAGACGTTATACTTCTTGCGGAAGTATCGAAACACTTATAATTCGCAAAGACATGTTTTATTCGTTCAAAACATTTCTCGTTTTTGCAAGTGTTTTAATATTAAACTATATATTTATGTTTTGATTACAAATCAAGATAATAAACCTTAATAATTTATTAAATAAAACAATTTCAAACTCGCTCGTTTGAAAATAAAATGAATACACATCATTTTAATAATTGGTTTATCATATTCAAACCATTTCTAACCGCTGTTAGATAATAACGATTACCAATCATTAAAATGAGTTGTTTGTATGATAACCAATTCTAATATGCTAATTAGAATTTAAATGTTTAACAAACATTCAAAATATTCGGTTTTTATAAAGTAAACCGTTTCTAACGCGCTGTTAGAAATAAAATGAATATATTTATTCACTCTTGGTTTATTTAAATGAACATTTTCTAACACGTTCGTTAGAAATAAACACAAACCTTTTCTAACACGCTCGTTAGAAAATATATAAAACGAATACCAATCATGTTAAATAGTTTATCATGGTTAACCCGGTTCTAACCCGCTCGTTAGAAATTAACGATTGCAAATCGTTAAAAGGTTTCTAACACGCTCGTTAGGACTAAACGATTACAGAATTTGTTTTGAAGTTTATAAAAAAAATATAAACTATTTCTAATACGCTCATTAGAAATAAACAAATACGAAACCGTTTTAACATTTATGTAAAAACCGTTTCTAACTTGCTTGTTAGAAATTTAAAAGTTTAGACGAAACCGTTTCAAGATTTCTTATTATCCAAAATAATTGTTTCCAACACATTCGTTAACAATTATTTGTAATAATAATCTTTTCTAACATGCCTGTTAGAAAATCTAAACGTCTTTAAACTATTGTTTCTAACACGCTCGTTAGAACTTTCAACCGTTTTTAAAACATTATTCCTAACACGCTCGTCAGAACATATAGATGTTTTAAAACTTATTATTATACAAAATAATTATTTCTAACACGCTTGTTAGAATACATAAATGTTTTAAAACTTGTAATTTTATAAAATAATTACTTTCTAATACACTCATTAGAAAAATATATGTGTTTCAAGACATTTGAAACCAATATTATTTTACCAAATTACATCTAACATTCTCCTTAGAGAATTTCCATCGTTCATACATATTATATGGGTTTACAAAAATGACCAATTTCTAATTCGCTCATTAGAAAAATTAGTATTCCAACCATTCGAAATACATATTAATTTTTGTATATAATTCGTGTTATCTAAACACAAACAAAACCCATTCTAAAACATGAATCGAATTGTACGGTTTTATAACACGGTATTCGGATTAAAGATTGTACTCCAATCATCAAAATTAATCCGACTCATTGTACTAAATAAAATATTTCCCAAACAATTTATAAGATTTTAGCAAAATCTCAATTAAAATTTTAACTTTCGTGAACCTAAATTCTCATAGAGAAGTGATTTAAGATTTTAGCAACAATCTTCACGAAAGTCTGTTTTAAGATTGTAGGAACTAGGTTCATTTTTTATCGTTTTTCTTCTTCTCTACAAATGAATAAATCATATTCATTTTATAATGAGATACTCATTCAACCCTCTTAATGTTGTCATAAACAAGATCATTAATCTTGCAATTAACAACATAATTAATCTTGTAATAAAAAGGGTTAAACTTTAACTTAATGGATATTAAGTGGTAGTAAAAAGAATCTGTCATTCAACTTATGGCACTAGTGGAAACCGGCTAACATTAACTCTCTAGTAAGTAGACTGGTTTGACCGGTCGAGCGCGCATGCAGGCATGCCTTAGTAGAACCTGCACTACGCTTCCGCTGAGACACACCTTCTTGCGCCACGCGCTAATTGGAAGTCGCTACGCATACCAGGACGGCAGCTAGTCATGCGCCTTTCAGGCCCATGCGCCATCTGCACTTCCGTCTTAGCCGCGCGCCTAAGGAGCTTGCGCCATGCCATGACATCCTCCTACGCTACCCAAGGGTGCGCCATAGACAGACCAGCCACCCACCATGTATCTGACCACGCGCTCATGGACAAAAATACAAAGACAGTGTGCGAAGTTCAAAGTGCACCACATTGGGCCCATAGCCCACGCCCCGCGCGTGTATGTGCGGGTGTGATGCACCCTTTGGGTCCCCATTAGTGTTTGCCTTTAAGGAAACAATTTACAAGTAGTGCTCCTCCTTATATACCACTTTAAGTTTTGTCATCCCACCTATGTGGGACAAGATGACAAATCTCAACCCATTTTTCTCTTCTTTATTTGTTCCAAACATACAACTTTAAGCTTCGATATCTCATTCATCTTAGCTCTATTTGGACATAGTTTGAACACAAACCTATAAATAATTATTTATACAACACATATAAATATTATTGATGTCTAAAATATTTATTGAAAAGGTCATTTTCACTAAATTTCCAACACTATACACCAATTTAGGAGGAAACCCAATAAATATGGGGAACCCCATTGCGGGAATCGAACCCAATAAAAAACTGCAACAAATATAATTGGGAAAATAGGCTATTAACGGGTCAAATTTTCAAAAATAGCCACTTGAAGCGTCTCCCTGGGCTAGAGGTGTACACATCGGGTTTTTTTTTTAAACCGGCCCGGTTTTTAACCGAACCTGTTATTTTTGTGTGGGAAAACCGGGTTTTTTACCGTTTTTTCACAATGAGAACCCAAATTGGTATAACCGGTTTGTGCAAACAAAAAAACGGTTTTTTTAAAACCGGTTTCGAAGGTCAAGATCCCTAACCAGTATACTAACTGGAGGTTCGGTTCAGGTTGGAATCGGTTTAAAAAAACGGATTTCAGTTTTTTTCCAGGTTTCAGTCCTAAAACCGTTTTTTTTGTACCTCTACCATGTCGTCAAAACTTGGTTAAACAGAGAATTTCAACGCAACTGAAATGAAAGACGCATCGGTGACGGGTAATCCCCACGTCGGCGAATCGACGTCTTGAACATGCTTTCCACTAACACGTTATGCTACTGTCTATGGTCCATTTTTGACGACGTGACGCGTCGACGACGCACGACCAAGTCATCGCCGACACAACCTCCACCTCTGGCTTCCTGCTTTCTTCATTTTGCATATCCGGTTGGTCCCGTTCGCTTTCCGATGTTCTGTAAAGCTTTCGAATAGCTCATTAAACTCTGTTAAATCGGCAAAACAAATTGATTCAAAGTAGGCTATTTAAAACTCAAATTCATGTAAAACAAAAACTTTAAAACAATTAAACCACGGGTTTTCAACCACGTATCATAAGGGTAAGTTTATAATTGATTTTTCCTGCAGTGATGAGGAGAAAGATACGCAACTGGCTGAATATATGAGATTGACGGGAGAAGAAGAGGTAGAAGTTTAGCCATAGCAGCCGCCAAAAAACAGTTATACATAAGATACGGAGGGCAACTACCTTGGATACATGAATCCTCGGGGGGAATTATTCCCAACATTTCCAGAACCAGTGAATGAGCCACCGTATAGGGAGTACGAGGATGAGTCAGATGAGGAGATCAATTCCAGTCATGGAGGCGAAAATGAACGTTGAAGTCCCACCTCTGGTGCCATAGGTAACTATTACTAATTACTGAAGTGACTGTGATGATGAGATGGACGAAAAAGAGTGGGCTGCTTATCAGAAGTCGTTAGTGAAGGAAGAAGTGATGGAGGAGGAACTGGCCTTAGGAGATTCCCTTGGTTTGATGTTTGGAGTAGAGGTAGAGGAAGAAAATAAGTTGTCCTGGGAGGATGAGTTTTTAGAGTTAGAAGCGTTATCGGTCTATGAAGAGGTAGGAGGGTTTGATCCCGAATAGGATATAGCATACCTAGATGCCCTACTTGAAGGTGAACCGACAAAGATGATTAACTATACACCATACGAAGAAACTAAGTGTGGGGATCATCACGTGAAAGTGGTGGAAGTGGAAGGACACTACAGCTGGCCCGTGGTATAAGTGATAGATTAAACTTTAAAATCAACAAAACCATGGGAGAGGGAAAGAAAAAGAAAAGGAAACGATCAAAATCGGACGAGGATCGAAGGCTGGTACAAGTTGGAGAAGACAGAGCCATTGAAGTTCAAGCACGACCAGTTTTTTCTTTACACGCATCTGGTTCCATCCAGGTAAGTTTAAATTTTGGTGGTCTGACCTATTTCTAATTTTTAAAACATTTTATAATTTCAGCGTTAAATTTTTAAACGTTTATGTGGACCAGGTGGAATTGAACGGGTTGGATAAGGTCCAGGTCAAAGAGAAACCTCCTGATTAAGTTCAAGTGTGGGGAGGTTTCGTAGAGTTTGTATAGTAGTTGTAGATTGTAGATTATCGGTCATTTCAGTAGTTTTCTAGATTTTTGGTTTGTGTTTGAGTCTTTTTGTAGGGAATCGTTTCCGTCATGGAGTTGATAACGCGAAGAAACGGAGCGTTAAAGGAGCTTCGTGATGAAATTTGGGCTATAAGAGCTTTTGGACAAGTTGGGATTGAAAAATAAAAATTTCTAAGGCATAGAACTTCAAAAAAACATTATGTGAAAATTGCCCTCTCGCGTCGTGCGAGAGGGATATGCTAAAGGCGTTGCGCATCGTATCACGTGAGGAAAGGAGGTTTCACCCGTCGCGTCGCGCGACGAGGTATTTTACCAGCCTGGTTCGTTTGTTTGTTCGGTTTGCTTAGTTTCACGCGTTCGGATCGAACACCGTACGTATTTCCCTATATTTTGAGTCTTTATTTGCGTATCATGCTTCTAACTTAGTGATTTTTGAGTAAGTCTTTTGTGTCAAGTTGGTATTATTCTGGGTTCTGCTTGTTTTTGTTTATGCAGGTTTGAATCGTACCACCCATACTCAATCTTCATTCGGTTGATTTTGGAGCTGTTTATCGAATTTCAAAAGACCCACGCAATTACCGATCAGTTTTCAGAGCCGATCGCGAATGGAATACTATACGATTGAGTTGGATTGGATGAGAGTTTTGGAGCTTACGCGTCACATGACCAGCTAAGTCCTTTACGATTTGCCCTGTTATTTTTTGTATTCGGATTTTATTTTTAGAGTTAATTGCTCGGATGGTCCCTGTGGTTATACGTTTTTTCACGTTTAGTCCCCACATTTTGAAAATAGCATGTATGCTCCCTATGGTTTGTCATTTTGTTACTCGGATAGTCCCCCAACATTTACTCTGGGGACTATCCGAGTAACAAAATGACAAACCATAGGGAGCATACCTGCTATTTTCAAACTAACTGACATCTACTCAGGGACTATCCGAGTAACAAAATGACAAACCATAGGGAGCATACCTGATATTTTCAAAAGGTGGGGACTAAACGTGAAAAAAGTTGAAACCACAGGGACCATCCGAGCAATTAACTCTTATTTTTATTTTGAGTCGATAACTATTCCTACATTGAGGGCGATGTAGAGTTTAAGTGCAGGGATGGGAAACTGTCGTTTGAGTTATAAAATTTTGAAAAATACAAAAAAAAAAAAAAAAAAAAATCCAAAGAAATAAAAAAATAAAAAATGTCCCTGTTTTTGAAGTTTGCATTTATTTAAAATTTGGAAGATGATAGATAAAATTAGGTGTCCTGTTTTCAAATAATAAAAATATGAGAGATAATAAATAGTCGAATACATGTCTGATTTGGGATGTGTGGGTAGGCCTAGCCGTTTGATAGGTTTTCTTTGAGCTTAAATATACCTAAAAATGTTAGGATACTTTGTGGGTACTCATCTAGGAGAAATAGAAAACCGAAACCACTAAAAATTGTATAAAAATGCTGCTATAAGTTAAAACTGTTAGAATTTTTTATTAAAGAAAAAATGTGTTAAATTGGAGTAAAAGAGTTCGATAAAATAACGAGGCTTACGGATTCTCCTTTGGGGATGTTGACCTTGATCGAGAATCCCTCTATGTTAGGTTAGGAAAAAATAATAAATTACCGAAGCTCATGTTGTCATTACTGGGGATGGTGACTCTAGTTTGGACAACGTCTGTGTTAGGTATAAATATGTCTAGTGCTCATGTGGAAAAAAAGAAAATAATTTTGATGTTAAATTCTTTTAGCTTTGGCATAAGACGGTTAGGAAATAATCCAGTAACTATTCCTTTTATTTCATGTAAGACCCACACTTGATTTATACGATTTACATATAAACATCAACTATAAATGTATATTATCGATTACAAATACAGTTGAAATTACGAGTTTGTTAAACATTTCAACAATTTATATATATAATCGTCATTTAAAACGTAACGACGAAACATAAAGCGGAAGCTTGTATATTGAGTGTGTTCGGTTCCTCGTTGAGCTTGATCGTGGGGAGGATGCAGCGAAAGTATCCTCACTTATTCCAATGAATCTCGAGGACGAGATTTTAAATAAGGTGGGGAGGATGTAAGGACTCTCAAAATTTTCCTAAATTGACCCGTAAGTAAAAATCCGGACCCCTGAAACCCTATTCCATATAAAAAAACTAAGAAATCAAGATTTATAGGGTTCAGGCGGGTCGCGTAAAAGTTGAGTATACTTTACGCGGGCCGCGTCAAACATGTGTTGACCGGATAAGTATTCCGGATCCACGTATAACCCATCTGGCAAACCTACGCATGACCATGCAAACCTATACGTAGACTAGGGGCCCTCGTGGGCCGCGTAAAAGACAAGAGGAAGTTCACGCGGGCCGCGTGAACCTCAATTTTCAGCTATAAATAGCTTGAATCAGGAGCAGTTCAATGGTGTCGAAACCATTTCTTAAAAACGAATGCACACTGCACAAAGTCGAAATTACTTTCAATATTAGCGAGGCGCTGCTCCGATACTGGGTATTAACTCGATCGCTGCTACGATTCAATGTCCGATCGATTGAAACTATCCAATGGATGTTTAAGTGCTGCCCACATTGGGTTTATGCTTTGTCATTCGTCGTGAATTCGATGGATGTTTAAGTATCGCACTTTGTCATTCGTTGTGAGGGTTTAATCTCGTGAGTTATTGTAAATGCTGTATTAGTTACTGACCTCGTTCGTGTGCATGTTATTTAAATTAGGTTATACGACTAATCAGTAGGCTTAAACTCTGCCCGTTAAATCTGCAATGTGAGTCATTCTCTTTTTATCAACTGTTTTACAATACCTCAAATTATTTTCAAATGTTATAATTACAGGGAGTAAGTCGTGGTTATCTTAATCAATGGCTAGTGGGGTATTGTGCACATTACTAATTTCTCACGGGGTTAGGCTAATAAGCCCTAACACAGGTTAGGCCAATAAGCCCTAACAGTGATCGTCACTACTTGGGTGACAGGACCCAATAGTGGTATGACCATCGTCACGCAATGTGACACGGCGCCATATAACAATAAGATAAAAACCATTGTAATCGCTCTTATGATGTAATTGATAACTATGTGTCGTTTTATCAAATTTGAGTGACTCGCCAGCATTTCCCCGCTGATAAAATATTTTTAAAACATGTTTCAGGCGACCTGCTGTAAATCAAGGAAACGTGCTACGGAGCACTAACAAGCTTGAAGAGGTGGCTCAGTTAAAATAAATAAACATGTTTAAATAAATCAGGGAATTTCCTAGTTAAATTCCTCTGTTGTAAATTACGGGGTTTATCCCAAAATTATGGAATAAAATAATTGGGCATTTTGAGTTTTAAAAGATCCTGTTAAAAATCTTCCGCTGTCGCATTACAGATACCACAGGTTCCTGCCCTGCGGCTCCTGACCGGGTAAAACCGGGGCTGGGGCCGTGACAATTATGATGTTTCTTCAATTTTCACAACTTCATAAATCATCAAAATTTTACATACTTTATGATCCCCTAGCTCGGGTGATCATTAATTCACGTTCAATTGTGAATTTAAGCTTCATTTGAGCCTTCAATTTGATGATTTTGATGAAAGTTAGGGTTTTGGACTCCATCACGAACACACACTGTGTGTGTGTGTTGTTATTTATTTAGTTAACTTTCAAGTTAACCCACTTTGGCCCCTCATGTTTAGTTAGTTATTAAGTAGGCTACAACCTACTTATTTCCAACAATATTCCCTCTTATTAACTAGGTTAAACATTCCAAGTTAACTTAGTGGGTTTGGGGAGATTATAACTAAGTTTATTTTTAAGTCCCGTTCACTCGGGCCTTTTAAAACTTTATTTTCTTAAAAGCATTCCTTTTCCCTTTTATTAAATATTATGTTTATTTATTTAAATCCTAATATTTACCGGGTTAATTTTACTACTAACGGTACTTTACCCGTCTTTTAGTATTAACGTGGTTTGATTACCAAACCCGTTTTCGGGGTGTTACATTTCATAAGCTTGAGGCTGGATTAGGTAGAACTGTGGCTTCCGAAGTGTGAGACCCTAGGTTGACAACTTGTACTTGAATTAAATGAACATGATAAGGGCTTGGAAACTGGTATTGGGTTTAAGTGGATCGTATACCTACAATCGCGGTTAACACGTTAGTAGATTTTAACTAAGTAATCTAGTTTTTGAAACCGAATGTAAACCTGATTATGATTCCATAGCATAATTCTTTTTTCAGGGACAAAAAAGGTTAAGTGTGTGGATATTTGATGTGGTGTAAATCATACATCTTTTCCCTTGTATTTTCTACATTATTATAGTTAATTTGTATTTGTTTTTGTATGTTTTTGGCTTGTACTTAGTTCTACATGGGTTTTACAGGTGTTTGTGTGCAGATGGAGCTAAAACGTTAAAGAAACGAGCACACGGGATAAGGTTTGGTCTTAGTGAAGGATTATCATGGAATGGAAATGAATATTTAAGAAGATTACATGATAGAGAATTGAATTACGAAGACGTAGGCGAAAACGCTGAAGAAAACGGAGTTGAAACGAAGAAGTTATGACGAAAACGATTTTCCGCGTACTGATGGTCGTCGCGTCACACAACGACAAGACCTGATGCATGTCGCGCAACGCGAGAAGAGACGTGATCAGCGCGAGAAACTTTATCTTTAAGCCTATTTAAGCCCACAATTAACCCCAATACGAAACAGACTTATCCCAGACGAATTTTAGAGGTTCCATAGGTGATTCTGGGTGGAAAGAAGGTGCCAGGATCAATTTTGACATTGTGGGTCCATGATTTTCACTCTAGAAAACAGTTAGTTCGTTATTTATCTGTAACTTTGTGTTTTTATATGTTTGGACATGTTTTGCTTTATGTTGATGAACTTGTTACTGTTCTTGATTATGATTCTTGGCTAGGAACTTTGTTACTGCCCAGGTTAAGATGATCATACATACATGTATGATTTTTTTTTCTATTGGTTTTGGAACTTTGATTGTGGATTAATAATGATTTAAATACTTTGGTTTTCATGATCTTTCGCATATGCGTATTTAATCATGTTCATTGAATGATTAATATTCCTCGTTTTCCTTATTGAATGTCTTTCAAATAATAGGTGCATGCTAGGTCAATTACTGTGTGTTCTTGGTTATTAGATGGTTTGCTAGACGTAGTTATCCATTGGAGTGTTATTAATAAATTGAACAAGGTTAAGTATTCTATCAATCTCGATAGCTGTGAGGTGAGAGGTTGTTGGTTTGTCTTTAGTGTTAGATCGCTAGGGTTAGATACTTTCTGAGAAGATCCCCTTAGTTTCCCTTTCCCTATTTGCTTATCGAGTTTAATCATAAAACCATAGTTACCTGTGACTTTCGCGCTGTGAGGTAGATTGTCTAGAGGGTACTTTATCATTATAGTAGGAAAGCCCGTGAGGGAATCCTTTAAACCGGTAATTCAACAACTTTTAGGTCTCCATAGGTTTCTCCTCGAGAAAGGTCAAGGGTCATGTAGGTTATCCTTTAAGTTTGGTATCTTAAGGTCCCGGTTCCACAATAATTTCTTTACTGATAAAAAGCGTGTCATTCGTGTGTAGGATTCTGACCTAGGTAGTGCTTTCCCATCATCTGAATTCGTCCTCAGTCTTAGTTCGTGTCTTAGTACAGTTTTAGGTAATCTTTAATTAATTGCATTAGGATATTAGGAAACCCCCTCAAAACATAAAAACAATTAAGTCGAATCAGTAGATAAGTAATCAAGTCTAGTTAACGTAATCCATAGAGTCACGTGGGTTCGATAATCAGACTTCTTAAGCTGTATTACATTGATCGGTATACTTGTCGGTTGTGTAGTTTACGTTTAGAGAGTCTTAGGTTATAAACTTAAAACTTAGAATGTCTAGTTTAGAGTTAATTTAGTTAGTTTTAATTAAACCATTTTGAGCACATCAAATACCTTGTCTAAGCTATTCTTAATGCGTATTTGTTGTGAACAAGAGGCGAACTCCAGAATGTGTATTGTTAGAAAGGTGTGAGCTCTAAGTAGCAACTTGATCAACATGAGGGCCATTGTTACAACTTCCATATTAATTTGTTCAAGTTTGGGAAAGTTTAATGGTTGTATTTTAAAGCATATGCGAACATGTATATATCAATAATAATAAAGGTATCAATGATTTCTTAGCCTACTTAAAGGGGAGGTGGTAAACTTTGCTTTTCTTGGAGGTCATGAGTTCAAATCCAGGCATGGAGGATTTTAATACTAACTTGGTGATACTAACATACTAACTACTAACCCGGTTAGCGTCATCCTAACCGTACGCCGTTAAAAATATAACAATAAAGGTAATATGAATAATTACAATTAGATAGAAACCTATGTTTTGTAGTTCAGTTTAGCTCGTCACGGTACAGGTACACTAACACTCGTATAGCTACAATAAACAAAGACCTCTATTTTGGATACAACTTCAAACTTAAATGTTGAGAAAAAAATACAATTGTGTATCATCGTTTTTTTAAAAGTTAATGAACATAAGTTATAACAACTTAAGTAGGTTAATATTGATTCATCAGCATACTTGATATTTTATACTAAAATAACGGAAATGGTTAACGGCGTCACTTTATATAAAAAAAACTAAACCGTGAAGCTTTAATAACATATACGTGTGTGCTTTCATTACTTGTACATTATTATTCACAACTCGGTTTTGAATGAAATTTATACCGAATTGTAGAAAAAAATAAGCATATCACATCCAAATCTTTAAACTTTATAAAACATTATATTTTAAGGGAATATTGGATTTTAATAATCCCAACTATTCGTCGTTGGCCGCCAACAGTCTCAACTTCAAAATAACCACCGGCAGTTCCAACTATTGACATATTGGCCACCAATGGACCCTGATTAACAGAACCCTAACGATGTTAGTCTCCGGTCGCCGGAAAACCGTTTTTGGCCAGAAAAAGGTTTCTAAAGGTCCGATCTAAGGTTACAAAGATGTTAAGTTTTCCGGCCAAAACGAAGTTTTCCGGCAAAAAAAAGAGGGCAAATTGGATTTAAAAAATCTCAACTCACTGTTATTGGCCAATAATAATCCCAACTCATTTAATCAACAATAATAATCCGAACTATTCACTTTTGTTTGTAAAATACTCCCAGTTAAAAAAACACTAACTAGGTTAAAAATTTGCTGATGTGGCTTGCCACGTCACCTGCCACATCAGTTGCCACGTAATCGAAAAATGCCACGTAGACTGCCACATCAGCTGCCACGTCATCAAAAATGCCACGTAGACTGCTACATCAGCTGCCACGTCATCAAAAAATGCCACATCAACTGCCACGTCATATGGCACATCAGCTAAAAGGGCCACATCAGATGCCACATCAGCAATTTTCTAACCTAGTTAGTGTTTTTTTAACTGGGAGTATTTTACCAACAAAAGTGAATAGTTCGGATTATTATTGGTGATTAAATGAGTTGAGATTATTATTGGCCAATAACAGTGAGTTGGGATTATTTAAATCCAATTTGCCAAAAAAGAGTTTTCCAGCGACTTCATTAATTGGGGATTTTACTAGAAAAAGGTTCTTAAAGGTCCGTAATAAGGACACAAAGAGGTTTGAGACGAAAATGTTCAGTTTCCTGGCCAAATACGTTTTTCCGGCAACCGGAGACTAACGACGTTATTGTTCTGTTAGTCAGGGTCCATTGAAGGGCAATATATTAATAGATGAGACTGTTAGTGGTTATTTTTGAAGTTAAGACTGGTGGCAGCCAACGACGAATAATTGAGATTATTAAAATCCAATATTCCTATTTTAAAAGCTATACTTAGAAAACAATATATACTTAAAACTGATTATAAACATAAGAGTAAAGTCCTTTTTGAGTCCCTGTGGTTTGTGTATTTTAACTATTTGAATCCAAAAACTAAATTTGTCTTGATTTGAATCCCTATGGTTTGTATTTTTAACCCTTTGAATACAAAATGAAACCTCATCCAACCCTTTAAGTCCCTGTGGTTTGTATTTTTAACTCTTTGAATCCAACCCTTTTAGTCCATGATTTGGATGAGGTTTGCGTTTTGGATTCAAAGGGTTAAAAATACAAACCACAGGGACTCAAATCAAGACAAGTTTGGTTTTTGAATTCAAATAGTTAAAATGCACAAACCACACTTACTAAAAAGACTTTACTATAAACATAAATACACTCTTAAGTGACAAATGTCCTACTTCCAAATGTGTGAAAAACAAATATTCTCTATATATAAATTTATAACATATTGAGTAATATTACCATGCTTTTTTTTTTGTCTTTTGTGTTTTTTTTATACTAAAATTTAGAGTTTTTTTATTATTTTAATTAGAAAAACTTTGGTTTTTTATATTTTTTTGGGTTATTGGATTTTAATAATCTTAAGTTTCACCTGTTTGCCGATAATAATCCCAACTTTAAAAATTCCCTCAAATAATCCCAACTTGTAAAAGTTTGGCCGCCATTGATCCTTTTCAAACATATAAGAATTTGGTCTCCTCAATAGATTCAATTACACATAGAGACTCCTTAATTGATTGAAGTACACCTATGTTAGAAAAGGATCAATGGCATCCAAACTTTTACAAATTGGGATTATTGGAGGGAATTTTTAAAGTTGGGATTATTATCGGCCAATAGGTGAAACTTAGGATTATTAAAATCCAATATCCCTATTTTTTCACAAATGTTAAAGAGTTTAGTTTTTTATTAGTTTTTGCTTTACATCTTTTCTGGATTTGATTATTGTTCGGTTGCTACTTAACGCGGTGTTTGGTAGTCACATTTGGTCCCTCGGGTTTTGTTTTCACCCATCAACTTTCTAATACTTGTTAAAAATTCGTGTTTTTGTTTTACGGTTTTTCTCTGTTTTATTCGTCGTTCAATTGCTACTTTGCATGGATTTACGTCCCTACAGCCTCGCAACGCTGGTAGCTTGGTTTTACATCCTCACCCTACAACGCGGGGGGTTTAAATTTGAATAAAATAGAAAGATTACTTAAAATATATACTGAGAACTAAAAGATTATTTAAAATGAATAGCATATTCAACGTTGTAACAAAAATTGTATTAATCGTAAAAATACTAGCACAAGCCTCTTAAGCGAACCTTGATTGGGGGCCAGCAGAACCAATTCACTAACACTTGGATCACCAAGCCAAACCCAAGAATCCGGCCCAACCCCAAATTTACAACTATTAACCATCTCCTCTCAATCAAAAATCCCATGACCCAAAGCTCGAGTTAGGTTCATGAGTAAAATCCAAAGCTCGAGCTCGGCTCAAGCTATTTTGAGAACAATCTCAAACGAGCTAAAATGTTGGCCCGAGATCGGTTCGATATCGCTTAAACGAGCCAAAGCTCGAGCTCGGCTCACCGATGTTATAAATCATATGGGCCTAAGTTGAAACCGCCTTGGGCTTTTCATGATTGGTTATAATCATCGTTATCATTATCATTGTAATATATATATATATATGTATATATACATATATACATATAGAGTGGGAGTTGGCTACAAAATCCATTTTTCCTACAAAGTGTACAAAGTCATAAAACACCACAATTTCAGCCATAAAACAAACTCAAACCTCACAAATAACAAAGTGAAGATTACTAAAACGTCATATTTGTGGGTTTTGTGTTGTGTTTTGGATGACATGGTTTTGATTTTCGAATGACTAACATTAGTGTGTTTTATGATGATCATCATGTTGTGTTTTATATTCATAGTTCTACTATGGTGTATTTGAAGTTTTTATGGAATGTTAAGGTTTGGATATTGTGTTTTAGTGATCTTCACTCTATTATTTGTGGGTTTTGAGTGTGTTTTATGGTTGAATTTGTGGTGTTTTATGGCTTTGTACACTTTGTAGGAAAATGGACTTTGTAGCCGAACCCCACCCCATATAGAGAAAAATTGTATTGTACAAAATGGCTTACGTACGATATGTACGCGATGTGAAATCGCATGTTATAAAATAGCATGGATGAAATCGCATGTGATAATTTTTGATGAAATCGCATGTTGTTTTTTTTGTAATAATTTCACATGTGATAATTTTGATGAAATTGCATGTTGGTTTTTTGTAACAATTTTGCATGTGGTAATTTTGATGAAATCGTATGTTAAAAAACCAACATGCGAAATTGTTACAAAAAACCAACATGCAATTTCAATGTGGGATGAAGATCTGACGGTTGAGATGATCGCATACGTATTGTACGATAAGGGTCAGGATTTAGGGAAAACGGTGAAAAGTGTGAGAACGGTGAGAACGATTTTGGTGTTGACATGTGGCATTGATGCTAAATTACACTAAGGGGTAATATTGTCAAAAAATTCACTCATATGAACTGGGTGTTCAAATAAAACGCAATAAAAACACCAAATTCAGAAAAACACCATGAAAATGCCCCAGTTGAAAACGCCATAAAATACCCAGTTCAGAAAAAGGCCATGAAAAACTCAGTTGAAAACGTCATAAAACACTTAGTTCAGAAAAACGCCATGAAAATACCTAGTTAAAACGCCATAAAAACACCTAGTTCAGAAAAACGTCATGAAAATACCTAGTCTAAAACGCCATAAAACGTCCAGTTCTGAAAAACGCCATAAAAACCCAGTTCATTTTTTTCGAAAAGTATATCAATAGTATACTCGTTGGAAAGATAAGAAACGCTGAATTTTATGGTGTGATTTAAAAAAAAAATCACGTATAAAAAAGTTATTGGCTTTTAAATATGATCGGGGAAATGGCATGTGATTAGCATGAGCACCATTTTTTGGATCTTCCTATTTTACCCCTCCTGGTAGTTCTAATGCCCCTAGTATTTACAAAAATGTCACCGCATCAATCTCAACCAATAACCACTAAGATCTTATGGCTGAGAATCGTTCCCACCGTTCTCACACTTTGAAGTGTTTTCTCCTGATTCTGTTCCTATATATATATAACTAAAATTTTGTTTGGACTCGATTAGGCTTGCGAGCCTAAACGAGCTTTGTATTTCAGACTCAAGCTCGGGCTCTGGGCTCGATAACTAAACGAGCTGTATTTCAGGCTCAAGCTTGGGCTCAGGCTCGTTAAGGCTCGGCTCATTCGGGCTTTTAACCGAGCCGATCTCAAGTAGCTCTCAAGTTTCTAGGCTTGTTTACACCCATAGACTCAGGGTAGGCTAGATCTAGAGTTCCAAGATGTTCCACAAGATCAAATCGAAGCCCAGAATGTGTATTTGCATCTAGGAACTCCGAAAGGACATAATAGCTAAAAACTGGCTCGACCAGAGTATCCCTAAAGTAGACCGGTGATTTCGCATTTTCGTTGTCTTTTTTGGGTTTTGTTGCCTAATCTTGTCTACAGTAATAGCCTGCGTGGATCGCCTAATAATACCTCATATTATAATCCTTTTATCTTATTAAATTAAGTAACAAGAAAGCTTAAATATATAAAACAATAATCCCTTCTCAGATCGCAATGCATCAAAGAAAATGGAGAAACATGCCTAAAATATTAACACGAAAGTCAAATGGAAACTGTATTGAATCATCAACTCTTGTTTGTGATGCAGAAATTGTCAACTGTTGTTAAACAGAAAAATAGTGCGACTGCCAATCATATATGGTCCTTCCACAGTTCCACTCATCAATATATTGTTCCATTTTGCAGGGGAAAATCACGCTTTTTTGGACGCTGTCGTAGATTTTGTTAATAAAAGTTGGAAAACACTTTCAGCTAGAGTCTAGAATAGCAGTGGCGAAGCTTGAGATTTTCGACGGGGGGTCGAAAATGTATATACCCAAAAATTTCTATACGAAAGCTGCATATATAACACCACTGAGCGAAAAGTCCGGGGGGTCGTGCGCCCCCGGTCCCTTCTAACCTACGCCCCTGTAGAATAGGAGGCAAAATTCGAACAATTAATGCAACACCAAAAAGACCATGCTAATGATGGAATATAGCCATGCGTTTGACAAAAAACGAATCGATTTGATTTCATTTACAATCTTTTGGATTAAAATTGCTTGTTGTTGAAAGTTTTATCATTTCTAGCTCTCTAGATGCACCAACATGGTGTTGAAAAGATTGCTTTTATCACCAAAATATCTAATATCGCTCTACTAGTTGAATAGTATGTTATCGTACCCAAAAAGTGGACTTGCGTGCATGTTAGATTTGTCACATCGCACGAGGCAATTAGATAATCAGCAGTGGCAAAATTTGAACAAAACTCAGTGGGGGATGGACTCTTAAAAATCCAAATTGGTGGGGCGAATCTTAAAAATCAAATATTTTACACTATACAATTTTTTTTCGATAAATTTAACACTACGAACGAAAAATCAGCCATGATAATCGGCTGATTCGGTAGAAACCCTAGAATTGACGCAAAGATTCAAAACCAAATTTATCTCTCTCTATGATATTGCATCCTTTGTCGTCAGTTTTTTAACCCTCCAAACTAAATAACTCACCTTTTTCTAAACCAGTAATTATCAAATTAACCAGTTGAAATAACATTATAAGAGCAAGGTTGTCAATCAAGTTGCAAGGTTGTTCCTACGTTTTTGGAGACCCTAAGCGAACTACGAACCAGAGACCCTTTTGCAAAATTATCATTTTCAACATATTTAGCAACAAAACTCTCCTTTACCCGGCTTGAGACAGACAATTATAAACTAAAAATTTTATAATTGGCGTAGTTAAATTCATTTTTTAAAGTTATATGTTATTTGTAGATGTATATGTTTAAATCCTAGTTTTCTAAAAACAACTTGAAATCAACAAATAAATCCTAATTCCCTAAACAACACCTTGAAATCATCAAATAATGAAACAAGTATAAGCCCTAAACAATAAATTCAAATATGCGATTATGCAAATACACCCTAACAACAAATGAGAATATCTAACCTCAGACAGTGCCATTGTCTTCCAAGTTCCAAGCCATCCACAAATTTAAATCTCAAAACTGAGTGCCACTGTTTCAAGTTCCAAATAATCAATTCGACAAATCGCAAAATTGATTCAAGCTTATGTTTGAGGATTTGAGCAATATAAAAATATGCATACTAATTTTTCCCATGATTAGTATATAAAAAATTAAAAATATCAATTGTTTATTGTAAGATGTGTGTTCTTCAATTGAGATGATTAACCCCAAATCTGAAATCCCTAAAGACGGCTCTACCGCCCTAATCGACGATGATTCGATATCGGTAACCAAAAGATGCCACAATTTACGAGAATTATCATTTCATTCGCATGTTTGAACTCTATAATTTGCCGCCCTTTCAGTCTTTCCATGTTTCACTGTTCACGTTTCTCTTTTTCCTGGATCGTGATTGGCGCCTTAAGGGTTATCACATAGGTGATATTGGGCCTGCAATATTTCATGTATTAGTGTCTACGTATATGGTTATTATGTATAAAACATACCTAAAATTTGTGGCCCTTCAATATTGGTGGCCCTAGGCTTGGGCCTAGGGTCTTATGCTTGTTGGGCCGGCCCTGTCAAGTTGTACAATTCCCAATCTGAAAATGTTGCTCTAGTAATGTTATCGACTGACACTTTAAACTTGATTGAGAACAAAACGAGTAAAATAAAACATTCATTTCTTCAATCGCAACAGAAAATAAGAATACGGGAAAATGATATAAAGGTAATTGTTTCTTACATTATGATATCACCTTAATAGGATTAGGATCAAATACAAAGGATCGTAATTGTAAGAAGTGTAAGAAGGATTTATAGAGTGACAAGTGTCCAATAACCTAAAAAAACCCACTACACAAAAAAACCCCACTACAAAAAAAAAAAACCTTAAACATCCACCACCACCAAAAACCTAAACCCCCACCCCCCACATCACCCACCCCCCCCCCCAATTTTTTTTTTTTAACCCCCCCCCCCCCCCCCACATCACCCACCCCAAAAAAAGGGGGTTTAGGTTTTTGGGTGGTTGTGGGGGTGGGTGTTTACTTTTTTTTAGATTTTTTTTAGGTTTTTGGGTGGGGGGTTAGGTTTTTTGGGGGTTTTTTTGGTGAGGTATAGTTTTTTTTTTTTGTTTTTTTTTTTTTTTTGGGGGGGGGGGGGGGGGTTAGGTTTTTGGGTGGTGGTGGGGTGGAGTGGGGGTGGGTGTTTAGGTTTTTGGTGGTGATGTAGTGGGTTTAGTTTTACGTTATTGGACACTTGTCACTCTATAAATCCTTTTTACACTTCTTACAATTAGAAGCCTTTGTAGAATAACTTGACCCCACACTAATAATATATATAGGGTCATAATTTAGGGAAAACAGTGAAAAGTGTGAGAACAGTGAGAACGGTTATGGATCGTCAGATCAAAACAATCCATGGACTAGATTGCGCGGTGGCGTTTTCGTTAATAACATCAATTTTATTATGTGGACGAGCTTCATTAAGGGTAAAAGGGTCTTTGACTTCTATACCCAAAACGTCAAACTAATGAATAAAACACCATTAAATTCCCGCCTTAAAATACAAAGCGCACATCATTCCTAAACTAAACGCCATTAAATATAAAACGCAAAACTTTGTTATTATACGATAAAACTGAACAAACAGTAACTGAAACGACGGAACTTAACTACTAGCAATTATTATAATAAAATCCCGCCTAAAACACCCGCCAAAAACATCCTATATATACAACATCTCAAACCTTTCATTAAACACACCGAACCCAAAATGCCATATTTTAATATATACCATTCATCTTAGAAACGCCAAAAAACCCAAACATCAAAGATTCCAAAAACAACGTTTGTTTGAAATTCAGTTTTGTTGTCGGTGAAGTTTCGTTCAATGTGATGGACAAAATACTTAAGTGAGGATATTGTCCATCTCATTGAGTAAAATCTTATTGAGTTTATCATCAACTTCCATCCAATTTATAAACGCCAAAACATACAAAAACCACAAAATTGCAAAACGTCATTTCTTGGAGATTCAGTTTTGTTCTCAATAAAGTTTAGCTGAATGGGGTGGACAACATTGTTAGACATCTTTCTTAACTGAGGATTAACAATGTTGTCCATCTTATACAGCAAAACATTATTGAGTTTAGCATGACAAAAATTAGAGGTTTAAGGTACTTTTATTTAGTGGCGTTGTTTTTCTCAGTAAAACGCCAAAAAGTTAAAAAATAAAAAATGACAAACATCGTTTCTTGGATATTCAATATTGTTCTACACGAAGTTTCGCCGAATGGATTGTTAGCTGAGGGGTGTAACTCAATAACATTTTGCTGCATGAGATGGACAAAAGTTCAAGAAAAATAGGTTGATGTCAGACTTATGTCATTTTATGTGCTTTGTTCTTGATGAATATTTGAATGGCATGAAGAGGCGGATGACACTGATGAGTGGGTTGAAGATAAAGATGAAGTTCAAACAAAAAAACTCACATCATTTTGGCTTCCAACGGCCACAAAAAAGTTACTTCAACAACAAAAAAACAAAATGAATCATACCAAAGTCAAACCGACAGTGAAGATGTTTCAAAAGAAGAAAGAGACTAGTGACAGTGAAGATTTGGAAGATGAATTGTTTCTATTTTTTTTTCTTTTTCAGTTGTTTGTTATGTAATTTTCAGTTAAGAACAAAATACATTATTTCTCAAAAAAAAATTAATAAAACACCATACAGACAAATGCTTGTGAAACGCCATCATGCCATAAAACGCTCAAAAAACTCCCAAACTATAATAAAATTACTTTGGACAAGTATTATTAAAAACTAAAAAAAAAGTATAAAACAAGGTACAAGAGAATAGAACAAAGTGTCATCTTTATCTAAACCACATTAAAAAAACAAAACGCCAAAATCTCGAAAATGTAACTACAAACAGTAACTACAAAGAGTAAACTGAAATGACAAACAGATGAAGTTGAACAAACTGTAACTACAAAAAAGTAAACTGAAGCGACAAAAACTTTATTAATAACATTTATTATATTAAAATTCACTCCATCGGAAATTGAATTTTTTTTATCTTTTCAAAACGCCATAATTACCTGTTGAATTTGTTTATCTTTTCAAAACACCATAATTACCTGTCACTTTATAGACTGCATCCTACATGCGCCGGAAAAAAAAATCATTATAAAAGTAGAACATGTAAACACAACTTAAACACTCTACACATTATCTAAAACGTCACAAAACATTATCTATGTGACACAAAAACAATTAATTCAACAAGACAGATCCAGGAAAACAATAAAATGCCATGTAGTTAATATTAACGCCAAAATAGAGACGCCAAAAATGAAGCAGCATGTGACATGAAATTGGGAAAAAAGAAGATTAAAATGACAAAAAAGCCACTCGAACACTGATTATATCCCGCGCCACGTGTTCCATCAGGATGCGTTCTCACACTTTAGGGCATTTTCTTCTGATCCCGTACCTCTATATATATATATAGGGTTCTGAAATGATCCTGGCCCTATATAGGGTTGAGTTCATTTCAGAACTCTAAATAACTACATAACTTTCAGAACTCCTAATAAACAATCATTTTATATATAAATTTTTGTATTTAGGATCTTTTTATCATCTGTTATATGTATTTCTTTGATTACATACATGTTAAAAGTAGTTTACATATGTTTAATTGCCAAGATTATATATATGTGTCATAACTAATTACATATATGTAAAAAAACTAGTTTACATATGTGTAATTATAAAATTACATATAAAAAATGATAAAATTACTCTTAACATGTATGTAATCGTAAAAATACACATAATAAATGATAAAATTATCCTAAACATAAAAATATATAAATAAAAAGATTGTTTATTAGGAGTTCTGCGAGTTCTGTAAATATTTATGGTTCTGAAATGATCCTGGCCCTATATATATATATATAGTGTTTAAAATACAAGACCACCTTATTATGTGATACTTACGCAAGCATCTAAACCGCACATCTGATCTAATTTAGACCTTCAATTGAACACGGTGGCATAATAGTAATCAACTTTGCATAATCACGCATGTTATTGCATATTTATGCACATCATAATAAATAATTACGCACGCTATATTGATGGTCGCGTACGCAAAGCACGATAAGGTGGTCTTCTTGTACATTAACCAGCCCCCCTCTCTCTCCCTGCCTCTCTCTCTATACATATATACTCATAATCGCATGAACCTGTTAAGATGTTGCTAATGTTACACTTTGAGCAGACAACTCTAGATTTTCTGTTACCTCAAATATGCCAATTGTTAGTGAAAACGTTTTCCAGGCATTATTGATGTAAAGGCAATACAATAATATGTTAATTATTAAAAGTACTGTAAATAGATCAACTGAAGAATGTTTTAAAAGAAGTTGAATATACAAAATAGATAAAGAAATGGATTATAAGGTCAACGTTACTTTAAAAAAGTAAACGAAACATTTTCAATAAATACTCGAATAAAGTAAAAGCGGTTGTATATCGTGTCTTAAAAAGCAGCGGTTGTTAATATCTCCATGTCTCGTTTGATCTTCATGCATTCATAGAGAGAAGAAGTGGATCTAATAATACAAACTTAAAATCTTTTTGAATGCAAAAGGGCAACCAAACAACAAGGAACTACAACATGAAACTACACATATTTAAACTTACACCAATCTTTTCAAAGAGAGATTTGTGTTTTGATCTGGATTTTAGACACAAGAAACCGAAGAATTTTATGTCGTCAAATATTTTCTCCACATTGATCTCTTGTTTGAACATATAAGATTGTTCTAGCATTTCAAATATTAAGGGTGAACGGGGCGCCCTCGGGGTGGCGTGCGGTGAGTGAGTTCCCCGCTCGGGAACACCGCCGCCGACCCCTCGGGGAGGCTAAGCGGGGACAGGTATGCGGCATTGATTCACCGCACAACTTTTCAAACTTTTTGATTGTTTGAACGTTTGGCAACGGCTAATTTATAAAAAAAAAAATCCAATTTTAACCTATAAATACCTCATTAAATCTAATTTTTTACCACACAAATTTTCAATCTTATTCCTCTAAAATTCATCCAAATACAACACAAAGCCAAACCGAGCAATGGAGAACCAACCCCGCGAAGCCAAGAAAAAGTCCGTCGGCTCTAACACTAAGGGACGCGGCTCGCAACCGTCTCGTGGTGGTTCGAGCGGTGCAAGTGCACAACCACAACCACCTTTCGGATATACTACACAACCCCCGTTTTTTTACCCACAACCTTCACACCCCTTCCATACCCGATATGAACGAAGACCCCTCGCCACAAAGAACACAACGGCGAGACAAGCGTCAAGCGACATCGTCCGAGGGCTCGGCTGAGTTGGCGACACAATTCAAAGAGTACACCGCCATGAAAGAAGCGAAGCACGTTAGCTCTATGGAGGCGATTGAATTGAGGAAGAAAAGAGAGTCGGAGGCTCGCGATCTCATAACGGAACAACGCGAGACGATGAGAAACTACGCGCACGATCAAGATATGAAAACATTCCTCAAGCCGCACGACGATGCTCCACCGGAAATGTTGCCGTTCATCCTCGCCCGAAAGCGCGAGATCGCTAACAAGTACGGGTGGCCGTGCAATTTCTAAAATTTTTATGTAGTATTGCGATGTAATTTTTATTTTATTAAATGAAATGTAATTTTTTATTTTATGTAAATTATGTTTTACTTTTTATAAAAATATTTTCTTAATTAAAAAAATTAAAAAAAAGTCCCCCAAGAGAGGAGTGCCGCCATCAAATTGAGGGTGTGGGGGGGAGTTAAGTGGGGAGTTGACGTGGCGCGTGCTGATTGGCTGTGGGTAAGAGAGGTCACTCCCCACTTAGAGGAGTGCCCCTTACACCCTAATAACTCTCTTTGCCAAATAGTTCTTAGACTGAAAAATTATTCACACGCAGTGAAAAATCGATCAACTCAAACATTCAAGTCAAATACAAAACCATAGGTCTCCAGACTCAAAATAAAACATAACAAGATGGTATGAGATGTCAGTCTTTTGCCAGATA